>JBAMHX010000014.1:18274605-18304265 GCA_037177515.1 Pseudomugil tenellus | reverse complement strand
TTTTTATTGTAAAGTGTCCTTGGGTGTCCTGAAAGGCGCTATCAAATAAAATGTATTATTATTATTATTATTATTATATTTGTTTAATAATCATTTTATGTGATGTTTCCAAGCATACCTTTGGCGTTTAGAAAACAAGTAGATGGAGCCTGAGCGGACATTTTAGGGCAGATTAAATTCATATGTTTTGTAGTGAATGAACACTGACATTTCTGGATTGTAGGAACACTGTGTCAAAGAGAGAAGGACTGGGAACCGCAATATCATTTATATGGCACTTCTCATATCATTGAACACCACAAAGTGCTCAGCATTATATCATCAGTGATTAAATATCAAATTAAAATAATTAGAATTTTTGACTAGAAGAGCACTCAGAGAGTGCAGATCTACACCAAGCAGCTCTTTTCCAACCATACGATGAAGAGTTCTTCTAAAAATCCCTTTGTCCAGAATTCCTTGCAGATCCCTTTTAATTTAATGGGATCTAAGTTACACCAAAACTGATCCTCGGAAAAAACCATAAAATTCTCCCTAGTAGCTTTAGTGTAAATTTGCTAAGAAACAAAGTGATGGACAGACAGAAAAACACATGCAAAAACATAACCTCCTTGGTGGACGGAAGTAGACATGTTAAAAGAAACCTTCAAAATTTAAAGTATACAGAAAAAAACAGATTAAAAACTCACCTAATCATATATCTCCCACACACAGAGAGGAAGCTAATAACCCCCCCACCATCCTCACCCAACAGTCCCATTTTATATAAACTCCATCATTAATATAATATCAGGCTTCATGCTGCTGTAAAGCATCTAATAATCCAAAAATGCACCATAATGCTGTGATTTAATAAGCAAATTAGGAGAGTAGAGTAAATATAGACGCACTAGTGGTGGGTACGTCAATCCAAATAAATCAATAACATTAATACTAGAATGTAAACATCAATTCTGACATCATCGTCAAAATGTGATTTGAAAACTGTCCGAATCTTCATAAATAAGGAGGGATATATGGATTTGCAGGTGACAAAGAACCTATATACCTAAATTCAGCTTCATTGTCTGTGAAAATGCTAAATTTAGACGTGATGTGTAACAAGTTTGCTCTTTATTAGTTAATACATAATAAATAATGCATTAAGTTCAAAGAATAATATCTTTGCATTAAAGGGTTGATCTTGAAAGATCCGTGTAAAAGTATGAATATGAGTATTTCTTATTTATAATACTAGCACTTTATTTACTTGGTATAAATCTTGCAGTATCGCACATCCCTTTTTTCAATACAGAAAACTACTTCAGTAGCTCTGGACAAGATGTAATAGATCCACGCAGGTCCCCTGTTGTCGGGGAAAGTAGGGTAATTCCTAGAGGTCCTAAACTCATTTAAAAACTGTAAATACACCAGTCAGGCTGGTGGGCCAACGGATACAGTTGCTTAATCTCACTGCTATTTGGTGTATAAAACCTCAAACACATCCAAACTGATCCAGTAAGACAACTGAATCCATCCAGTGTCAGCAAATATCAGAAAGCACATCTTCTCCTGAGATGTTGGCTAGTGAGTGTTTTTTTGAGTGTTTGTTGTTGGCACTGGTGTGTTTTTGCAAGACTAAGGAGTGTTCATTAGCTCCCTGGTATGAAAGAGAGTAATTGACCAGTGTTGTTTACAGTGCAGCCCACACAGAACTCATAAAGAAGCTGTGAAAACGCTTGCTCTGTCGTAAAGAGCACCAAAGTTTGAAGCTGTATGATGCCTGACAGCGATGGGGCAGTCATTTTATATGACTGTACATATGGTGTCACGCGGTTGATAGACGGTGATGAATCAATAGTTTGAAGTGTAAAACTGAGGGTAGAGACACCAGGAAGGGATTGTGGTAAACAGAGAAAAGTAAAAAAAAAGAATAAAATCTCATTTCAGACAAATAATTTATTCTTTACTCTGTGTAGAGCCTTTATTACTTCCCTTCTGTCCTTTTTTTCCTTTCCGTAAAACAAATTAAACAGAGAAAGGACAGGAAGGGGAAATTAACCACCATAATTTGAAGTTAAAATGGGTTTTCTCACTTCTTGTCTCCAAGTTGATTTTGTTTCCTTTGTTTTCATTTACGAGGAGGAATTATTGGCTATTCTTGTACCTCGGGGAGAAAACACTAGCCTGAAACATGCTGGATATTTTATCCCTTAACAACATGTGTACAGTATATTTTTATGTGCTTATTTCCTCCTGTACTTATCTGATCTGTGCTGAGCAGTCACTGGTGCTGAGTCTAACTGCATGTTTGAATGGAAAGCAGAAAAAAATATTGTGGAAGTTTTATTAGCTTTGGCACCCTCTGCTGGTTGAATGACAAATGAATATATAAGTAAAATGGGGCTAATTTGCTCAGCACAGCAGGAAACCAGTACTGATTGTTACTCTAGCAGTGCTCCCATTACGTCATGTTCACTGCAGAGTGATGAAATTTGAAGAAATTATGCTGTACAAGAAATATTACTTTGAGCTACAATAAATATGACCGTATCAATGTCCATTGGTAATTAGAAATGTGTCTCCTAATTAAAGCAGCATTTCAATATAACATATGATCACTTATCAGACCTACTAACTGGGAGATTTTCTTTGTGTGTTAACCACAGCTAAAGTAAGTAAGTCAAGTAATCTTTCAAATCTCAACCACTGAGGTGGGTTTGATCACAAGAGGCCTGCCAGGATCTAACCTGCTGGCTGCCAGTACCTTACTTCTACTGATGTATAACATCTATAGCAACCTTTATGGTGCACATCCAAAAGAAAAAATAAAACCCAGTGAAGAATAATATTTAGAATCAAGGTAAAAATTCAACTTACATGACCCCAGACTAATAGATATTTATGCTACTGACACAGAGGCATGTTTTTGGCATTTTATGGGGGAAATCTCTCTGTGATAGGTGCATATTCTTAAAGAGGTTTTACTACAATGTCATTATCAGACCAAATGATGTCTGTGCTTATCATACAATTTAAAGCAGATTCATTTTGTGTTTGAATACACCCAGCGACTGGTTCTTCAGTCTTTGTAGCTCCATCGTCCTGCCTTGTCTGTAGTTTCTTCTCTCTTCCCCTTAAGCATTAGTAGTTTGGTTGATTTTTAGCTCAATATTTCAGGATGCTTAACCCAATGCTAATCTTTCTCATTAGAGTCTTGTGTTTGCAGGTCCATGGGTATTCTTGTAATCTAGGAGATTTCATAGTTGGAGTCATGATGCTTAATGGAATTTACCCCATAGGATGACTTCAATTATTACCCTCCTCCTTATGTTCATCTGGCTTAACAATTGCAAAAGTCATTGTCTTCCTTTTTTTCTTTTATTTTGTGTCAAAGTCCTCATACATTCTAATGTTTTGATGATGTGACACAACATTATAGCCTATCGGACCCCTCTCTGTCATTAATGTTAAAATATTTTATCATTTCACCTCTAATTCATGCCATCTCTATTTGGCTTTGGTGTTGCCTAGCAACGGGGATAAAAATGGCCTCTGCTGATAAGTAGGCAAAGGCCTGCTGAGGATTCTGCTGTGAAAGCATCCCTGAAAAGAGGTTTTAGTGAAATTTGAGCACCGCTCATCCAAATAAATACAAACTTGACATCTGGTCCCATGCAATACACGGTGTGTTATATTTATTCATTTAACATTTTGTTTTTACTACACAGTGCTCTTTCTCAACAATTTATTTCACTTCAACTCATAACTGTTGTCAAAGTCCTAAACAAAAAGCCGTCACTAAGAAGGCACTTTCCATTACGCTTAGATTAAATCTGTCCATGCAAAGAAAAACAAGGACCATTATAAGGAACAGAGAATCATAGACACTGATCGGAATAGATGGATGATTTTATGTGTTCATCTTGTTTTGTTTCTTCGCCCCCCTTGGCATTTTTTCACCTCATTTATAGGTGTGCTTTCTTTGTCTTGCCGTCTCCTGGTGTGTGTATCCTGATGGCATAAGAAACTTTAGTTGTTTTTCTAAGAGAGCACAATGTGCTTGCATAAGAAAGACTATCTCTATGTGTGTGTATGTTTGATTTTGAGTCACTAGATTAATCTATCTATTAATCTAAAGTTTTTTTGTAATGATTTTTCCCTTTCTTTGCCTAAACATAAATATTTCCTTACTATTTTTTAAAAAGTGTGTTTCATACAGCTATACTGTATCTCTGGCAGTTACAGTGATCTCTCTTTTACTTTGAAGTTGGTAATGACCCAAGCCAATTTTGAGGAATCAACATCTAACATCATGTTGTGTTGACTTCAGTTGTTCCATGGATAGAAAAAAGTATTCAGGCTAGTAAATCCAGTTTAAGAAATGCCAGCCATCAGCTCCAGTCAGGCGAACCAAAACATAGTGTTCAGCAGTTTACTGGCTAAAGGGCTGATTTGAGTTCTCATACAAGCCTCTGTTTGTTTAGTTGCAGACCGAGTGTCACTGTCTGGCTTCAGCAAGAGGGTAAATTATAGTTATTTCCCAGCTGTTGCACAAGAGATCTTCAGAACCTTCACTTACAGACAGTAAATGTGGACCTTTTGTAGTTCACATGGCAAACAAGACATCCACAACTGCCTTGATGTGATAGTGGCTCTCAGAAAATATACACTGTTTCTGTCATCTTCCTCATGTGCGCCAAATTTAGTGTTGATTCTGATTTATAAATGGAAACAGACCTGGGACGGGTCCAGTTCCAATAGAAGATGCCATTAGTTGATCATTTCATAGAATCTGCAGATCAAATATGACATTACATTAAACCAGTGTCATTACTACGACTGCAAGTATCAGCAGATTGTTCTGATATATCTGGCTTCCCATACAGTTTAAATACAATGTTTTTAATGAAGCAGAGGTACAATTTTTGGTACTTTGACTGAGCTGAACTATTGTTCTTAAGTGAGGCATGTGTAAAGTCTGCCGTTTTTTGTCTATTTAATTTAATCACATTTTGATTAGCTTGTTAGTAATGGCATGATGGAAAAAATCTGTGCTGGACTGCCTACTGAGCTCTCGTAAAGGGGTGACCTGTAAAGGTTAATCCTGGTGCAAGACAAGCCACCAAGCTGTTGTTGTAAGCTGTTGTCTCACATGATGTGTAGTGTGTTTATGGTGCTTTGAATTCCAAATAATTAGTTTGTACAGTTGTTAGAGGTTAGTTAAATAACTAACCAACAATATCGATATCTCTTTCCCCTTAGGCAAAACACAATTGTACAGTATGCATGCAAGGACAGTATGATATATACCTTACACTCAAAACATCAGTTATTTAAAGAAATGTTTTTAAAACAATATTATACTGATGAGTAAATTAAACAAAAATAAGACAAAAAGTAATGTTTTTAGAGCTATATGAAATGAAAACACAGATTAATATAACATTACTCGCATTTATTAAATTATGAATAAAAATGATATTATGCAATAGTAATGTGATAAATATAGTAAAACATACTGTGCATTAAACTAGTAGTAACATATCAAAACAATACCCTATCAACAATAACAGCAGCAGCATCATTATGAAATTGAAGCTATCAAAATCACAGAAGCAATCCACTGTGGCTGTGGCAAGCAACTTTATTCTCTGAAATGTGAAAAATAAATGTCATGTTTTCTATCAGCAGACATATATTAACAATAAACAGATGTCAAATCCAATATTTTGACTGGCTGAGATCAAAGTATCAAAGTTGGACTGTCTTATGATGGAAATCCAAAGTCCTTCTGCACCATAACCAATGAAGTTCACAGCGGTTAAAGCACTTTGCCAGGCTGAACTATCAGTGCAAAATGACACCCCAATTGCGGCTCCTTAGTTAAAAAAAATTGGAAATAAACATTTATGCAACTGCCACATGTTTTGTATGTTGGGTGGTATCTAAACAATTCAATTCAATTCAGCTTTATTTGTAAAGCGCCATTTCATGACAATGTCATCTCCGGGCGCTTTACAGAGATCAAATTGAGCCAATTCATAATAAATAGACTATGTAAGGGAAACCAAAAAGGTTGCATTGAATCTTGACTTAAATACAATCTCTCATCCTGAGCTGCATGAGGCGACAGTGAGAAGGAAAACTCCCTTTTAACAGGAAGGCAAAACCTCCAGCAGAACCCGTCTCAGCTAAGGCAGCCATCTGCCTCAATTGGCTGGGGTGGAGAGGACCGGAAAGACAGATTGATATACACGGCAGCTGCTATCCAGGAAGAACTGCAGAAAAATGGAGAAATGGGTTAATAATGCCAGAACCGTCCTACATGAAAAATAAGCAGCAGAGAAAATAACAGGAAGTGCTCAGTGCATTATGGGATATCCTCTTGGCTGTATAACAAATAGACAACTAGACTATCCCTAACTGTAAGATTTGTTAAAAAGGAAGGTTTTAAGTTTGATTTTAAAGGTAGAAAGGGTGTCTGCCCCCCATACCCACACTGGGAGCTTGTTCCATAAGAGAGGGGCTTGGTAGGCAAAAGCTCTTCCTCTCATCGTGCTCTTAGAGACTTTGGGAATCACAAGTAGACCTCCAGTTTGAGAACAGAGTGCTCTGTTTGGCATATATGGAACTATGAGATCTCTGGTCATGGAGAGCTTTATATGTAAGGAGAAGGATTTTAAATTTCCTGAGTTTAACAGGGAGCCAATGAAGTAATGCTAAAACTGGAGAAATATGATCACTCTATTAGCTGTTTTATTTAATTAGCTATTATTAGCTATTCTATAATCTATTTTAATCTATTCTATAATCTATTTTTTACCCAAGCAATGATTTTTTTATTTAATCTAGGTGTTTTATTGAACTATTTTAAAAATAACAATAAAACATCATAAATACATGGAATCATTTAAAATTTTTATATATAATTGCAAACTAGATTTGTATGACTAAGAGCTTTGTTGCTACAATGGCCCAAAGTGTCTGTAAGTACTGCTTTGTTCTGTTTTGTGCTGGTCAGGCTGAGGCCATTTAGTGTGTCTGTGCATGTGTGTCACTGTGTATCTGATGGACGGTGTGTTGTGCTTATATTTCCATGAGCTTTTCGCTCTACATGGATGTTTGTTTGTGTGAGAATGAAATAGCAGCAGGCAAGTGTGACTACAGTCGAAGGAACGTGACCAAAAGCGACACCCAGTCTTACTGATGAGCTTTTTTTTTATACTGTTACTTTATCACTTTATTCTTTATACCGTTGGCAGCTTGCTTCGGTCTTTCTTTCAATCCTCAGCTGACTGCAAACCACTGGATGTCAGACTCTCCCATTTCAGCTGCTGCTCCCAAGTTTTTCACCTTTACCTCTTCCATTTCCTTTGCATCATAAGACATACTGATTATACCACCTGTCACTGCACACCTAATCTCTCTCTCTCTCTCTCTCTCTCTCTCTCTTGCTTCCCTTCCAACCCCTTCCCTTTATGCTGTTCATCTTTCAGGTTTCAGATGTTATCCTTTCCTCTGAGAACCACAAACACATTTCATCCAGCCAGGTGAGTTTCTCCCCACTTTTTCCTTTGCTTTCTCGTTCTGTTCCTCCCCTCTCTCCCCTGACCACATATGGATTTGCTGCAAAGATGCTGCGTCACTATGCTGATTTTATGGTCTCAGTGTGGGACCACCAGCAGTACTGTCTCCATTCAAGTTATTCCTCTTTGTCATACTAAAACAGTTTTTTTTTCTGTATCTGAATCCATAAATATATTGGATTTATAAAGATTCTTGTATGTGGAACCATGTGCATCTGTATCAATCAATGAAGTTTTTATGGCATGTGTATGAAGATAACAGGCTGTGTTAGTGATCTGAGTGTGTGAACATGTCTAGACAGTCCTAGACAGTAATTCCTTTGGGCTGCATTGGTTTCATATGGTTCAGGTGCAGTGACATGGGCAAATTATCCCCACTAATGGGAAACAGTATAGATACACTCTATTTGTCCAAATTAATTTCTGCTGTCAGGTCTGATCACTTCTCTGCCAACTGGAAGTGACAACAAATCCTGACAAAGATGATCTTTACAACCTCGGATCTGGCTGGGTTGGTATGAAATGAAACATGTTCGTGTGGATAATTTTAAAAAAGCAACCACCAAGGCACTGAATAGGAGTAGCGAGGTGTGTTAATGTCATCTTTGGGACTTAAGAGGAAAATTGCTTTCCTTTGGATATTATAAAATAGGTTGATGCTATTTGAAGTTCTGTTTGAGTCAGAGATGTAGATTAGACTACTGTCTGCCACTAGTCTGGCACCTTTCCCTGCATTCACTTTATTTATGCCTGCCGGCTTTTAGCTACAGTCTGATTGCATTGAATTGCAATGCCAAAACAGAAACAACAGAGTAATCTTTTTTTTTAATGGTTGTGGATCAAGGTTTCGGCCTTTCAGTGTGATGGTGATCATACACTTAGTTTGGATAAGGTTAGGAAGATTTCACTGGATAGAATTTACCCTTAACATTCTGGCATATAGTGAACAAAATACTAGATAAATAAACATGAGACGGCAAGAGAACCTCTACTCCTAAATGCGCTGATGGAGATATTCCTGTTAGTGTTTCATTTAGGGGAAAATATTCATGTTGTTGTTTCTCAAATATTAATGACAAAAATAAATGTTGATCATTGATCTGTGCTGGGTTTCCCAGCTCTGTCAAACAAACATCATAGTGAGGTGTTTGTTGGTTTTCAGCTGCAATGTGGATCTTCAAACAACATGAATGATATTTGATGTGAAGACGTGTAAGCCTTCTCTTTGTTTTTCTCTCCTGCTAGCTTCTTGAGGTAAAATGTTAGTGGCATTTCCCAGCAGGTCTGTTTGACCTTCTCCTGTTGGTTTAGCCTCTTTTTCCTCCTTTGCCCACCCTTTATTGCACAAGCTGGTTGTTGAAGCAAAGGCAGGTGATCCTGACCGGGTCATGTCCCTTTATAATAATGTATTGTATCTTCATCTTTACACCTATAAATAACTAGCATCTACAAATGGGGGTGAGAGAGCATAGTCATCACCAGCTACATACATACAGCTGTATGATTCATATACATGAACATCTTTTCAAGACACTTTATTTTAGCTGAGACCCTCATCTGAAAACTCATCTTTAACTTTTAGGAATCTGGTGTATGTTTGCCTATTGAAAAAAGAAAAAAAACATTGGTTACCTTCACAATAGAATACACTAAATTTGCTTAGTTTCTTGCTTACTTACCAAAGAACTAATTAATAGTGAACCATTACTTATTGATGAACTAACACTCCAGCCTTAATGGTGGACTGATGGTCAATTATAAGGAAATTGACAGAAATTCTCCAGGTGAAATTCTCTGGATTTTTTTAACTAGTGAGGAAACAACTTGGAGTTGTCACAAACTGTTTCATAGTAATTCATTCATTTTCCACACCACTCCCTCCAATTCAGAGTAACAGGGAAGCTGGAGTCTATCCCCGCAAGCACCAGGTGGGAAGCAGGGACAGGTTGACAGTCCATCACAGGTCTCCCAGCTATTGATGTTAGGGTTTATGGGTTGAGGTTAGTTTGGTTTCCTGTTTCGTTTTGCAGACTTTCTTGTTTCCTGTTTGCTCTGTGTTTCTGTTGTTCTGTTCTTTCGTTTCAAATGTAATTAGCAATTATGTTCACCTGTCCCTCATTTAGTCCAATGTATTTAAGTCCCTTGTGTTTTCTGTTTAGTGCTAGTTCATTGGTTATTGTTACAGATGTAGTTTGCGTTGTTCACGTTTATTTGGTGAGTCCTGGCTAACATAATACATTCTATTTCATTTGCATTGTAATGACTGTTATTCCTGTCAAGGGCAAGGACACTGGTTTCTTTAGATGGAGAAGAATATAAATTTAATAATGAAAAATAAAAGAAATTGAACATACATTAAACATTAAAACATGAAGTAAGACATACATTAAGACATACAGACAAGATACAAGGTTATAACCCGGGGAGAATCCTTCCAGAGATCTGTCGTCATACAGAAGTCCAAAGCAATTCTGCCCAGTCACTTAGAGGCACCTTTGTTTAAAGACTTTGGTTATGTACGTCAATCTGGGGCCTGTTTTTATGATATAACTACAAAACAAACTCTTTAAAACAATATTTTATATGCTTCAGGTTTAATAGTGGCTCTATGGCCACTTATACACTGATATATATCTGTTACATCCCCAGCCCTCTAGACTGGGGGATGTAGGAAAATTCCTTTCCACTCCAAACTCATCAACTCAACCTTTTCCACCTGGGACCAATTAAGGACTCAACGGATCGAGCACTCAGCACCGCCTTCCAATTGGACCATAAAAAGGAGGAACATTCAGACATTCAGGGCAGCTGTGGTTTTCTACCACTGTTTGCCCTAGGATTGTGGTTGCTGGCTTTGTTGGAGTGTTTTTTTTTTTAGTATATCCCCGTTTGTGGGTTTGATAACATTTAGTTTTCCTTTGTTCTCTGGCACAATTGTGCATTTTGATTGAAGAAAGAAGCTCTCATCTTTTGTGTAGATGCCTTTGTAAGTTCATGATTGACTTTGTATATAGCTCATTTAGGAGACTTTTGGTTTGGTTTTAGTTATATAATTTGGTTATCTCTTTTATGGATTCTTTTGGTTAATTATACATATAATGGTTAATAATTAATTGTTTTACGTCTTTGTGAGGACATCTTTTGTTAGTTACTGGATAAAATACCGACTGTTGGACACCTTTTGTTAATGTATTTTCTTTAGCACCTGGGAACTTTGTTAATAAATTATTGTGTCCTTTAAGTGGCCTAGTTTGTTTTGTTATTTGACCCCTTTATTACCCTTAAACCTCCAGGAGTCGTAACAATATCATATGGACATTTACATGTTAATTATGTTTAATTAATTAACAAAAAAAAAACACTTTTAATCACGGAATGTTTCTCAGTAAACAATTGCGCACAATAATCAGTAGCACTGCTTTTAGTTATAATTCAGAGCCATATAGCACCTTTATTTTCATAAAAGAAACGATCAACAAATGTGGTAGCTTCTTTTTGTGATACTGAAGACTATAATGACACATCTTCAGGTCACGACCTTTCATTTGCACATGATTTGAAGTAAATGGGATAAATAATTTCAGAGATATAGCTAAACAGTCTTCAGATTTGAGCACCCTCTAATGGCCAATCTGAAAATGATAAATCACTCAAATTTGAATCTGTTTATACTCTCTATAAGCATGAAAACTCAAAACTAACAAGGCAACAATAAGAAAAAAGGAGAATTGATGAACCTAAAATCAGCAACATGAATTAATGGTTTGACGTCAAAGAAATGACAATTTCATGAACTGTTAGATCGGAGATAAACTAATTCAAACCCTGGATCAAGGAGGATGTTTACATCAGGAGGTTAGCAAATACTACTATCACCATATTGAGGGGAAAATAAATAAAATAAAAATAAAGAAATAAATCAATCCATATATGATCACTTAAATAATCTGATAAATACAGAAATTAAGTTATAATCTGAGTTTTGCTGTGCATGAAAGTAATCTTGATTACTCTAGTGGGTAGCATAAAAGTTCTTTATCCATTCATATCAAATGACAGTCATCTCCACAACAATATTAAATTTTATATTTCTTATATATTCACACTGAAGATAATAAAAAATACCATAAAACCACACTAAAGTAAATCTGATAACTGACCTCATGGCTGAGGCTGAAGGCACTAATGTGGCTTCTTTCAGTCTGTAAGTCGTTACCCTACAAATTTTATTCACATTTTCCCCTCTTTATTTCATTTTTCTCCTGATTAATTATAAGACATTTGCGTCCAAGGTATTTCATTTGCATTTTTATTGGAAAGCCTTGGCCATACATAATTAAAGTTCGGTTGATCATGGAGGGCAGCAAAATAATCTTATAATGAGGCTCAGTCTTGCTATTCAGTTGTATTCACAGTATTTTATTCTTAGACATTCATAAGTTTTAGCTTTTTTGGTGGTAAAAGAAAAATAAAAGTTTATTTGCTTTTTTCATGAAGCAGCATTTCCCCATCAGTTGGGATTTCGTGGTTTTTACTCGTGGTGTAAAACGTGCTGTGTAGGAACCAGCATTTTTAAAGAGAACAGGTTGTCCAATGCTTTAGTCTGATGAAGGGATGTGCTAGTTCGCAGTTTGAAGCTATATCATGGTATGAAAAATCTACAGTATGAATACCATTACATTTTATCTCTTACTGGGACACCATACTTGCAGAATGAACCGTCTTATGTCTCGTAAATCGCAGGGAGAATGTGCAAGTTAGGTGTTGCTTGATTTGTGCTCAGGTGCAGTAAGTGTATAACGCTCCCCTGTGGTGTGTGAGTAGCAGAGCATAGAAGATGGCTGAGGGGGGAGAGCCCAATGAACTTCTCTCGCCAATGAAAAAGATGAGGTCAGCAATATGGGATTACTTCAGATACTGGTACAGATACTGCTCAGGGTTATCATACCAACACATAGTCTGTAGGATTCACATGTGAGCCTCAGTTGAAGGACAAAAAAATTTTCCTTGCTGGAGAGATCATGCTTTCGTGCAAGATGGGTAGAAGATGCTCTGCTGCTCCTTTGCCTTTCGAAATATATCAACAGAATAAGATGATTGAAGACAAAGCTTGATAATAATAAACAATTTATTTTTATTTCCATGCATGTTCTGACATGTTGAAATTTCGTAAAACTTGCAAAAGTATTGCATGAATTGTTTAAACAGTCATCAAAAACAAGTTTTTGAAAGTTGAACATTTTGCACTTTACATGAAAATAAAAATTACTTTGGTCAGATTTTCTCAGTGACTCTACCCTTAATGCCATAATTGGCTAAATAGTAAAGCAAAACTTGGTTGAAATGTCATTAAGCCTCCCAAAAGCAAAAATTATGAAGTGCAGCTTCTCAACCTTGGAGCACTGATGGGCAGTGATGGCTCCAGAAATGTACATGATAAATGTCACTGCACTATATATCAAATAAGCAAAGTGGAGTTTTAAGGTCAAAATGTTACATTGTGCGACTTTAAACAAGACAGGTTAATCAAATAAATGTTTATTCCAGAAGATCAGATGAATGTATTTTATCTTAGCTGCCTGGCTGTTCAGCATCAGACTTCTGCCATGTCTTCTTAAATCAACTGTATCAGCATGTGATGTGTCAACCTTCCTCCCTCCTCCAGAACTCTATATCCCCCTTTTTATTCAGTGTGAAATCAAAATGTCTTGTTATATGGTGAAGAAAGGTTCTTGGTGTTGCTGATTTACCCAGCAGCCTTCATCTGCATGTTAGATATATGCTGACAATGATATACCATGCAGCATGTTTTATGATGTTATTACAGAGGTGTGGATCGCGTTGGATATTGGCAGAGGTAAGAGTTGTCTGCTGTTTTCATCCATAACATTATAATCAGTGAAACAATGCTGGAGGAAGTGCATATTTGAAAATAGAAGATTAAATCCTTAGAGCAGAAAGAAGTAGTTAAACACATGAAGCTGGGAGGCCAGATGCTGTCAGGGAGACGGGAAAAGGGATGAACTTAAGCTCTACAATAAGAAGATTAGGAAAACTGTGACTTTGCTGTGTGAATATGTTCTGACAAGGAAAATGCAGATTTCAGTACTTTTTAATGCTTTTTGTTGAATTTTCAGATTTTTTTCAGAGTCTGGCATAAACTGTAGCTGTAAAATATTTTTTAAACTGTTTCTCACAAGTATAGATATGAATAGTCATTGCACAATTACATGACCTGTCAATGCTGAGGGACAAGTGAATTGTCTGACTATGATAAGACTATGATAAAACAGTGCTGCTTTGTGCTCCATTTTTCATTTGGTTTCATTACTGAAAAGACAATATTTTACTTAAAATAATGTTTTGATTTTTATTCTCCTCTCATTAAGTATGAAGCCAAAGATAGCATTTTGTTTTGCTGTACGTAGCTATTTGACGTTGTAATTTGACCTTAGGAGTGAATGTGAGTGTGCCTTGTGTTTGTCTGCTTGTTCATCTCTTTGTGTTGCCCTGTGATGGACTGGCGGGCTGTCCAGGGTGAACCCTCCCTCTCGACTGCTGGGATAGGCTTCAGGTAGCCTCAACCATGAATTGGAGGAAGTGGTTAAGAAAATGGATGGATAATTGACATTGTATGAAGAAAAGTTTCTATTTGAAGAAAAGAGTAATAAACTGATTTAAAGATGTGATGGTAAATATAATATTTACATATAATGATGAGTCAGACTGCAACGTTTTTCCATATTTTGATTTATATGTGGGATTGTTTTATATGTTTTATATCAATTCACTCTGCTTCCACAAGAGTTGCAATCCAGCAGGTTTACATAGTATACCTTCCTCAAGAAAACTGGACATTTCCTTTGTTTTACTGTATTAAGGTATACAGTAGTTCATATAATGTGGATGAACAAGGAAATATATTCAGATTAGTGAACATGCTCTCAACACAAATTCCACTCCATCTAGACCCAGAAGGGCATTTTCCAAAAATAGTTTTTCCTGAATGTAGAGCAATGATATGGTACACCTGGATTCCCAAGTCCAGTCCTACAGAGCAATTTTTACATACGTCCCTTCTCCAACACACCTGAATCAAATCCAAGGTTCACTAATCAGGCCTTTGTAGAACCAAATGAGGGAATTCAGCTGTTTAATAACAACTGTGAGATGAATACAGAATAAATGAATAAAATTAATAAATAAACAAACAAAAACTCAACACTTTAATGAATTTACATTATTACTTACAGGTCTAGTAAATATTCCGTACATTCCTAAATTAGCAACAACTATACTTTTCTAATAAACAGACCAAGTAAACCATATTATTTGATCCCAGTTAGGTCCCAGTTTGAAATCATGATAAATAAACTGTGTTCAGTAAATGTTTCCTTCTTCTGGGCACATTCATCAAACCCAATCTAAGGCCTGCATTTTTATACCTCTGATTTTACATTTTGCCTTTTTTATTTGGTCTGGACACCCCAAAGATACACTGATGCTGCCACAACAGAAGTGTTCATCACTAGGTGGCACGTTCAAATGCATGTCCGTAACATTACGCCAGTGATACTTCTGGGGAAAAGGCAACACACGAAACAGACAACAGACAGGAGATCCTTCTTCTTACAGATCGCCTCAAAGAGCATGCAATTCTGCTGGCTAGTAAGCACATATCTTTTAATAATGGACATTCACATAACATTATTAGTATTTTGATTTTTATTTTTATTATTGTTATTATTATTATACCAACCTTTAAAAATATAGGAGGTACTTAAAGAGAGATATAAATGTATTATATTGTATACCACTTACCTATTTGGCCATTATACCGTGAGGATGTGCATCCTGATGTGCTCATGTGTGCTGTCCAAAGTCAGGAGTGATTAATTGCCTATTTGAAAATAAAACTGCTTTAAACTTACTTGAATCTTATCATATCACCTTAAAATGTGGAGAAACTTTTTAGTAAAAAAAAAGTTTGGGCACTATGTTTGGCTACTAATTTATGTCTCACCTGTCTGTCGGTGCACATGGTCCTTCAGGGTTATTACCTTTTAATAACATTTTCAGGGATTTATTTAAAAATTATGGAAAAACCTATGGACACATCCCTTCAACTTAGGTGGGCCTTGATATTTATTAGTTCAAGAGTCTATGAACACTGTAGGGAATCTAATGCATGATTTCCTTTGTATATAGATGTCCCCGTAAAATTATTAAAGTAAATGATTTGAACTTTTTAATTAAAGGAAGAAATTAGAATACATCATCTTACAGAGACTTGCTGACAGGAAGGATTTTATACATAACAATGTGACAAAGGAAGGCAGCCATATTATATTGAGGTATGAGAGCAGTGCTTTACTAGCCAAATTACAGAAACTCTTCAGGCTGTGAGGAAAGAAAAGGATTGTGCTTGACCAAGATGATATGTTAATGATAGTAATACACTGAAAGTGGGATGTGATTTGATGAGTGATTGGGAAATATCTAACTGGTGCTGTACATCACTTATGTAACCATTAAAAAAAGAATGAATAAAACCCCATCTGTGACATCTGTTTCAGAACAACACTACACTGTGTTCCTAAAATCTTCAAATATGATCATGCCAAGAAATCTTTGGTAATGATACCTCAATGTTTATCACTGATATCATGACTAATTGCCAGATGAGGTGAAGATGGACAGCTCGCCTACATAAGACTAAGAGCAGCACTAAATAAAAGATACAAAACTAATCATTTATTTGTATATGTGGGTTATAAGAGCTGGGATACTAGATAGATTAGAAAAACAGTTATGTAAGACAAAGAGTTTCCATATGCAAAACTAGAAATTCTGCTGTTAGAGGTGAGAGCTAGGGTTTATCCCCGAACACCGCCAATTTTCAATAACCACAATCCTCGAATACATATAGTAATATAGAAACATCCAGGTATAACATCATTATGTGACACATTTTCTTGTCATGACCTCTCATTCATGTCAATCGGATGAATAGTTGTAGCCAAAACAGTTTTCAGGTGTGAACGTGCCCTAGTGGCTAATCTGAAAATGATAAATCGCCATTGAGTCAGTTCATTCTCTCTCTCATATGTATGCATATGCAAAACATGAAAACTCTAAATGAAATATTGTTCCAAGTTATCGCATTAACATGAAGGATCTGTGGGGGACGCGGCGGTGGCCGGGGCGAAAACCATAATCTCCTCGCCACGCCGTTCAGGGAAACAATTCAGCAACCAAATCTTCTATTAATGCCTCTGATAAGAAACCAGTAAAATATCTGTACATGGCACATTTAAACTGACACTGTTTTTTTTTTTTATCTTATAGAAGTCCCATTGAGACTTGTAGCATCTCATTTACAAGAGAGACATGTAACCTAACATGCATAATTTTGGATGGTGCAAGAACACTAGAGTACATGGAGAGAGCCCATGCATACGAACTCCACACATATGAGGCTTGAAAACCCAATCATCTTGCTTTGAAGGCTGCAGTGCTAACCACAGATACAGTATACCACATATCTTTACATCTTAGTAAGACTTATCCCAATTTGTTTGGCCGATTTAAATGAACCCTAGTCCACTTCCATGGATAGCACAGATTGTTTGGATGAGTTGTAGTGCAACATCCTGCAAAGCTGGCAGTCTTTCCTGCCATTTAATATCCCCGAATGGAGTTTGGAGATATTATGGTTTCACCTCACCTGTCTCTGCCGCAGATCCTTCGTGTTAACGTGTTAACTTAAAAATGCCTTTATACCTGAATGTTTCTACATTTTTATTTTTTTTTTTAGGATTGGAAAAATTGAAGATTGGGGGTGTTAAGGCATTTAACCCTAGCTATTGCCTCCAATGGCATAATTTTTAATTATGGATGGTTTTATGTGAAACTATATTAGATTAGAACGTCAACGCAAAAATAGAAACCTGAAAACAATATAAATCCATTGTTGTTTCATTATATACTTGTGTTCAACAAGTCCTTTCTGGTCCTGGACAGTTGATGAGCTGGATTTTCT
Organism: Pseudomugil tenellus; assembly: GCA_037177515.1. NCBI lineage: Eukaryota > Metazoa > Chordata > Actinopteri > Atheriniformes > Pseudomugilidae > Pseudomugil > Pseudomugil tenellus. The sequence continues at coordinate 18,286,655 of JBAMHX010000014.1, read as the reverse complement.
CCTCCTGTTTGGCGGTTGAAGGACTGAAAAATGAATCAGTGATGTGTTTAGCTGTAATTTTCTTAGTGCAGCAAATATGTTGTGTCTTATGACAGTTAGTGTTTGTAAGTAAGTAGTTGCATCACATTGTAGGGGCTAATTTATAAGTAAGGATGTCCCGATTTGATTCAATTTACAATTCTAAAGTCATGATTTGGATTTTTTACTATTTTATTCTCGACAAAACTAACATCTGTCCTTTTGTCCTCTAATAAAACTGTCTTGTTTAACTAACAGAATCTAACACCAAACTAAATAATATTTGTACATAATCCTTTTATGACTAAAGTATCTTTTTTAAAATATTTTATATTTATATCTATGCATCAAATTGAACTTAGTTGAACTTTTCTGAAAGAAATAACTCACCTCATCACCGTCTGACTGAAGTGTGGGCGTCACTCCTGCCGTGACGTGGATGGCAAGTCTAGCTCGCTGTGGTAGCATATTGGTTGTACTGTTTGTGTACATTATCAGTCTCTTAGCATGATTACATGTTTTTGTCGCATCTGTAATTTTGTCGCCATTTTCACTTGTGAACACAGGAAAGTCAAAATGCTGCTACACTGTTGACTTCAAAGTAGTAGAGGCAACTTCTATTTGAAAGCTGCTTCATATCGCCATGCTTTTAGTTTTAGTGGTGCTGCTGCAATTCACAAATGCAATACGCAACAATGATGTCCGGGTCAAGCGTGCCAGATTACGTACTTTGCGTACTTTACGTATTTTACGTATTTTGCATAATGTGCCTCTTGGTGTTTATTTACAGGTCTTTGGTAGTCAATTAATTTATTTTCAACATCAATTGACATTTTAATAGGTTTGAACCGATTTTCAATCGATTCACAAAGCATCATTACATTCCTATTTATAAGTGGTTTCTACAGTGAATGATCAGTATTTTAATTATATACCCAGTTTTATTATGTATCTATTAAACTGTTATGTATCCAACTAGAGTTCTGAAATAAACACTTTACCCACTTAGTTTTAAGTGTTTAGAGTTTCGTTTGTCGTCTTTTTTCAAAGAGAAATCTTCATTCAGTTATTTGTATGTGTTAATCGTTACCTCTGCTAAGGAGGTCATGTTTTTGCCGATGCTTATTTGTTTGTTTGTCTGTGTACAACAGAACTCAAAACATTAAGGACAGATTCTGATGAAAATTCCAGCATATGTCCAGAATGGGAAGATGAAGTGGAGGTGATCCGGATCACCTTCTGGATCCAGGAGTGCTTTGAAGGATTAGTTAACATTGCGAGATAGCCCCTCATGTTATTGCAGCTGACGCCTCCTACAGATCGTCTCTGTCTGCTGTTTTTTACTCTGACAAAAATCATGTGTGACTGAGCTTTGACAGATGTATTACCCTAAAATAAGCCCAAATGTGTTTCTTGTCATTTCCTAGACACAAAAAAGTGAGGAGTGACATACATCATTCCGGAACAATCTTTGATACACGGCGATGACACAAAGCCATACAATTAGACGTGACAACAGCATGTGACTGTCTGATAGCACACAGACTTTGCAAATGAGATGGCGCTCTTTCACATTACAGGATATCAGCAACACCCGTAGCTTTGGGTAACCAGAAGTCCTAACTTTTCAACAACCATAAAAGTCAGTAATAATTTTATTTTTGTGGGAAAACTGTGGTACCACTTTATTTTATATTCCCTTAAGCTTCCAAGGATATGTATAAGGGATATTGGTGTGGAGAAACTTATAGAAGAAAAACAGAATTAAATCAAATTCTTAAGCTATACCACTCTTCTTGTTTTTCTTTTTTTTCTAAAAAAACCTGAAATTGTCTCATTGTTTGATGTACTGCTGTTGCTCAGAAACAAACCGCTGCTGTTCAGACAGGTTGTGTAACAATTCAAAAAAAGAATTGATTTTTTTTCTTAATCAACAGTCTCCCTTGGTTTCTACCTTTCCTCCAACAAGCTTGACAACTGCCTCGTGAGGTCTGGGAGAGGACAGCTTGACTCACCATCCACATTCCCAGACCACTGCAAGAGGTAAAAACACAACCATTTGCCTTTGTGTACATGTTATTAAATCAAGTAGTTGCAGATAAAAACTTGCAAAAACACCTTGCTAGTTCAGTTTGCTGGCTGACAACGTGATTATGTGAAAAATGTTTACTTCTTGAAAAACTCTGTAGATATTCTGCATTTGATTTGCAGACTGTGCCAGGATATCTTGCAGCAGCTATGCAGTAATACTTTGATGAATGAAGCCAGAACCTTATATAGCATCAAACTAATCCTGTTCAGACTTGTATATATTTCCTAAACCTTTGAGATGTGATGAATATCAGTCAGAGAAAAAAAAGAAAAACATTTACAGTGAGAGAAAGAGACAGGCAGAAAGAATGGCTGCTACCTCCACAGATGAAATGGCTGTGTGGGTGGATATACATGTGAGTGCAGGCTGCTAGGAGCTGTGAGTGGGAAGTTGGTACTGAGTGGGAAGAGAAGAGCTGCTTTAGCAAGACAATCAGCACTAAGAACTACTGAAAACGAAGTCACGCTTTTGTGACTTCCCAGGTTTCTGTGCTTGTAGAAAAGACATTCACAGGCATTGAGGTTGGTTGTGGCTTCAAGAGGTGTCTGTATAAGGGTCAGTAGATGCTGTATTTCGCTACCCTTATTATAAAATTATATAATAGAATTTAGTTACGAAGACTACGTTCAAAGATTGAATAAGCTGGACCAAAATAACATGGTCCAATCCAAAAAGAAAACATTACTTGCAATAGCAGAAAATGATGTATATCGTTCAGCATGTCATCTGTAAAGTCTAACCTGTTGGGTCCCGGAATACTCTTCTTCTCATAGGGGCTACTCACTACTTTTTTATATACAGTCTATGCTCACCACCCTTGCTGCAACATCATCAGGATTCTCTTAAAAATGGACAGGACATTTTTTATGACATCGGATTGGTCAGGAGATGGCGCTTTTTTATTCACTGATCTCTTATCTCCAGAGCGGGTTGGCCATTCAGCATGTGTTGCTGCGTTGATACAGCTGGGGTCCGTTTCACAAATAGAGTTGAATAAACCCTGAGTTTTAGAGATAACTCTGAGTTGTCAAACCCTGCAATGAGAAACTCATCTACCTTCTACCTTCTTTGCTTTAAGAATGTCAAGAATACATTCGAAATACAGTCTCTTCAAAATACGAAGACTTATTTATTATAATGCTGTGTTTATGTGCTAAAAGGGAAGGAATTTCCTTGTTGCTGATGCTCACTAAAGTACAAGGTTACTAGCTCATCCACACTAGGCATTGTGTTTTATAGAGTAAAGCTGGTTGATATTAATCTGAAAGACTCAAAGTTAATGTCAACTTATTTTTACTTTATTCTCAAAACTGCAGCTACTTTGACTTTATTCTCGGGATATTAATCTTATTTTTTACACTTTATTCTTGATATTTCAGGTTTATTCTCAAAGTGAGGAAGAAAATAATTAATCCTCCACGGTTTTTGTCAGCATAGCCCTAAAACTCCGTCGTAGTGATTATGACCATTTTCGGAAAAAAGTAAAGGAGAGACAGGCAGCGTGGGTGATAACTGCAGAGAGTGAATGTGTAAGTTTTTGTATTTTATTTATGCAAAACAGTGTGGAGATCCAATGCACCCTCATCAAGATATCATTTCACTTGGCAAACACTTAAGATGAAGTATCAAAATATAATTCAAACATTAAAGTGTGTGCGCGTTTTGTTTTATTGGTGATGTACTGCTTGAAGCAAACATGAATATATTTTAGAGACTGCAGTGAAAACCAGTAACGCTCCGGGTACGTTTCCTGGAATGAAAAAAACGTGTAATCAGTGCCTAATCAGGATCTCGCGAGGAATATCTAACTCCCTGCGAAGAAGCACAGCGTCTTCGTCAATAAACAGACATGTCACGTTCGCAAAAGATGAGACTGACAAAGTGAGTGGGATTTTAATTCAAGGAAATTGAGTGTTCGTACTTCTGAAAGGGGAGGAGACTGAGATAAACCCAGGTTAGGTTCAGAGACACTGTTGCCGCAGCAACTGACTCCGAGTTACACTTAACCTTCTTTATAAAACAGGCTAGAGTTTACCCTGATGCCCTGAGTTGTTTAAACCCTCTTCCTGAAACTGAAAACCCTGAGTTGGCCCCATTTCAGGGTTTTCAGAAAACCTGCTTTGTGAAACGGACCTCTGGATCAAAAGTAACCCAGCTTTGTATTACAGAAAAATCCAGAAGTAATTCCTGAAGTTATCCGGATAAGTGAAAATCCTCTGGTCTGGACCTCTGGTCTCCTGGCAGCTAATGTATGGTTGTCAGAAAGCCAGAAAGCTGTGCTGCATTCATTCAAATTATAGTAACGCAACAAGTTACATTATTAGTAATGGCAACGCCGTTGTAGCGATGGGACATGTAATTAATTAGATTACTCCATTTTCATAAAAATAACACAGTTAGTAATGCAGTTATACTTAAACGCCGTTACTCCCAACACTGACAATAACTAACATTAAGTCTGCACAATCAAATCAATCAACGCCATTTCAGTACATTTGGTGTTCCAGCGATTGGACAATGGAACAACAGGTGACATTTTGTGTTTGTTGTAGTACATTTAGCTTATTCAGAACTGAGAAAAAGATCTCTGGATTGATGTTGCTCAGAGGTATTATTAATACAGCTCTAAAATCCAATAATATTTCCTGGATGTCTTTAAAGCAGCATTTCCAAGTAAACTTCAACTCTGAAGTGAAAGCTGCTGTAATAAGTTCATCTTAAAATCATACTGTAATCATACAATCATACTGTAAAGCTGACATGCAATGGATTACTTTTCAAGTCAAATTTCTTATGTGTTGTTGTGAATTATCACCCCCCCCCCCCCCCCCCAAAGAAAACACCCAACAATGTTATATTTAATATTTCATAGGAAGTTCCTATTAATAAGCTGTGGTTTTTGAGTATATAATTATATGTCTCAAATTTGTTTTATTATTTAAGAATAATAATTTAAAAAGATTCACTAAAATGCCATTTAAGCATGACAGTATTGTCAAGCCGCCACATGCCTGCACATATATGCAATCATACATGTTCCCACATTGACACAAAGGTCTTTAAGTGTGTCTCACTGTGTGTATGAGCACACTTGGATACACTTGGAGACACAAGAACTTACATCCCTGGCCTCTTTGGCTCTCTGGCTCCTGCAGCGATATGGCCCTCAGAGGAGAACCCTGCAATGCAGCATCTGTGTGACTCACACACACACACCAGCACACATACACAGTGAGATGGCGGCATGTAAAGTGCTCAGTACGTAGGAGGGAGATGAGGCGATGGAGAGCACAGTGAGGAGAGGGCTGAGGCCTGATGAAAGGTGGAGGAGTGAGTAGGAGGAGGAACAGTGGTGGTGGTGGTAGGAGGTGGAGGGGAGTAGGAGAGGAGGAAGAAATAACAGGTGGGAGGAAGATTTTAAAGTGCTAAGAATTCAAACAAAAGAACAAGAGAAAGAAGAGAAGAGCCATAGAAATGCCAAATGGCCCTTCTATTTGAGCACAGTGGTGAAAGTTTTATGGCTAATGTGTTGATATACTGTAGTTTATTAACCTGTTCATCTTTCTTGTTGTTTGAAGGGGGTGTCACCATTAAATTTACATCATTAAAAACTGTAATTGTATGAAAGAGATGTAATTCAGGGACCAGTTTGCAAAAATCTTGAATAATCCATACTAGCATTTTACCAGCTAACTGATGTTATGGTTAGCATATTTATAAAGAAATCCACAAGCAACAGAACAATCTTAAAACTTTGAAACTATTTTATTTCAGGTTAAAACTTTTGACACTAGCCAAAGTTCAAGAAGAGTTTTTAAGTTTTTTTTTTGTTTGTTTTGTTTGTTTTTGAAGAAACCAAGCAGAGAAAAAAGCTCCTTTCAGGCATTCAGGCTGTGGGAAAACATTCAGTTCAACTTTGCCATGTTCTTGGTATGTGAGGAGTGACAGGTTCAAACCAAAACTATACTTTAAACTTTACAGTGTCCCTATAAAAGGACAGAAGATTTACTATTTTACAGAAACAACCTTTCTCAGAATCGTTAGCGATGAGACAAATACGTGTTAACTTTTGGTAGTGTGTCTGTTTTTCCTCTGCTAAAGGTACACTAATTAAATTTGGCAGATTTGCACACTTTGGTACACCCTAAAGTTGGGTAATTCAACATCTGTGTTGCATCTTCTCTCATATCTTAGCTCTTTCCAGCCAGTAAAAGTCAATCCGATAGTAACTCATCTTGTATTTTCTCTTGCTCTGTCCATTTCCTCTGTTTCCTTCTCTTCCAAAAAGTGGTAAAGTTTGGTTTCTCAGCTAGACAAAGACAGTTCAGGAATATGCACAATGGATGTCAATGTACCTTTAAAACAAGTCAGACACAGAGTTTTGAGGTCAGAAACATGTGTAGTTTTGCTCTAAAAGCAGATTTGCATTTCGGAATGGACTGTATTATTAGGAAACATAGCTAGAGATATTGCAATCTTGCCTTCATTTACAGTGTGAACATTTTACCCTGTTAAAGGTTTATGAAGCATGTATGAAAATATTTTAAAAACAAATTAAGCAAACAAAATAAAATTAAAATGGTAGTATTAGTTTATAAAAGTTATCTTACAATTCTGTGGGTCCAGATAAATTTTAGAATTCATTAAAAATTTTCAGTTATTTTATGTTAGGAAACACGACAGCATGGCAAACAGAATGGGGGAGACCATCTGTCAGGTTATGTCATGGTTATAAAATGCTGTTAGATAAAGGATGAGAATGGATTTTATTCTTCTGATACTACAATGCAGTTTTCTAAGCAGACCAGATGTGAGCTGATGCATGACAGGTTACTCTTTACAAGAAAAAGTTACTTGAGACTTGACTTGGAGTCAACATGTCTCTGATGTCCCTGACATGCTTCAAAGGTCACTTTATTATATAAAACCTAGATGTGATGCAACACAAGCTTCTAGCCTTTTGTTGTTTGAAAAACACAAGATAAACATTTGACAATTCGTGTGAAAGTAACCTGGGTCTTATTTTAAAGATATTGTTTTTTGCCATTCGGACCGTCTTAAAAATCCAATATGGGTTCAGGAAGCAGCAAACAGTTCAGATTTGGAGTACTTATGCATATAGTTTGGACTACATTTTAGGAACCAGTAGTATAAGTAAGATTTACGGGCTTAAAGCAATGTGAGCTGTTAAGATGCTGATGTTCTTGAGCTTTTTCAGATTTAAACACAGAAGCATAATTACAAAAGAAAAAATACAAACTTTAAATAAAGAAAAAAACTCATTTTAAAGGGATACTATGTAACTTTTGATCCAAACATTAAGCTAATGTGAGTAATAATCGATAATTTCTAGAGTTATTATACAGTTCTTGACATGTGTTGATCCTTCAGAAATCCGACATTGTAACTTTGCAAAGCAAGTTTATTTTCATATCACATTTACATTTACAAGACTATTCAAAGTGCTTTGCATGAAAACATCAAAGCATAACAGTCTGTAAGGGAAACACAGCAACAAAAAAAAAGTTAAATTAAAATCATTAAATGCAAGATTAAAAAGTTACTGTGCAGATTTCATCCATAGGTGCATGAGAGAAAAAAAGTTCTTAATCTTAATTTAAAAGTTTCTACATTTGTTCTTCAAACAAAAGTTTGACATGGCTGAATCAAGTAACAAGGTCAAACTGTGTCTAAGGAGGCCAGAAAGAGAAAGCAGGAAAAGGATCACTAACGAGAAGCGAGATGAAGAAAAGAATTTGCTAGTTGGACTCTGATGAAAGAACAGTGTGGTTGCAAAACCTGTTTGCCTCAGTGTTATTAGACTGGTAAGTTAGTTCTGTGCAGACGCACTGCAAGGTGATGTGCTTTTTCACACCTTTCATCTAGCGTTTATTCAACACAATGGAAGTAAGTACATGATGAACTGGAGAACAATGCAGTATACATCTCTGTCTTTAATTTGCTGTTTAGTCTAAGCTTAATGTAGCCAGTTAAAGCTAATGGGCTACAGACCAAAGCTAACATGACTCCCTAAACATTTCATGCATGTTGGGTTGATGATGTGTATGTAATAAATGCATTTTTTGTATTTCATTTAAAAAAATCTAAGAAATAACTGAGCATCTGGTCTGGTTTCATTTGATGGTTTTCATATGCTGTTCATAGGAAGCAGTCCTACTGTAAGAAGGCTGATGTTTAATTTTGTGACAAGCTTTGTGTAGCCTGTAGGGTGTTACGACCTAGTGGCCAAAAGTTTTTTAAAGTATCTTTTAAAAAATTCAAGACTAATTTAATCCATTTTCATGGTTTGTTCAACATTGCGTCTTTTAATAACCTTTGACTGTACACCAGATTTTAGCCAGAGTTGGGAGCGTAAAATGGCTCCAAATGCTTCAAACCGTCCTACGCACATCAGCAGCTATAGAAAGGCTTTTAAATTTTCTTCCACATAAAAGAGGAGTAATTGCAGTTTACATTCTACATGTATGTGTTGCTTAGCAACTACCCTGATTCATTGTAATATGGATCAGAAGTGATTATATATCCATTATATAAATAAGTCAGCCTCCTCAGGGTTGCTGTTTGGCTTCTCTGAAAGCATTGCATGAAATGAAATGTACCTTTTAGGAAATATTTCCTAAAAATATGTTATGTGAGTTTTGTTTAAAGGTAGAAATTCTTGTTGAAAGAGTTGTTGACACATATAGTTTGGGAATGCAGTAGCTCGTTTTTAGGGGGATTTTTTTTCTTTGCATATTTTGAGTACATTGCTTTTCTTAGTAGAAAAACATCCCTGCAAATATGTGTTCTGCTCTAAGTGATCATCTTCATCCTCCAATATTTCTATGTTAAATTATTATGTATTAGTATTTTATTTTTATGTATTTCCTGCCTTACCTGTATTTGTAATATTATTTTTGTATTTTTCTTTGAAGCAAACATCATAATGAGTAACACTCCCTAATCTTGCTATATGCTCTGGTTTACAGTGACAATATAGGCTTTCAATTCAATTTAATAATGCCATTTATAGGTTCTTTCAGCTTGATGACAGGTACAAATGGCATAGGAGTTAGATCATATATATGACTTATATCCTATTAGTGATCCTTAACAGAATTTTACTTTATCAGTACAACATGTTTACAGCCCAAAATCCTGTTAAGACATGTTTTAATGTTAACACAAACTTGTAATTATTTAATTACATTGTAAAATATATCACCAAATTGTAATCATAATTCGATTATATAAAAAAAAAAACATTACAAGAATGGATAAGTAAACTCTGCTGCATTGTGTATAATTTGAACTTAAATGTTTATTTTAACACAGCTTCTAAAACCCCAAAGTTCTTGATGTACAGTGTAGTTTTTTTTTTTTTTTTTTACAACAGGGGTGTTAAACTCAAATTTACAGAAGAACTGGGACTAAGGCGCCGGCCAAACCAAATACTTACTCAACATTTTCTACATGATCTGCATGTTTTGTCTTCTTTGTAATGTAACTTATTATTATTTTTGATAACAGTTTTGCTTAAACTCTTTCCAGAAGTAGTATTAACAAGTGAAAAATAAAATATATTTAATAAGAAATTTTTCTATAGCTTTTAAGCTCCTTTTAATTTTTATATCTTTGTACGGCGAGTATTGGGGATATAATGGTTTCATCACTACTGCCACTGCTGGATATTCTTTGTGTGAGCGCGATAACTCGAACAGTTGGCACAATTATAATTTGATACTCGGTTTACCTATTTAGGTCCACAAGTTGACGACCTGCATTCATCATTTTGGGATTTATGGTTTCCTCACTAGATGGCACTTTACTCACGAAAAATCAGATTTTTAGCTATATCTCTGGAACTATTTGTCTCATTAATCGCAAATCAAGTGCAAATAAAAGGTCATGACCTCAAGATACATCCTGTCAGGATTGGAGAATAGGAGGATTGGTGCGTTCCGAGATATACCCCTAGCCGTCTGTTCCGACGGCATAGGCCTTGTTTGTTTTTGTTTTTGTTCACAAGCCAACAAGTAAAAAAAAAAAAAAAAAAACCCAACTTGTTTAATTGAAAATCCAATCTTTCAACTAAGAAGAGTCCATAGTTAACCAAACTTTCGTTCGTCGGACTGACCCGAGTAAATCCTCAGGACTGAATGAAGGTGCTCGTCAGTAAGATGAGTCCTGTGTCTTTTGTTTATCTTCATCAAAGAGAACAGTTGTTCGCTGAGACCCGTGCTGCCAAACATTGACAGCATTTGCGCAGCTTGTGCGCAGAGTTAGGACAGTGTCTCGAGAAGGAACTGTTGGAACTGGTCAGCACCAACAGAGTCATACTTTCTGTCTTTCATTTGGCCATTTTGGCCATTATATGTGAGGCGATAGGTCACAGATTAAATTGAAAGTAAACAAAGGAGGTAGGGGCAATTAGCGGGGTGACGGGCCGGCACCAACGCATTTGCAAAGTATTCTGGAATTTTTTGTATTAGCTGTGGATTAGTAGCCGCTATACTGGCATGGTGGCCAGCGGGCTAGCTCTAATACATATTTGATATGATCTCGCAGGCCAAATATAATTACAGTATATCTATTGCATTAGTTTTTTGCGTTTGCCTCTACTCTCTTAGATCTCAGAGGTCTTAAGTTGGTATTGTATTTTTAAAAACTTGTTTTCATTTTTCATTCGTAGAAAATGATCAGCAGCTGGTTCCTCAAATACGTGCCTGGTTTTACTGTCTTACAAAAGTTAATCTATTGTATAAAACATGTTGGATATTTTAAGATTGTTTAACTAAAAAAATGTTATTAAGATTAAGGGTGAACTAAAAGTTGCACAAATGTTGATATGTTCTTCACCATGTGTTGCTGCTCGATCTAAGAGGGTCCAGCATGGGGTTTGCTCATCATTGCTGGTTCTTGAAATCGTTCAAATGTATCCAACCCTTTACATGTTACAGGGATTGCAAGTCACTGCTCTAAATCAACCCCAATCCTTCCTGCTACACTTAGCATCAACCGACACCTCCATCTGGCTACAAGTACCACAGGCTGCTTTCTAATTACAACATCTAAATCTTTCATATTCACAAATTTTAAACCGTTACTGGACAGAACAATGCATAGTATACGTTTTCTTGTCATTTATAGTAATATTTCTCAGCCTTCATCCTTTACACATTAAGGGATGGTAGTGAAAGGTTGTCTTAATGTTTTACATAAGTATATTTTGCTTTTCCCTCTTGTCTGCCATATTGGTGACCTGTCCAGGGTGCTCCAACTTCCCTATGACCTGAGTTGGATTAAGAGGTGTAGAAAATAAACAAATGAATGTTCCCCTTGATTTTTGTCATAGTTTAACTCCAAAAAGTGGTGCCATTTAATTTATAAAGCAATTTTTTTCAATAAGTGTGGACCAAACACAGTTCATGTTACGTACTTTAAATAACCGGATAAAATCCAGACCCTGCTTCCCTTTCCCTTCCCTCTTCACATGCCACTGTTCACACCTTGAGCTTGGACACCAGTCACAGAGATTTTATGAGGTTTGGATATCAGCCACAGAGCTCAAAGTGACCTTCATCACCAGACAGACTGCACACAGACACACTGTCAGGACGCCTGCCTCAGCTGTGTTTTATGGCTCTTTTCATATTGAAAGTGCTCTTCATAGGAGGTTTGAGCAAAGATGGGGTTGTTTTACAAGACAGTGATGGAAAAGGGACCGCTTAAAATATATATGCTTTCAGACAGAAACAGAGGGCATTTGTGTGAAGCTGATAGTGAGTTTGCATTCATACTGATGCTCAGTTCAGAGTTCAGTCATTCAATTCAATTCAATTTTATTTATATAGCCCAGTATTACAACAAGTTGTCTCAGAGGGCTTCACATGCAAGTAAAGAGAACAATAGACATAACTTACAATACACACAATTAGTG
>JBAMHX010000014.1:18235458-18259315 GCA_037177515.1 Pseudomugil tenellus | reverse complement strand
TATGTCCGGGTTCGGGGGGAGGGAAGGCGGGGCGGGGGGAAAAAAAGAAACCCCCCCCCCCCCCCCCCCCCCCCCGCCCCCATGCGCTCTGCTGCGGCTGCAAGGCAACACAGGCTTGTTGGTGAAAAGACCACATTGTTGAACTTATCCTGGTGTTATTGTGTTTTTCTTTTTTTTGCACCAGCTTTAATTTTATTTACATGCTGTGGTTTTCGGGGCCGGCCATTTCGTGTTGCAATGATAACGTTGCTTTTTATTATTTATTTTATTTCACCGGCTGATGACAGGTTTTTCATTATGTTTACACAAGATAGCTTGGTGATGGTTTGCCTGTGCAATCCATTTTATGTTACCATTTTCATAGTGGTAAAACATTCATTTGCTTTACTATTGTCATGATTAAAAATATGCAGTCCCATGTTGGCTGTCAGTGTGGTATAGCAGTCGGTAGACTATCACATTCAGTATGTGACTTTTTAAAAAAATTGACCATTAATATGTATATTTTTTCTTTTGCAAGTAACAACATATGGCATTTATCTGTCATTCACAAACAAAATGTTGGTTAGTTTTGGATATTATAAAGACAAGGAAGAGCTAAATGTCCTATAATATTATTTTGCCTTCACAAATTACATGGACTATGCATTGTGTTTAAAAGAATGACAGAAATGCTATTTCCTCTGTAATTGATGTTAAACGCATGGATATTCCTCCCATCTGTTGTAGCTTGTTTCACAAAAACCAACATCTCACTTGCCTCATGCTGGCTATGTCATGCATCATTCCACATTTTCTTCCATCTGTGACTTGGTGGACCCCATAATCCCGCCGTACTACAGTGATGGCCATGTCATTGTGCTGTAAGTTTAAGAGGAGCTTTGCCCGTTTCTGTAATAGCTTTCAAAGTCCCTGGCTTAGAAAATATCTCATTCAAGGCATGCTAAAGTGATACTTTTCCATGGTGACAAAGACAGACGACTTACAGATGTCTTTTCAGCTTTGAAGATGGACTCGGACAAGCAGGACAGTGGGTCCATGAGCCCTGACAGTATTGGGTCGGAGAAACGCCCAGAGGAGTTTTTTCAGCCGCAGATCCAAGGGTTCTTTGCTGGTGAAAGAGTCGTACCTGAGAGCCCCACCATGGATATGCCATCCTTCGTACCTCCAGATATTCAAAGCCAAGCCAAAGAATCTAACAGATCTCTCACACTTCAGCCTACATATGGTGAACCGATCACGGTGTCTGAAAAACAGCCATCTGTGGAGGTGGTGGAGTTCAGCAGCATTGGTGCTCCTTCGGATTTCTCCTCAATGGGAGTCAAAGTTCAGGGAGCAGATGCAACAAGAGATTCCAAAGACAGATCTGGCATGTCAGCATATTTTGAAACGTCAGCCATGGAGGTTGACGAAGGTCCGCATGGTAAGGGCGAGGGTTATTACGAACTCAGTCGATCTGGTGAAAAGAAAGCTACAGGTGATACCAGGTCTCAGGAAATTAGCTACAGCACATTAGTTGAGGCAAAGGATAACCCTGAAATAAAGAAAAGTACAGCAGGAGACACCGGCATGTTTGCAGTTCCCGAAAAGAATAATGACTGCAGACTTTCTCCTGGAAAACTTGCCTTAGAGCAGAGGAGTTACTCACTAAACATCACCATTGGGGCAACGGATCAGAGTGGGCAAGGGAGACCTAGGAACTTTTCCCCATTAGCCACAGACATCATGTCATACACTAGTGGAAGTCTAGATGAGTCAGCGGACTACCTACCAGTTTCTACACCTGCTGTGGATAAGCCTCCATCATTCCCTCCCCTCATCCTGGAGACAGCTGCTTCGGTCACTTCAGATTCCTCATCTCCTCCACGAACTGCAGAACCAACTTCAAAAACCATTCCCCAACCAGAGTCTCCAGAATCACCTCAGCCCCCTCAGAATACCCACAAAAATGGCATGGTAATGGCGCAAGACTTGCCTGAGATGTTGGACCTTGGTGGAAACCGCTCTAGACTGGCTTCAGATAACACTGACCCTGAAATCATCAGGAGACAATCATTTCACGCAGATGCTCCTTCTTCTGTTGATGACCCCATGGCCAGCTTAACTTCAGGGCAGCACAGTCCTGGAGTTAGAAAGAGCGATAGCCAATTGGAAGAGATGGGCTATTGTGTATTCAGCGAATATTCAGGGCCCATGCCATCCCCTGCAGATGTGTTCAGCCCTACAGACACCTCTGGACAAGTTTTCACCCCCTCTGTCTTGGAGGAGAAAGTGGCTGAACAGGCAAGGAAAATGGCAGTTAGGGATATGTCAATGGATGACAAGAACCAGCCAACAGGAGTTGCTGATGAAGATGAGAGGATAGACCAGGAGCAAGGGAAGGAAGAAGATTCTGCTAAAGAAACGAGCAAAGATGTGAAAAATGACCAACAGATAAAATCCGCAAATGAGGCCCTACTTGCTCAGCCAAGCGAGGCTTTTGTGACACCAACTGTTACCGTCACTCTAGAGGAGTGTGAGAGGTCAGTGAGTGAGACTGAACGGCAAGGTAGCGGGGAAGGCTCGGCATCTGAAACCGAGATCGCAGACTATGAGAGGCAGATCCGCAAACTGGAAATGGAGGACAGGCCTCTGAGTTTAGAGGAGGAGCGAGAGCTGCAGGAGCTTCGGGAAAAGGTGAAACTGGTACACCAGGAAGCCTATGAGGAGGTAGATGCTGAGGATGTATACCAGCTGACTGGCATGGCCAAGGACCGGATTGCCAGACCTGTCAAAACTTCGCCTACTTCATCTGTGGAGAGCAACATTGATGATGACAAGCTGCTCTCACCAGTGCTCTCTCCTTCCAAGCTTAAACAAAAAGAACTGTATGGTTCTCCCAAGAGAATGCCGTCACTTGTGTTAGGAATAAATAGAGAAGAGAGAGACGAGGCAGAAAGAAAAAATAAAGATAAAGAGAGAGAAGCAGCCGAGAGGAAAATAAAAGAGGATGAAGATAGAAAAATCAAAGAGGAAACAGAAAAGAAAGAAAATGAAAGAGAAGAGCTGGAAAGAAAGGAGAAAGAAGAGTGCGAGAGAAAATTGAAGGAAGAGAAAGAAAGGAAGGAGAAAGAGCAAGAGCAGGAAATGAGAGAAAGACTGGAAAAAGAGAAAGCTGAGAGTGAGCTTAAAGAAAAAGAGGAGAGAGAGAAGAAAGAAAAAGAAGAGAGAGAAAAGAAAGAAAAAGAAGAGAAGGAGCAAATGGAGAAAAGGGAGAGAGAAAAATTGGAAAAAGAGATAATTGAGCGTGAGTTGAGAGAAAAACAAGAGAAAGAAAAGATAGAGAAGGAACAAAAAGAAAAGGAAGAGCGGGAAAAGACAGAGAAGGAACTAAAAGAAAAGGAAGAACAGGAAAAGATAGAGAGGGAACTAAAAGAAAAAGAAGAGCGGGAAAAGATAGAGAGGGAACTAAAAGAAAAGGAAGAACAGGAAAAGATAGAGAGGGAACTAAAAGAAAAGGAAGAACAGAAAAAGATAGAGAGGGAACTAAAAGAAAAGGAAGAACAGGAAAAGATAGAGAGGGAACTAAAAGAAAAGGAAGAACAGAAAAAGATAGAGAGGGAACTAAAAGAAAAGGAAGAACAGGAAAAGATAGAGAGGGAACTAAAAGAAAAGGAAGAACAGGAAAAGATAGAAAGGGAACTAAAAGAAAAGGAAGAAAGCAAAAAAGTGTCAGAGGTGGAAAAAAGGGAGCTGCCAGTGGACGTAGAAGCAAGACAGCAGGAAGAAAGATCTGCCATAAATCATTCTGAGGAAGAGGCTGAAAACCAGAAAGAGACAAGAGAGGAAGATGTGTTGACGAAAGCAAGTGCAGCGATGGAGGTGATGAAGGAGATCCCGGAGACCCACGCTGCTATTGAATCAGTAGTGTTGGTGGAAGATGATTTTATCACTGTGGTCCAGACAATCGATAATGCGGAAGAACCTGGGCACAGCATCCGGTTCTCTGCTCCACCTGAGGCTGAAGTGCTTTGTGTCGCTTCCCGGAAAGAAGAAGAAGAAGAGGAGGAGGAGGAGGAGGAGTCTGCGGAATTGGCCCAGGAAGCAGACATTGAGGCGTCCAGTCTTGAAGAAGTGGGCGATGTTCCTGAAACCCCTGCCTCTCCACGTAGAGAGGCCCAGACCATAGAAACAGAAGAGCCGACAGAAAGCTACGATAGAGATGAAACCACGGTAGACGACTCCATCCTGGATAGCTCCTGGGTGGACACGCAAGGTGAGATATCTTTCTGCTCTGTCATGATGTTGTTTTTTTTTTTTAAATCTTTCATTATTGACTCATCTACATCAAATCATTCATGTATTTTTACACCTTGTTTGTTAGATGATGACAAGAGTATGGCAACAGAGCAGATTGAGCCTTTGCCCAAGGTGCGTAGTCCAGTCAGCAAGCCGCCTGTTGTCCAGTGCAAGCAAACGCAACAGCGGAAATTGGAGAGACAGGAAAACCCTGTAAAATCCAAGACCAAAGCAGGGCGAGCTAAGGGACGGATCTCCACACCTGAACGCAAGCCTGTCCGCAAAGAACCCGTCTACATCCCCAGGGAGGAGATCAAAAAGAAAAAAGGTTATTTTTCTTTTAAATTATCTCAAACCACAGATCATATTCTTTATACAGAATTTGTTGATAACCTCTACAAAAAATAAAGAATGTCTTATTTCTATTTGCTGTTAGCTTAGTGATGCCATGTAAATGTGTAGCTTTTATGAAAGTCTGATCCTGATAAAGTCATCTCTTTTTTTGTGTACAAAAACACATATAGTGGCTACAAAGGATTCCTGGGGAGTTTTTCTCCCACACCAGTCAAAATTTTAACGTGTCTCAGCAGCTCTCTGCTTATTTTTGCATCCCTCTTGCTTTAGTCACTGGTCTTGTTTCCTCTGATAATGTAGCGGTCATAAGGAAGACTGAGCTTGCCAAAAAAGTGGAGGCTCAGACTCTCTCTCCATCCAAGAGGAGCGGGTTGAAGCTAGCAGTCCGCCACACCCATCCAACCCAACATCACTCCTGCCCCAGAAGGAGACCCACAGGTGACGAATTGCCTTGCTGTGTCACACAGCTGGTGCTTTCTGCAGGGGAATCAGCAGAGCACCCGTTTCCATCAGTCTCATCCTGCAGTGTTACACACATTTGTTTTTGGTTATAATATGTTTATATCCCTGAACGCTGCGTGTCTGGGATATAATGGCTTCGTCACCACCGCCGCCGCCTCGTCTGCTGCCGCCACATGGCCTTAGTGTGAGCGCCACAACTCGAACAGTTTTACCAATTAGATTTTGATACTTGGTATGCCTGTTTAGGTCCCCGAGGGGATGACTTGCGTCAAATTTCACCATTTGGGGATTTGTGATTCCTTTTACTAGGTGGCGCTTTATGCATGAAAAATCCCTTTTTTGCCTATATCTCTGGAACTATTTACAATTGGATTGTGATACTCGGTATACCTATTTAGGTCCCCAAGAGGACGATCTTTATCGAATTTCACTATTATTGGATTTATGGTTTTCCCACCAGGTGGCATTTTATTAAAAGAAAATCAGATTTTTGGCTATATCTCTGGAACTATTCGTCTCATTGACCTCAAATAAAGCGTAAAAAAAAAGGTTATGACCTCAGGATGCATCCTGTCCTGAAGTCATATCAGACAGGTTTCAACACCAGGTGGAGCTTTGTGATTGAACATGTGCAGCTTCATATTATTGTATTGTGTCTATTCGAGGATCGGGGAATAGGATTGGGGGTATTCGGGGATAAGCCCCTAGCCGTCGCTTCCGACAAAAAGACCTTGTTTTACTTGTTTCCATTGTTTGTATTTTTTTTTTGTATTTGATCACAATAAAATCAACTATTTGAAATGCTTAATTTGTTTTAATTTCTCTTTTTCATTGTTTGCTCTTCTTTCTCATTGTTTTGCATATTCTCACTATGTATGTCTATAAAGTTTAATTTAGCACAAAGCTGAACCTTACACTCTTAATGTGTGTGGTATGAAATGCATATCTAAGAATTAGTTCTAAATCTCTGCAGTGTGGCAATAAAAACCAAGGTCTTCAGCTGATTTGTACATTCTTTACTAGTTTAACTTCACAAATTTATAATCATTGTGCTTGTGTTCTCGTAACTAATCTAATTAATGAACCTTTTTAATGTCCATCATGTTATTTTTAAAACCGTGAAATCTTGTATTGATCTGCTACCTTTAAAAGCTACTGTATTGTTTATGGACATAATGAGTGTGATGCTACACTGTCCCAAAGGCGGTTTGCACCTCATTTTCCCCTGATAGACTGAATTCTGTGTCATTGATGATGAAAGCTCAGCTGATGCACTGCTCTAATTAGTTTATTTTCCAGGGTTGCCTTATATAATGCAAAATCCCCCATTCTTTGTGATTTCCTGTCAAGTCTTTGCAGAACGGAGCTCTTATAGGGCAACAACCTGCTCCTACAGAACATTGATTTGTCATATGGCTTACCATGCCAGAAATGGGACTACAAAGTTAGATGTTTGTTGTATATTTATAATTCTGTCATGAATCACATGTCCTCAGCATAATTTAATGATAAACATAATCTTTTAAAGCAGGACATGTAAAGGTTTCTTATGGGTTCTCCATCATCGGATGAATGTTAACATGTATTTAGTCAGATTTCCCTGACATTCTCCTGTGTTCCTGTCCTTCAGAGAGCCTTCCAGATAATCGTCAGCCTCTCAGTGTTGCCAGAAAGTCTCGCGACAGAGCATCGGTAAGTGTACCCACCAAATCCAAAGCAAAACCGATGGCGAAAAGCCAAATGGAGTTTAGTACAGCAAGTAAAATATGATACATATTATTTATTGTGACTGCGTAACTCACACTTCTCAAGTGTATCTAGTTGCTGTCGCCTATAGTAAAATTTTCCTTTTAAAAGACTGGCTGCTTTTTTTGTCATGTTTAATGGGTTTTTAGCACGAGTTGTTAGGAAAGATCCATTTGGAATGTTTATTTGATCGAGTGGGTGTTGAATCACCCTGTGACATTTCTCCAGCGGCTGTGGTCGTGACTCCATTTTACTCCTCCACCATAGTAATGACAGTTTCTGTATTTCTTAAATGTCATGCTAGTTACAGCAAAATATCGCTTTTAATATATCTATTAGTCTGCTTTGCCATGTAATGTGTTGTCCAAGACTGTATATTGTGTATCGAGTGTTTGTTTGTTTGTCATTTCATGGTATTTTTTTCCATATTTGTTTGGACTATAAGCTGTTTTGGTTCAATGTCTGGTTTCAATATTTCATAAACCACCTCAGTAAGCCCCCATGAGACCATGTCCATTGATACTCCATGTTGAAGTGTTGTCATTCTCACTATCTGTTTGTCACTGTCTTGTTTATTTTTGGTGCCGCTGCATGCTTTTCGCCCACCGGCCCCCACCGTTGTACCATCTCAGTGCCATGCCCATCATTTGCCACTTACAAAGATTCCCACCTTATTATCCAGAGCGGCCGCCTCATTAGATAGACCTCACCTATCCTCAGCAGACTCTAACAGCTGCCCAGAATTACTGGGGAGACATATAGCAAAGGTAGGTGGCTTGCAGGGTCGCAGCATAGCTACACAGGTTCTAAAAGCACAAACCAGTAAAGGGAAACACAATTTTATTGCCTTTTTGCTGCACTCTTTTGTGTGTTTGCTAATAGGATGGTGCATCACGAAGCCCAGACAAGCGGTCCATGTTGCGTCATGCCCACATTATCAGTCGCCGTGGGTACCATGAACATGAGGAGAGTTCGACTTCCATCACCAGCTCTGGATCGACAGCTCCCCGCAGACCTACATGTAGGCTGGTTAACTGATTTCACACAGATAGATTAACACACACAGAGGTTTTAAAGCTAATATTATTCAATATTGATCAGTTTTACATTATTAGTGTACATAGTTTACTGAATCAATTTATTTTTTTTTGTGCCAATCAGATAACCTGTTTTTTCTAAAATCTAACTGCTTTAATGTTTGCATAATGATTTCTTTGTAGCATAGGCCTCGGCAAACCCCAGTATTCCCTTTTTTCCTTCCTCTATCCTGTCAGTATCTGTGAACCTTTTATGTTTTCCTCCAGCAGCATTTCGGACTGAGATGAGGGCAGAACACAGGATAGGACGAGCACCAAGTATGACAGGTAGGCAGGATTTTAGTTACAGTAGATTACATCAGTCGTTTTTTTTTAGTTTTGTGCTGTATTTTCAGCTCACTAATTTTGCTTTAACTTTCATCCATATACTCTCTCCCCATCAGTCACGGAAACAGTGCGTTCCCGTTCAGCTCGGAGTGGCCACTCTACCCCCCACACTCCTGGCTCCACAGCCATCACCCCAGGAACTCCTCCCAGCTACTCATCTTCTTCAAGGACCCCTGGGACCCCACGCTCCCTCAGTTTGATTTCCCAGGAGAGGAAGGTGGCCCTCATCCGCACCCCACCCAAGTCACCTGCAACCACTCCCAAGCAACTTCGCATCATCAACCAGCCTTTGCCTGACTTCAAGAACGTCAAATCTAAGATCGGCTCCACCGAGAATATCAAGTATCAGCCAAAAGGAGGACAGGTGAAAATCTTTTTTTCTACAATTTTCCCCTGAAACCTGAAGCTTCTGTCTTATTCCTTTCCGCCCTGCACTCCTTCTTTTCCTGCCTTTGCCATGTTGGTTTTTCTTTACTGTGGCTTTTACTGACCCCACAGACAAAAATAACAAAAAAAAACCCAAAACAAACAAAAAAAAAGTCATAGATTCTTTTTGGCATCTTAAAGAAAAAAAACCCACATCTGGGTTTGTCGCAGCAGATGATGACTATAAAACATGAAATGATTTGACTTTAATAGCAACAAAAAGCAAATACATTTCAGCTTCCCATGAACCAGATACAGCAAATAATGCATTATTCCTCACTAGGTGGTGTTTTATGCACAAATAATCAGATTGGAAATGTTTATTCCCTTTAAAGGTGATGACCCGGTTATCCATGTCTTTCACATGTTTTGGCTAAGTTACTTGTTTATTTAATCGTTATTATTTTTAACGTTATTTTATTTAATCATGGCAACAAATGTGACCATTTACAATTCATATGCTCTCGGCTCAGAATGTTATTGTAATGAAGCACAACAGAGCATGTCACAGGAAAATAACTGCTAAAAGCAAAAAAAAAATTTAAATAAATAAAAAAAAAAAAAGCTTTTGAAAGAATCGGAGAAGATGGATCTTATATATCTGCCACTGTGTGTCTGTTGAATAACTGCTGTCAGCAAGTAGTTTTTATCAAGGCTCTGCAGCTATGAGTTTAATATAGAGTCTGTATCCTAATGGTGAACAATCCTGAAAGATGCTTTATAATCTATATGGTTCCCTGTTAGAGCAGCATAAGGCTGGGATACTATTTAAAGATCATGCAGAGAATGATCTCACATTTAAAATGATTTTTTTTTATCACTGTGATTGTCATTTAACATAAGAATTCAGTCACTCCAAACTTTATTAAACAGAAAAAATTACTTGACTTTGACATCATAGTACAAGAAGTACAAATCCAAGAATTGAGCAAGTTTTCCTCTTGATTCTGCAATGTCAGGATAGCAACCCAGCTGACATAAATCCACATTTCGAATTGTGTTTTCCATCACTGAGCAAAATCTGCATTAGCGGGATGTCTGGGTGTGCGTGCCATGCAGTTTGACAAATATCTTGCGCTGACTGAAGCTCAAAGACAGTCCTGCAACACAATATAGGGATGAAAACAGCAGCATGTCTGTAGCCATCAGCTCTTACAAGTCTCCACTGATGACCTGATTAGGAATCTAAGCTGTTGGCTGGCATCTTTATGGCTCTCCAGGTCTTGGAGTTGATCTGTGCAGTCAGCCACAAAATAGAGAGAGCTCATGTTCCAATCGCTGGCCTGTCAAGCCGCAGAAGAAATAAGCTGGATGCACTGCGGTTTTGCTGCTGCGGTTTTGCCTGCATGAGGGGGTATGATGGATCATGATCAGTCTCGTTTTCTTCTTTTTTTTTCAATCAATGTTATCATGTAGTTATACAATCCCCTTTAAGTTTTTTTTTTTATCTAAAGCCCTGTCGATGCATAAGAGGATGATTTTTCATTATTATTTATTATTAAAACAGATATTTCTAAAACAATTCAGAAAGAAATTATTTTGACTCTTATAGGCTTAAATATTTGAAGTTGAAGTTATTTAAACTCAGTCATGATGTCTGCAAGAAACAACAGTGTTCCTGGAATTGCTCTTAAGCAGCTGTGTAAGAAATCTCTATTTGTAGCTTATTCATTTTTCATCTTTATTATATGGTCTGTTTTTTTAAGGACTTAGACTATATTTCACAACAATCATCCTGCTGATGTGGTTGTGTTCTCTCTCACTGGCCAGAAGATGCTTTCTGTCTGACTCACATAAATTGTAGATAGCAACTTTTGTTTTAAGTCAGGGTTGATAAGTTGGGCCACAAGCTGCCTACTAATATTTAATTAGTATCTTTAATTAGTTTTATGCTTAAATGATGAAATGTAGATATTAGGATTCATATGTATGTTTTAGAAAATTCAGTAAAAAGTGACTAGACAAAGACTTGGCCTAAATATTCACGCATGTGAATCATATCGCTACCAGATAAACATTATTTTAAACTGAAGTCATATGCAAATGATAATTTTATTCCACGTTGATTTTCTTTGAATCGTCGTGACAATGTAGTTTATAGAGACGTTTCTTTTTTCTTTATTGTCGTTCCTCAAACATCAGTTAACAAAAATTATGCAAAGTGTATATTGGTGGTACTATTGCTACTATGATAATAGTATGATATAACAATGATCACATAACAGCTACAACCAAATGTAAATAATAATTTTCACAAGGATGTTAATTACTCCTCCACTGAGTTTTATTAGTTTCCTGCAACTCCCATGTCCCGGTAGTGCTGCTGTAAGCCACTCCTGTAGCGAGCCTCCCTAAGCCCATCGCTCACCTCCCGCCTGCTGCTGACCGATCCATTGATTGTCCTCATTAGAAACACGGGGACCAAAATATACCCAGCAAGGCCAAACGGAGAGGCTCTATGATCTGGAAGTCAGTGCTCCGCTTCATCTCTATCACTCTGTGTCTGTCGGCTGCACAAAGTGTGACCTGGACCCAGGACCTTCTGGTATATCACCTCACTGTTGATTACAGCACAGTCTGTGTTGAATAAATCTGATAGCAGGAGAATCATTGGAATAATGTGCCATAAGCTTTAGAAATAAGAGATAAACATGTCAAATCATTGTACATTTGAATAAAAATATATTATTATTCTTTTTCAACAGAATAAACTCAATGTGTTTCTTTATTTATATTATATAGATATTTAAAAATAAAATAAACAGAGCTTGTGTTCATATTATCTTAGTCCTTCTCACTCTTAAAAGCTTCATTCATCAACAACAGTTAAGACGCCAAAGTATCTTCATTACCAAACATTTTTAGTAGCCTACACTGCTCATTAATATCCTGTAGTCACCAGAAGATGCATAATTATATTATGTTTCCAGCACTTACTCTTTTCTTCCAAGTAAGAAGTATGTGCTGTCTCTGTATTTTCCCAGATTCATATTTTAATCAAGAAGTTGGACTTCAGTCATTTATCACTGTCTAAAAGCAGCTCCAAGGATAATGTGAAGCGCTGCCCCCCTGGATCCGCTGTATGTACCGTAATGTCTGGACCCCTCTCAGCTGAGGAGACGGCTGTAGTCGCGTTCTGTCTGTAGACTCTGTCGTGCGTATTTTAGTAAAGTGTCATAGGAGTTTGAACTTCACTGTTATACCCTGTTTTCTTATAATTTTTAGCGTAACTTTTCCTGTTACTGGTGTTTCCTGCATAGCAACAGTAGCTAGTGGTGTGTGAATGTCTGATTTCCCCCGGATACCGTTGTTAGAACAATGTCATAAACGGTTAAATCACTCAGCTTCTGGGACCTAAAGAGCACATAGGTAGAGAGAAACTAATGTAACTGTGTAATTGTTTGCTTCATGTGCTCACCTGACGTTATCTGAAGTCTTACCAGCATAACAGCATTAATATAAATAAATTTTGAGATTTTATTAATTTATTTTTACTTCCAAGGATAACTATACTTTTTTGGCAAGCGTGGTGGGAATGGTCATTATTTGATTAGATTCCAGTTCAGATGGCTTTGATGTAATAATGAACAATTGCTATGTTTTTATTTTTCAAGAACTTTTACTTCTTTCTTTCACAGAGGATGATGAGCCTTTGCTCCTTGCAGAGCCAAGTATCATCCTACATTTCACATGTTTTGGTTGGTTTTACCTACAACATCTTTAGTTTAACTCTTTTACAGTGTCATTCGCTTCTTGCAGATGATTTACTGTGAGCAGCTGAAGACCTGCGTTTGTAGCAGGTCAGAGTTCACTTCTTTCATTTCAGTCAGAGTTTGGTTGCCCGTTCACGTCTCCGCAACCAAATTAGAACTGAAATGGAAATGACTGGTATGGATGCACACTTAGAAGCTAAAATACTTCCGCAAGCTGGGTTTTAATCCCGGGGTTTTCAGTCCGATTCCACATTCATCCATCATGCATGTTACATGCACGACAGACTATCTGAATGCTGCATTTTCACCTTGTTTCACTTTCCTCAACATGTTGTTAAAAAAAAAAACAGTTTTGATTCTCAATTATCCATCTTTCCATCACAATCCATCTAAAAAAAAAACAAGTTTTACTCTTTATTTGACAGTTTAGTTGCGAGTTTTTGCTAATAAGAACTAAGCTTTGCACATAAAGGCCAAGATAATTTGTGTTTGGTCTATTGTTTCTATGTTGCATTTATGTATTAATGCAATTAGAAACTGTGTTTATTTTCCTTTTTAAAAGGAGGCACATTTATAAAGAAAAATACATTTGACAGTTGAGTAACCACGTTGGGTTTCTGGTTCGCAATCATGGAAAAACTTGCCAAATCCTCTCTGCTAACATACAAGTCAAGTGAAGAGAATAACAGACACAAACACAAAGTAAATGGGTGTTTTCTTTCAACAAAATATTTTATTTCAAATTTTATTCTAACACTGTGAATTGCTAGATATTGCTTTAATATTTAACAAAATAGTGATTTTCCTAGTTGTTCAAATATTGTAAGGATGAAAAAGAAAAAGAAAAATAACCAGGTTAAGGATAACGTACCTGTTTCTCCTTCCTGTCCTCTCCTGTCTTGTCGTAGGATGTGTTTGTACTATGATGCATCTTTTTGCGCTCTTGTGTACTTTTCATCACTTCTCTTGTGTTGCTAGATAAAACCTATAGAATTCTGTTATTGTACGGTTCCAACTGCTGTGTCTGCATCTCATTCCTGCTTCTTCCCCTTGCAACTATCGAGTCATTTTTCGTCTCGGCACAATCACATATTTCATCATTCTCACACCCTCAACCCTTATGCTCTCAAGTCTGAACTGCATATTTGCATATGCTTGTATTTTGAGGCTTTTCTGGAGGAGTTGCCGCCTGTTGTCACATTGTATGAAAACAAGAGCAGCCTTAATGTGTCCTATATGAAAAATGGACTTAAAATACACATGAAAAAAAATCTTTTTCAGACAATATTTGGCACTAATTCTTCTGATCACTTATACGTCTCTATGGATATGTCAGGAACATCAGCTTGTTGGAGATTTGATCAGATAGATAAGAGATTTGCAATTTAAGCTGATAAAAATGTATGTAGTCTAATTTTGCGGTGATGTAGTCATAGGATTAATAGAGTTAAGTCAATGCTCTGAGGAATCCTTTACTTTTAGCTATTCTGATGTGGTCTTAAAACTGAAACATTATGTGCAGGGACTTGCATCACTCTCATTTCCAGAGGTAAATATTCACACAGCTGGAGGATAAAAACTGTTTAGGGAACTTGCCAGAAAGCTCAAGCCTTGTCCCACCTCATTGCTCACCTCCGTCCCTGCAGGTTCTCATCCCCAGCGTTAAGCTGGACTATAGCCATGTTCAGTCTAGGTGTGGTTCCTTGGACAGGCGAGGCTACTCAGCAAGAGGTGGAAACGTGAGTCTTGTCCTGCAAGTCCATTGTCTCTGTTGTCAGTGGTATTTATGTATCGTTATGTGTTGTTTAGTGTTTTTTCTCTTCCTTTTCTTCGTTGTGCTACAGTTTTCCTGTTTATTGTTAAGCAACTCTCCATCAACACACCATTCTCCTGCAGCAGTTTGTGTGCGCCAGACTTCTCTACAAAACGTTGACTTTCTCCTGCACTTTGAAAACTGCATCTTTTTTTATAGAAGCGCAATTTCCTCTCTCTATTCCTTACATGTGACTCTCCACTGCCAGAGGAGAGGTGCATGAAGTGTCACTGGTAGTGCACAATAATGTTAGAGTCAGCAGAAGTACATTTTGCACAGTATGCCCCAAGAAGGTCAGCCGCTTAGTTAAACCAAACAGGACCATTATATGCAACAGTTGCCTTTGATGTAGGAAACACTTTTAAATGCATGAAAAAGTACATTTCTAAATGTATTTTTGAAAAAAATGTAGTTGTTCTTTTGTTATTCTTTAATTTCAAGTTAAAAGTCAAAGAGCATTTCAATACATAATTTTTTCCTGGTAAAACTCTCGCCAGCATCATCTTAGCCCAGCGCTAGCACACTGCATGAAGTACCTGATTAAGTCTAATTGCAGCTATCTGTAGACAGCAGGTACAGTTTGTGCTCCATCTGCAGTTAGTTTCTCCAGTTATGCACATTATCAATGCACCATTACATAAGTCTAATTAAAATGAGTCAATTAAAAGTTGTCTCTTGACTTTATTGCACTTCTGTTAAACTCTTTACATCAGACCTCACTGTTGAATTTGATTTAGAATTTTTTGTCTGAAAATACCAGGTTGCCTTGACAACAGCTGCATTTTACAGGGAAATAAGAAAAGAAAAAAATCTAAATGAAAAAAAAAGCATATTGCTGTATGCCTGTGGTGTGTGTGTCACATCACTGGCATTTTGTGGTATTATTATTTATCTTTGGCAACATTTCTCAAACTGCTTGAGTTTTAGTTACGTAATACATGAAACCATTTCCAAAAGAAATAGAAAGATTTGTAATGTGTATTTTGGTGTTACAGTAAGGACATGCATTTATAGAATATGATGGAATCATATAAAATAACTCAGTTTTCGGCACCAGTTTAGATTTTAAACATGGACACTTAACAAAACATGTAATTTATTACCTGTACTTCTGTACACAACAAATAACTAATAACACAAACACAGTCTGGTGGATTTACAGTTGCACATCTGAGTTTTGCTGCTTCTTCCAGCAAACACCTGATAATAACACAGAGGTGTCAAGTGCAAAATAACTTTCTACAAACCAACTCCTACCTTATGATCATATTTGTTCATTAATGCATTTTGTAACTGATAAGAATACATCCATTTACTGGCTGCTAGGCATGTAGTGCGGCTTATTTTTCTCTCTATGCATTTAATGTAAAAAAAAAGAGTTTCAAAGTTAACCATAAGGATAAAAGCCACAAACAGTGTTGTTAGGACATGATAGGTGGAAGCGTTCCAAAGACTGCGGCGTAGTGTTCACCAAAACTAACATAAAACATCTCTTGCTTTAAAACTCACGCTGTAAGACCTTTGTGAGTGTTAAATGTCTTTTTCCATCACCTTGCTATTGCTCACCATTGTCTCCTTTTTCCTGACATGTTAATCACAAAAAATATGTTGTGGAAGATTTGATAGAAGATTTGACCTTAGGCATGTTCCAGGAATGTATCTCCTCGATCACTGTGCCCTGTCTAAAACTTTACTGCTCCTCTCTGTCGGCTGTCTCTTAGGTTACTGCTTAATTTTTTGTGAATTTCTTTTCAGAACTACTGGATTTGTCACATTTCTCCATATTTCAACCCTCGCTGTTTGTGTGACCACTTCTACTTGTGTATGCCTGTTTTATTGGCCTGCACTTTTGTGTTTTAGATAAGATTTTTATTTTAATATGTAGAAAAATTTGTCAGATGTAGATTAGTTACATCTTGCATTTCTTTTTAAAGCAGAATATGTCTGCTATGTAACACCCGGTTTTCAGATAATTATGTGAAATTAGGCCCCAATATGTGGAAAATTGCAACCTTTCATTCTTAGAGGATACCAGTAATTTTCTTCAAAGAAAAGCTACAGTAACAGTGCAGATATAAAAAGTGAAAAAAAAAAATGTATTAGTTTGCTTCATCAGAACAGAGTTTGAGCTTTGACCGCTTTCTTTCCCAACTTTGCTTCTTTTCAGGTGCAAATACAGAACAAGAAAATTGACTTGAGCCATGTTACATCCAAGTGTGGTTCTCTAGACAACATCCATCATCGGCCAGGTAGGAAGCTTACGAAGAGGCTTCTGCTCAGGGTGGCAGCTGGATGCGTGAAAGTGGATGTGAGCAGTAACTGCTAGCTAAGTCCGCTACCTTTCCACTGTGACCTCATGCATGTCCTGCATTCCTTATACTGGTGCACATTGGCAATTTTATATCTATATTTAATGAGCTTCTGAGTTCAGACTGTGGTTGCAGTGGACAGTCGCAAGGTGTGAGTACATGTGGGGCTATTTAAAGCTCCGCATTTAGTTTGCTAGCTGGGAGCATCTGCTGAAATCAGCAAGCTGAAGAGAGGTAAGGAACTCCACACATAAAGCATCTTGGATATTTCCTGAGTCAATCTCCAGTTTGCAAATCTTTCCAGTATTAGTATCTATGAACCATTTTTAAAAAAGTGAACAAGAATAAAATATGTATTTATGATTTGTATTTAGGAAAAAATAACTCAGTATATCAGCTTATGAATTATATATGAACAAACTCTTCTTCAGAAGTCTTTAGATTTTGTGTTGATGTAGCCAAAGAGCACATTTCTAATAGATATTGTAGTTATATGAGAAGACTTGTTTTAAAGACGGGCGAGCCTGTCAAAGACAAAGGAGTCTGGGATTAGATTGAAAAAGGATTAAAGGTTTGTTAAAATGATAAGAACAAAAGGTAAAATACAAAGTTGCAACAATGGAGAAGGTTGGACAGAGATCTGTTCAGTTCAGAGGTCTGTAAGCTTCTGACCTGTGTACCAAAGAGACATGAGTTTACAGCTGGCACATTGCTAAAGACATAACATCTATGAAATGATATTCTTGTTTGTATGATCATTGTGTTCCCAGATAGAACTGTACCAGACACAAGGATGTATTCTGTACTTTATGCACGCCATAACAATATGAAACCAGAAAATTCCACAACACTTGAAATAATCAATCACATCCAGTTCTGATACTACTCTGCATCCTGGAGAGCTGAAAGAACGACAACAGTGGAATCGGGCTGTGAAGTGCAATCGGACTGACAGCTCCATAGATCTGTCTGCAGGTGGTTCGCTGGAGGAGGTGGTTTCCCTTTTTGGCAATATTACAGCATTTTCTGCCTTTCAATTTTGAGTGTGTGTGTGTGTGTGTAGAACATGAAAATGTTTAATAAGGTTTAATTTAACCAGGTAAAACTCATATGTTTAACTGTGCATTTCTAATGTAACTACATTAACTTTGTTGTATTAAAATGGATCCACTGCTCTGCTCTCCAAGTCAAATCCCAGTCAGAAGGAGCATTGATGTAATGGCTACACTGGGTGGGTACATTGTTTCTAGAAGTGCCTCCTTACAGCATTTACATTTTCTTACAATGAACGATTCATAATAAAATCTACACATTTGCAACGTATTTTGTTGGCTCTGAAATGAAAGTTAGTCATCCAGACTAGTTAATGATTTGCTTTAAGCTGCAACAGCAAAAAACAGCACAAAAAATTCTTCCTCAGTGATTGTTTTATGTTGGTGCAGCGCCACCTGCTTTCAGACACTGAGCTTTTGAAACATTCATATAGGAGAAAAATCTTTATCAGTAGCAGCTCCGTTTGTTACTGTTGCTTTCGCAATGTAAACTTCAAACCTTCATAAATTCCTCCCCAACCTTGGAGGCACCACTTTTAGGAGTCTTGGGTCGCCATTTGGTGATACATACTGTTTGAGACTACTGAATGAATAAAAATCTGCTGTCCTACTTGTTTCTAGGGGGTGGTAATGTGCGTATAGAGAGTGTGAAGTTGGACTTCAAAGACAAAGCCCAAGCCAAGGTGGGTTCCCTGGATAATGCTCATCACATTCCTGGTGGAGGCCATGTCATGGTGAGTGTTTGCATCATGCTCCTAATCCATCTTTTAGAGGGGAACGTCAGATTTTGCTCTACGTGTCAATTAAGGTATAAATACTCATCATCTCAAAGGTTTTTAAAAAATGTTCCGTTTGGTAATGTGGTTTTCTAAAAACTCTGCAGAAAGTTATATGTAGTAATAATAGAAGCCATCTTGTTTTTTAGAGCCGTGACAAACTGTTGGGTATTTTTTATCATCATTTGAGCCTCACATTGCACCGTTTCTTCAAACAGATTGAGAGCCATAGGTTGACATTTCGAGACCAGGCAAAGGCCAGGGTGGACCATGGAGCAGAGATTATCGTCCAGTCGCCTGGTTTGTCCGGGTCCGTGTCTCCGCACCGCCACCGGGAAAGCCACCTCTCATCCTCTGGCAGTCTCAACATGATGGAGTCACCGCAGTTAGCGACCTTGGCTGAGGATGTCACTGCAGCTCTGGCCAAGCAGGGCTTGTGAACACTGGATCTGTGGATTGCCGCTCGTCACCCCCTCATCCTCGGCCTTTCGAACTTTTCCGCCCTCTCCTGCCACCCCGAAGCAGAATGATTCCTACCACTGCTCAGCTAAACCACAGCCTCTAAACTTCATTCAAGATCTTTCAACATCACTCGACTCTTAAGTAGAGACTCAAGTTAGGAACTACTGTAATTTGTTCCTCTTTATCCTGTTTGCTGTATCTTTTGATCCCAAACACCTGCTTTTTCTAATTCATTTTGTGGATCTCCTCCTTTGTATGATGTTGCATAGAGTGAATTAAGCAACCAGATGAAGTGGGTGACTGCTTAACATTAGCTTCACTGATCTTGGATCAGTGTTTTAAAGAAGCTCCAGCCTTTTTTTCTACTTTAAATAACAATAATGTGACCAGTACACCATGCCGCACGTATTTTTCTTGCTCAGTAAATGTGCATGGACGCCAGATCCCCCCCCCCCCACTTAAGAAAACAAACATCCTCACTGCAACTCATCACTCTTACCAATATATAATATATCTAACAAATATATAGAATAAAATACAAGTTTTTTTCCCATCTTCATATCCTAAAAACATTTTAAAAAGGAAGCGACAATATGGCTATAAAATACAATAAAAAATGTGCATTTATGCAAGAACCACGTCATGTTATAACAAGCATGTATGGAATCAAATATCAAAAGAGGCTATTTTGTATTTAAAAGAACAGGGTTTTAGTAAGTTATTTCCTCATTTATT
Source organism: Pseudomugil tenellus (assembly GCA_037177515.1). Lineage (NCBI taxonomy): Eukaryota > Metazoa > Chordata > Actinopteri > Atheriniformes > Pseudomugilidae > Pseudomugil > Pseudomugil tenellus. The sequence goes on along the minus strand of JBAMHX010000014.1, from coordinate 18,239,765 downwards.
GGATAAAGATTAAACAAGTTCATGTTTTGTAGTTAATAGTTGTTTACAGTGTAATGCTTGGTGACAGTGTCAGAAAGCTGATTTGGTGTTGCTGTAGAATGAATCTCAGTTCCGTTGATGAGCGTCCTTCACTAGTACTTTGCTCAGCAGTTCGAGCCGGTTAACGCATCAGAAGAATATTAAACACTGGAGCTCAATCCACACACCTCCATCCTCAGAGGAAACCTCTGAAGGTACCTTGTCTCTGCAGCTGTGGACAAACATGGATGAACAGTGCAAACATATCGAAACGTATGCTGGCTGATGATTGCTGTCCGAACCACAGGACAACACACAACAACACCAACCCTGATTCTTAGCCGAAGAAGCCGCTACTCCACAATCTGTGTGTGTGTGTGTGTGTATGTGTACATATGGTGCAGATCCTGTGCCGTTTTACAAGAGGATGTGGCCATATCTGGATGTTTTGTTGCTATGTTTGGGACGAACAAGTCAGGAGGAAAAAACAGCTTAGAAAATAAGTGAAAAGACACTTAATGAAGAAAAGATAAGCTGACTCGGGGGAGATCAGCCTGTTCCTGCTGTATCTGTTAGGACAAAGTGTTTGGGTGATCTAGTTTCTTTTTCAGACATCGTTTGTGGTATGACCTGCCTCCTCCCTACTTACTGCCCCTAACTGCAACTGTTAGTTTGCTTCGGTGTTTTTCCGCATTCCCCATCTTCGTGTGCCCTTTCCCCTGCCTCCTGCTCCACCCTACAGCAACTGTAAATGTATTTAAGAGGTCAAGTAGTTGTATGCAGTTTTTTCTTGTTGATATGACACCAAATACAATAATTAATGACAATAAATACAAAAAGTAATGTGTGACTTGACTTCCTTGTCTTGCTTTCAAATGACCCAACATGGAAACAAAGTGATAGTAAATTAAATTTAAATACACATATTTATACTTTTGCTTAAAGTAAGATTCGATGATCTGCTTTTTTTGTAAATAGAAAACGAAAATGAAATGGAAAAAACACCAAATCTATCAGAGAGTTTTGTAATTCTCAGCTTCTATATGCAGATATATACTGATGTAAATATATACTTTATATACTTCTATAGGCAAATCTACAGCTCACACTAGTGATTTTTAGCTCAGCATTAAGATTATAAAAACCTAATTCTTTAAAAAAAAATAATCATAATCTGCACTCAAGCAGCTCGAAACTCAAGTCTGATCTTGTTTAACAAATAGAGTGTGATGATACATGTCTTGTACTTGGCCAATCAACAGCCAGTATAAGCTTCATTACACACAGATGTCGGACTCGAGCCAGTCAGTCTGCATTTTCCTAAATGATAAACTGACTTTTAAACATCTGAGCATTTCAGTACATAAATAGTAGTATAAAACAGAGGCAAAAATTGGGGAATAAAATGGGAGTGTGAAAAGTTTATTGTGAGACGGCAGAGGATACAATAAGTTAAGACTCAGGGATGGGTAAGGTTAGTGGTGGATTCATTTTGATGGCCTGTCCCAGGCCAAACCAGTCACCTCACTGGCAGATAGACAGCCAGCTAAACAGTAGGTGGGAGGGGATGGTCGTCATTAATCCACCTCCCCCCTCCATCACTGTTCCTCTGTGACAGCAAAAACCCCAGTGAGACTGGGGTGATGGGGAACTTGAATGAAGAAAGGAGTACCTCATGGGAAATCATAGCAGCTTCCCAAAAAGCATAGAGGAGGAAAAGAGAGAGGGGGAGAAAAAAAGCACCATTTGGACAAAGAGGAAAAAAAAACAACAAGAAAGGTTCAGGAAATGACATCTCATAGTCCTTTGTTCCCCCTGCTTCCACAGATGGTGCAGGAAACAGCGAGTGGATGCCACGACACCATGGGGTCTGCACTTATTCGATGTTCACCACGATGTGGCAGCGTCCTTACACAGACATGATGTGCTTGACAAAGGCTGGAGGTAAAAATCAGGGCAGCAGAAATGGAGAAGAACAGAGGAAAAAGTAAGTGGGAGGCTAATAAATAGTCCAAATAATGGTAATTAAAGTCAACGAGGAATGGAATGGCAACAGTATTTATTAAAACACAATTTAACATTGTAGTTTATCCTTTGTAGAACATGTTTTATTAGAATCAGAAACTGGATTTTAAATTAGTGCTGTCTCATGTTTAAACTCATCCTGAAGCTCTTTGAACCTGCATTCTAACTAATGACCAGCAGATGGCGACATCTGACCTTATGAATACAGTAATGTTGCATCAAATCCTAAAGAAAATGATTTCTCATTTTATTTATGACGAATGAAAACATTCTCTGGGTTGGGTAAAGAATTTTAATCCCTAATATAACATATGAATAAAAGTAGAATAATAATAAAAGTTATTTTATTAAACAAATACTGCTAACTACTTATCTATATTATCTATTAGATGAGAATAACAATTTAAAGTGGAAACTGATCACTTATAATTGATAAATGAAGAATGAATCTGTTCTTTGTTGATTAATAGTGAGAAACATCATATAATGCTGTGATGAATTTGGTTATAAATTACAATATACTGTTTTTACAAATTAATGTAGTTAATTTAATTAAGAGACCTAAAATTTATCAGGTGTTGGATCACATTCTAAAAGTTTCATTTCATACAATCATTGTAGTTATAATTTGAGGCTCACCCTCATAGTTGACACAGCCGTTCTCATCCTCCTGCCCTGCCATGAGGGCATCAATCTCAGCCTCATTCATCTTCTCTCCTGGAGAGGTAAGTGGAAACATTCAGTGCTGATAACACACAATATTATAAAAGAAATAAACAAAAAAAGTAAAAAAAAAAAGAAAAGCCTTGGTCTGAATTACCCAGTGTTGACAGGACAATACGGAGCTCAGCACCCATCACTGTTCCATTGCCCTCCTTGTCAAAGACACGCAGACCCTCAACATAGTCTTCAAACTGTGCCTTATTTGGGCTGTTGATGATGGTCTGGAGCATGGGCAGGAAGGCCTCGAACTCTACTCTCTTGTTGGCCATGTCTGTGTGAAAGAAAAATAAATCATAAGAATCTACACTATATAAATGACATAATTGAGAATTTAAACAGTATTTTGAATTATATGCAGACTTATTATTCCATTGAAAAATTAAACCGAACAATGAAATAGATGATCAAGAAGAGAAACATCAACTCAAACAAGCTTTCTGTCTATTTTCTCTATAAACTCTGGTTTAGTTTGGGAGGAAAAAAGTCAGTGATATCATGATGTGAAAAATAGTTTATGATGTCACTGTGGTGCATCATGAGTCATTCAGGCTCATAATGCACCACAGAGAGACTTTATCGCAAGACGCTATTTTAAGTGGATTCAGGCTTTTAATTTTGCATAATACATATAATCTGGGATTTGGAGAACTTGCTGCTGTTTTAGCAGTGACCTAAATATCCACATCCATAATGTTTTTTTTAAATACACACATATGTAGACTTTTTTTTTAACTTCACCAGGCAGTGTGTAAGATTAAGAAATTAAGAAAATGTATATCAATCAGAGCAACCCTGGATAATAGACACAGAGAAATCCTGCTGTGCCCTCCACAAACTAATTCCAGATCTGAGATGGGTGTGGATGGGGGGTGGGGGCACCCCCACAATAAAACACCTTCATCTGAATCTCTTGTTAACTGTGCCAAAATCCCAGCAGTAATTTAAGTGAAAGCAGAGGTGTCCACACCGTAAATGTTTTCCCGGCCTTATAAACTACAGATCTGCAGGGCGACATGTATTTGACCTTTATTTTTTCATCGTGACCTGTGAAGTGTGCAACATACTCAACTGGTAAAACTACAAATCATTATGTTATCTAACCGACTCACCACAGTGGAAAAGTTTTAAACAAGACATGTTTTAAGCATGGCGCCAATCTTTATCTGACTCATTGATGGAGAAACATGATGCATTACTTACCATCAGCTGTGGGGTTTCCCAGCAGCTTTGTCACCTCCTTGTTGGTGGGGTTCTGTCCCAAAGCGCGCATGATGTCAGCGATCTGGTTGTAAGCCACCTTGTTGTCACCTACCCTGTCGAACAGACCAAAGGCCTCCCTGTAGTCTGTGGAATAGAAGTAGATGTCAGACCCTTTCCACTTCAGTTCAGTCACTGGCATCAAGTAATTTGCACATTGTGTGAATAAGTATCAGAAGTGTTTATGTTACTAATAACTAAACAGTTTTTCTTCTGATTTGTAAAGACAAAAAAGTATCTGTATTGTATAAGGGAACAGAATGTGGTATATGTGGTTGGTATAT
>JBAMHX010000014.1:18208980-18222459 GCA_037177515.1 Pseudomugil tenellus | reverse complement strand
TTTGTGGGTTATATATATATATTAGAAATGACATGCTCGTGAGTCACGTGAGAAGGTTTACCGTAATGGTGAAATAGGTTATTGTTAAACTGTCAGAGCGCCTAATGAACACGTGGTCACATGTGCTCTTTAAAACCTCTGTAGCCTATGGCCCTCACGTGAAATGTGCAAATAAACATTTTAACATCTACATTTGTGAAATGCTGTTATAAAAAGCATCATAAACAAAACCAAAACATTTAAAACGATGCTCTTTGTTGATGTTTTCTGACAGCTGCCTGCATGCAGCTGCTTGAGAGACACACAGACCCTCATTCAGAGCTGTCCAGGATCAAGTCCTTATTGTTTGCCAGCAGAAATTTATGTCGGCCACAAACTTCTTTAAAAAAAAAAAAACATATCAATGTGGCCAATTTAAAGTTTAAAGTGGGAATCATGTCATTTTGGTTGGAATGAAGTTAACTGACTGCATGCTACAGTGTTCTGTGTCAACTTTTACATGTCAGCGTACACTACCAGGTCAAAGAAAAAAAAGTCACTCATTTGGCACATATTTTCTATCTTCTGCAATGTCACAAGATTCATTTCTATCCAGTATTGCAATAATGACAGGACAGCAGAAGGTTTTCTCCAGAACATCCCAAATATTCTCAGCAGGGTTCAGGTCTAGAGTCTGCTGTGGTCTGTGTGAATCTGATGCTCCCTGAACCCCTCTTTCACACGTTGAGCCTGATGAATCCTGGTTTTGCAGTTTTAGAATATGGTTTTACCATCAAGAGTGAAAAAAAATCCTTATATGGAATAACACTTTTTCTCTTTTTTCCTCTTCATCTAATCTGTCCTTTTGTTCAGGTTGTTTTTAATTATCTTATATTCAATAAACTTCAACTACAACACGGCTGATTGAGTTTATTCAGGTATACAAACCACCTCATTCTTTAGACACATAATGTTGCTGAACCAAAACCTGACCAACTGCAGCCCCAGATCACAGACCCCCCCTCCCATAGGCTGGTACAGTAGGCTGGGGCATGATTGTTGCATCACTTCTTTTGCCTTACTTCTTACCCTGAAACGTCAATCACTCCGCTGCAGGGTACTTCTGGATTCATCAGACCGCATGAGCTTCTTCATTTGCTGCTATCTTTATGCTCCCTTGCAAAATAAAACCTTTTTCACATTGTTCATGTTAAAATGGTATTATACTGGTGTTTAAAAATAAAATAAAAAAATGGATTTCAGATTTAAGAAATCGCTATCATTTAATAGTCTTTTTCCCCAACTTACTACTTCCTGGAAGACCGAGTTTCCCCGCTCTGGTTTTTAATAATGTGTTGGACAGTTGTTAACCCAGTTTCAGTAGTTTCAGTGTTACTTAGTTATTTTTGCTGTACTTTATAAATGCCAGTGATGTGATCCTGCTTAGGCAGACTACCATCCTTACCACGGGTCGGGATGTGTCCACGTGGTTGTTTACGAAAAGAGAAGCTACTCATTGCATTAGTTGCCAGCTAAAAGCTACCGTGATTGCTCATGCAGTAATTATCCTACAGGAAACTTGTAGCTATTTGCTTCCTTAAATCTAAGGAACTGTTTTTTATTTTATTTTTTTATTTTATTTTTTTTTATTATTGGTAGTATTTCTCTCATTTTTCTTTAACTCTGTGTCATACACAACAGAAGAAGAAAATTGTAAGTCTCAGCATTCACAGCACATTTTACATTGACCTGCAGTTTCAGGATGAAGTCCCACTGGCTCACTGGTTGCCACAGACTCTGAATCTACAACACATCTTATTTCAAAGTTCTGCCTTTGGTGTGTCCAAACTGGGTTTAGAAAAAGAGAATATATTATTCTTGGGTAAGATTTTACTTGTCATCTGTCTGCTTTCTTTTAACTCCCAGGCTCAGACAGCCCACCTGGTCTTGGAGGATGGCACCAGGATGAAAGGGTTTTCCTTTGGCCACGGTGCTTCTGTCGCTGGGGAACTGGTGTTCAATACTGGCCTGGTGGGGTAAGAAGACCTGCTGACTTGTAATATTACTAAATTAGTTTTTAAACTTGAAAGTACTCTTCAAGAAATGAAGGTCAGGTTTGAAGAAAAAACAAAGGCAATGAAAAATCTCATTTTCATATTAATGTTTGACATAAATTTAAACCCCACAAGTACTTTTTTTGGTTAGTTTTCAAAGTTTTGTAAAAACATGACCAATTTTCTCTGTTTGTCATGCATTCATGGATTCCTTCATGTTTACTGCACAATACTGCTGACCTCATAATATCATGATATGTTAGTGCCATGTTTCCCCCTTTTTAGGTATCCTGAGGCCCTAACTGATCCCAGTTACAGAGGTCAGATTCTCACCCTGACCTACCCGATTGTTGGAAATTACGGAGTCCCTGACACCCAGGAGCTGGATGAGCTTGGTTTGAGAAAACATGTGGAGTCTGACCGCATTCAGGTTGGGAATGCAGAAGCATTTGAGAGGTTTTTGGTTTTGTGGAAGCCTTACTCCTGCTGTTAAAGCTGTTACACAAATACCATTCACAAAAATCTTTAACACAGTCAGATTCAGTACAGCTAAAGAAATAACCCTATTTACAGATTGTTCAAAGCTGTTCTGATTTAAAGCAAAAACTTTCAAATGTCTGCACAACTATGCAGGAAAATGTCAAGATAATCAGATTTTCTGCAAAGGCTCATGCTCTTCATCTCATGGTTTTATATGTTGAATATATGAATATATATGTCACCTTTTTGTAATTCTTGCCAAGAAAAATCCTGTTAATTCTGCCTCTAAATCTTTAAGTCCACTTAAATGTAATAAACTTAATTACCAGTTTACTTCATAAGGAAAAAAAATATTCGAGTTATCGCACTCACACAAAGGATATCCGGCAATCGGAGCAAAACCATAATATATATCGGTCCGCATTCAGGGATATAAATTAGCTTTTGGAACAGAGATTTGCTCTAAGCAGCTCTTTCTATTTATACCAAGAAGAACATTAACAGACTTTTTTCTAGTTTGCTTTTGTAAGACTAATTCTGTACTTTTAGGTTTCTGGTCTACTGGTTCAAGACTACAGTCACGAGTATAGCCACTGGAATTCTGTCAAGTCTCTGGGCCAATGGCTTCAAGAAGAGAAGGTTGAGTTTCAAATAACCATCCACTTGGTGTAGTATCAATGGTAAATGAGTCTCTTCTGTAAATTAACCTTTCACTCTCCTTTAAAGGTTCCTGCACTGTTTGGAATAGACACCAGAATGCTGACCAAAATCATCAGAGACAAGGTTTTACAAATACAGCTGCTGGATCTACGTGGCTTGAATCAATGATCACCCATTAATATGTCATGCTACTCCTCAGGGAACAGTTTTGGGAAAGATTGAATTTGAGGGCCAGCCCATAGAGATAACTGATCCCAACCAGAAAAATCTTGTTGCAGAAGTTTCAACTAAGGTAACAGCTGCAAGCTTTTTGTTTCAAAATGTGTTCCCATGAACACACCAAAATAGCAAAATTCCCGTCTGCAAATGCATGACTAACTGATTAATACTGTGTTTCATCTTGCAATAGGAAATCAGAGTGTTTGGAAGAGGCAACCCAATAAAAGTGGTTGCTGTTGACTGTGGTGTGAAACATAATATAATTCGACTACTGGTTAAGGTGAGACCGGCTGCAGGGATGGCCTTTGGTAACTAATAACTTGTGATCCCAGAATAAGTATAAGTGTTGTTGGGTACAGCGAGGTGCAGAGGTCCACTTGGTGCCATGGGACCAGGACTTGCTGAGTCTAGACTATGATGGTCTGTTTATATCAAATGGACCTGGAGATCCATCTTTGGCTAAGAGTCTCATTAACAATGTTTGCAAGGTAATGAGCTTTAGATTAAATGTACTGATAAAATATTAAATTAATAGGTAAAAACATTTGTTAATGTTAATAATTTTCCTTTGAAGGTGCTGGAAAGTGGTCGTCCTCAGCCAATGTTTGGGATCTGCATGGGAAACCAGATCACTGCTCTGGCTGCCGGTGCAAAGTCCTACAAACTTCCTATGGGCAACAGGTGAACTATTTAGTATTTAAACAAAGACATGTATATGGACACAAGTATAGATGCTTTAATATTGTATTTTGCTCTTCTGTTTTCAAATAAACTTTTAGTAACTTTTAGTAAAAAGTTTATTTTGTGTATATCTGTGGTTCCCCAGAGGTCAGAACCAGCCAGTACTAAACTTGATAACAGGCCAGGCCTTTATTACAGCCCAGAACCATGGTTACGGCATAGACAGCACGTCCCTTCCCCAAGGCTGGAGCCCACTTTTCATCAACGCTAATGATGGCACCAATGAGGTTAATTCTAAATGCATGCTCAGTCCTTTTCTTTAAGACAACACTGCAGTGGAATGTGTTAGTCCTAAAGATGTCAGATTAAAAATCAGTTTTTTGTTCAAGAAATAACATTTTTTATGCTTATAGCAGGATATATAGAGTCTATGGATATTTTGTTTTTAATTTTTAAAAATGTATAATATGCATAATTTCCAGGGCATCATGCACAACATTAAGCCTGTCTTCACGGCCCAGTTCCATCCAGAAGCTAAGGGTGGTCCCACTGACACAGAGGTAATTAAAGACTTTGATGGTGCTGCATAAAGTACCTGAATATCATACTGCAACTAATTAAAGGTGTATTCACAGGATGCAGCGAAGGTAAAAGTTAAAAGTTTTCTCTGAAATAACATTTGTTTAAATTATGGCTTGAAAAAATGAAGTGGCGTTCAATTCCCCAATCTAAAAATCTCCACTCTCATTGAGCCTTTTTTCCTAACCACCTCATATTATACTAATGTGCCAACCCTCCCTATATTCAGCCTTCATGTTAAGTCCAGAATATTTAACTGGGTTTTCTGTTATGTAGTCGTGAACACATACTTAATAATCTTTTTGAAGCATTTGGTCCTTCAGTTCTCCCAGTTTCAGCTGTCCACTCTGGTTTTCCTTATAAATCTGTCATAGGGTGGCTTTTTTCTTCTTTTTTTTTGCTTTAAATATGCTGATTGACCTCATTCTCATTACAAACCTCTCCTTCATCCAATGTCAAGTATCTACATGTTAATTATTTCTAAAGTTTTCTGTTACGAGGTTCATCACTACTTTTGTCACATATATATTGAATAATTACGTATTTTTAGTCACCTTGTTCTCTGTTTGTCACCAGTGTGCTGCTATTGTAGTTCTCTGTTCTGGTTCTCTTCTTTTATTAAAACTGAAAAAAAAAATCGCGTCCCGTTTATATTTGTTCAGTGGGACTTGAGGCTCAAGAGATTGAATCTTAACTTTTGATCTTTAACATGGTAAAATAGTGTATGCAATGTTTATTCCTGGACTGACAGATGTTTATTGCTGTCTTAATATCAGATAAACATCTGTATGTTAACATCAGCTCAACATTAATAGAATTCAGCAATTACATATAAACATCACTGAAACTTCTCCAAAATGATTATTACTGGCTGTTCAAACTATTTAGGTGATTCCAATGCTCTTTGTGTCTGCAGTTTCTTTTCGATGCCTTCATATCCCTGATTAAGAAAGGAAAGGATACCAACATAGTCTCAGTCATGCCCACAAAACCCAGCATCCCTCCTAAAGCTAAGGTACAGTATGTTGCACAGTAAGACTGCATGATGGATTAATGTGATTGCTTTTAAAATGATCAGTAACACTAATGATTAATATTAGTGGATGCAATGATAAAGCAAACTAATTTAGTAGGTTACTATGGAAATATGCCAGTTTTTTATTTTAATTTAATACAGTCTTAAGTAGAGTTAGACTGCTTATTTTTGTGTTGATGCAGGTGTCAAAGGTGCTGGTACTGGGGTCTGGGGGTCTTTCTATTGGTCAGGCTGGAGAGTTTGACTATTCTGGATCTCAGGCCATCAAGGCCATGAAGGTAAAAGCTCAGTGTACCAGCAGAACAATGAACCAACTGGAAAAGAGTAAGCAATTTTCTTTGTAAAGGGTTGATGCTGATCGACATATCAAACAGTGTGATGTAAATGCTTGTATGCAGAAGAAAACTGTTGTTGTATGCCACATCCAATCACTTTTAATTACCTAATTTGCTTGAAGTTTGCTTAATGGATTTTTAAATGTTATTTATCCTGCTTTACTATACCTAACATCAATTAACCATCAGAATATTAATTATAGTTTGTACCAGTCTTCCTCAGTACCTGATGAAAACTATTAATGAACATCATTCAGCTCCATTTTTGTTGTGAGCATAATTTGCCCTAATTACTAAAAAATAGTGCTTCTAGAGATTGATAAAGAGATAAAACTTTATTTATGAAGCATTTTCACCCTGCATTACTATTAATGTCAGTAAATGTATTAAGTTGAAGCTAAATGGCACATATAACTCAGGTGTTGACATTGTGAATACTAGATGTCAATCTGCACCTTTCAGCTGATCTTACTGCAGACTTTTCTCAGTGCTTATAATATTTTGAGTAAATTCACCACATCCTTGACGTTGGTACTGCTGTAAATAGAATTTACAGCATCACAACATTGTATATTTCTTAGAGCCAGAAAATACATCCTAGTAAATGTACAATTTTGTGGGTAAATTGCTGAAAGTCTTCAGAAGACACTACATATGCAAGTATGCAAACTTAGCCGGAAAATAGTTGGATTCTATTGTGACTCATATCAATCTACTGATTGAGCATTTGAGTTTTTAGTGTTACCCTTTCTTACACATAGGAGGAAAACCTGAAGACTGTGCTCATGAACCCAAACATAGCCTCTGTTCAGACCAATGAAGTTGGCTCCAAGCAGGCAGATTCAGTCTACTTCCTGCCTGTTACTCCAGAATTTGTTACTGAAGTCATCAAAGCTGAGCATCCGGATGGCATTCTGCTGTCCATGGGTGGACAGACTGCACTCAACTGTGGTATGATGTGTCCAGTCATATGCTGTTTAGGTCCTTGTCAAGTCCATTTTGAAATATCACGGACTGGTTACAAACAACAAATGTAATGTAGAATTAACCATACATTAAATATTTTCTCAGGAGTGGAACTATTCAAGCGTGGCATCTTGGAGAAGTACCGGGTTAAAGTACTCGGAACCCCAGTGGAGTCAATCATCGCTACAGAGGACAGGCAGCTTTTTGCTGACAAACTGATGGAGATCAATGAGAAAATTGCACCGAGTATCGCTGTTGAGTCGGTAAATATAAGTCCATGCACAAACATTAAACAGGAAAAAAACTCTCAAACAAAAACACGAAAAGAGAAACTTGTATATATTCTATCACTACACTAGTATATCTTGGTATGTTTTCAATAAATATGTACTATTTTTCTTCACAAAAGGTAAATATGTTTACATGTTTGTAGTTTTAAAGCATTTCAGTGTGGGTTTAAAGTGTGTTGTGGAAAATAGAGCATGCATGTGTTTCTTCCAGGTATGTGATGCAGTGAAAGCAGCAGAACAGATAGGATACCCGGTGATGCTACGATCAGCCTATGCACTGGGTGGTCTGGGTTCTGGTCTGTGTGCTAACAAAGAAAGACTAGAGGAAACTGCACACAAGGTCAGAGTAAAGGATGTACAATTTGGGCACAGCTATACAGACTGAACATGTCCTCAGCGTGCTTTTTCTATTCATTTTAATTCATTGCAAACATTAGGCTAAATCATAATCATGTGAAGTAAACTGACTTTTTAAAATATTTTTTCTCACCATTTTTATTCTTTGCGTTAAATTTTCCTGCACACATATAAAATGTTTAGATATAAACAAGCAAGTTATTTATTGTTTTTTTTTAGTCAGGATCTGATTTGGATTTGGTAAGCAGCTTTCTTTTTCCCCAAAATGATGTCTGGCAGCTCAAAAGATGATAATGTGTTCAAAATCAGACATTTTGGCAAACACATTCAAAAGACCGTTTTATGTCTGTTATACTACTTTTTAATCTTTGTTTTTTATTTACATTTTATTTCTTTTATTTGATTTTTATGCTTCAGTAGCCTGTCCTTCTGTGCACACTATGTTCTGCAGCTTTTCATCTTGTTTGTATCAAGGATAGAACAGTCTTTGTGAATCTGTTGACAAAAATATGAAATAGAAAATCCAAAGCATGCATACACTTCACTTTTTTTGGCCTTGTGTATTATCAAAAAGAGGACGAGGCTTATTTCTATCTATGGCATATGTATCCCTGAAAGCTGTCCTTGTAACAGGTTACTAGGACAGTTTGCTTGGTACATGAAAGCACTTAGTCTGAACAATTTGAGATATTTATTCGTATTGCTTACCTCATACAATTGCTGGGTTTTTATTACACTTCTGATGCTGTTGAATACTATACAGGTAATTTACCTATAGAAATGATACTTTGCAAGTTTAGAGTGTAACTGCATACAATGTTAATGATATTCACTTTATAATTAAGCTTGCTTACATTTATGTATAAGATGCATCTTCATTCATGCTATTAAAATATAGTTTTTGATTAAAATAACTCACCATCAGGATATTTTAAGATTAATTATGGTACATCAGCATGCTATGAGCTGTGCTTTAGCTATAGTTATTATCAAAATGTAAGTTCTAATTGATCATTCTAAACAAACCGCTAAACTTTTGGTCTTGGATGTTTTCTGTATATTGTAATATTGTCTGTGCATTATAGGCTCTGGCCATGAGCAATCAGATTCTGGTGGAGAAATCTTTACTGGGCTGGAAGGAAGTAGAATATGAGGTTGTGAGAGATGTGGCTGATAACTGTGTAACCGTCTGCAACATGGAGAACTTTGATCCACTGGGCATCCACACAGGTACACAAAAGTTTCTTCTTATATGTGAGAAATTCTGCACTTTGAGAGTTTTATTTATGTGGATTTCTGTAAAAAAGTGACGTCCCCTCCACTGGCATTAGTGATGGATAAAGCACTGTACTTTTTTCTTTTTATATTAAGTGCCATGCTTAAATATAACTGGTTGTATTATTAAAACAAAAAAACACACACTCTGTCTTTTACTTAGACAGAACTTCAGTTCAGAGATTTACATTCCTGTATAGGCCATTCCCTCTCCGCCAGTCTGTAAAACCATCACTTTTCCTACAGGTGACTCCATAGTGGTGGCCCCGAGCCAGACTCTTTCTAATGAAGAATATCACATGTTACGTGAGACTGCTATCAAAGTGGTACGTCACCTTGGGATTGTAGGTGAATGCAACATTCAGTACGCCCTGCACCCCACTTCTCTGGAGTACTGCATCATTGAAGTTAATGCCAGGCTTTCCAGAAGCTCAGCTCTGGCATCCAAAGCTACTGGGTGAGAACATATGAGGATAGTTTTGCAAAAAAAATTACATCTGTGGATTTTTTTTCTTTTTTGTTGATAGATGGCCTCGTGATTATATATTTTTTTTGTGTGTTGCTAGAGTTTCACGTGTTTATAAGTCTGGCAGATCTAACTGATGTGGTATTTTTTTCCCTTTTTTCTTATCATGACATTGCTGTAGTTCTTTCAAGCTGGTTTTATTCAAGTACAACAAACATTAAACAAAACCATGCATTCAAGTAACAATGTTATTCTATGACATTAAATTTTGGTCTTATGTTTTCTTCTCTACTAAAGGTTTGATTAGAATTATTACCATTAGTTGACACTGATCTCTTTGTGTCCTTTTACTTTTTGTTTCGCAGATACCCTTTGGCATTTGTAGCTGCTAAGCTAGCTTTGGGAATCCCACTCCCAGACATCAAGAATGCTGTGTCAGAGAAGACTACGGCTTGTTTTGAGCCCAGTTTGGACTACATTGTTACCAAGATTCCCCGCTGGGACCTCGACCGCTTCCAGGGAATGTCTCGTGAAATAGGCAGCGCTATGAAGAGTGTTGGAGAGGTGCAGAGGATCCGTTTGAATAACTTACTAACTTACTGTGAAGCTACCTTATTATATGGTCACACATTTCCTTCCTCTGCATTCAGGTGATGGCAATAGGTCGAACCTTTGAGGAGAGCATGCAGAAGGCCTTGAGAATGTGTCACCCCTCTGTTGATGGCTTTGTTCCTCGGCTACCCCTCAAAAAAGCTTGGGCCGACAAACAGGATCTACAGCAGGAGCTGGCTGTCCCCTCGTGCACCCGGATATTTTCCCTCGCCAAGGTACACAAATCTTTTCCAATATTTACAATGTTCAATACTGACCAGAGTTTGCTTATTAAAACCATATTTTGAAGTATTGCAAAGAAAGTTGTCCCTGGCCCTCTTGGATTCGTAGCTATGAATGATTAGCTGTGTGGAAAAGCGTCTCTTTGAAACGCTGATTTAGCTGAATGGATCCACAGTAGTTCTAAAGCTGTGAATACACATATGAGCAAACTTGTATTACATCACTGCCAGTGTGGCCTTTTCAAGTATGGCACAAGGATGTGTCACAACAAATCATCTCTGAAGTATTTTTTTGTGTTACATCCACTTTTATTTTTTTTTGCTTGAATGTTATCGTTAGTCTGTATTTTTTTCAGAGTCAGACGAAGATGGAATGGCTCGATACATGGGGTCAAGCTTTGCTAAAGCAGAAATCTTTCTCGAACTATTGCAATTTGAAAAGCATTCAACACTTGATCATACTCCAAGTCTCTCTACGTTTTACAAACCGACAGGAAAAAACAATCAATAACCTTCACATGTCTCGACTTCACCTGTAGTCTTCTTCAGAAAGGTCACATGATGTTACTGTGACTTGTCTTATCAACTGTTTCATCTAGGTTTGATAAAGAGCAGGGCACAACAATGCCCTCTGCTGTCTGACACCCTGCGTAGGACAGCATTCCAGGTTTGGGATAAGGTTTGATCCCTCTTCTTTATTGATGATCCTTTGGGCCCTGTTCCTTATTTTAATGGCTTCTCTAATCTACTAGTGGTACTTGCTTCTCTCCAAGTGGATGGTCTTGCCTTCTTCCCAGTTTATGATGTGATTTTTTTAATTAGATTCTATGAGTATAGGCGCAAAGAGAACAATGGAAAACATGCCACAAAAACACTCTAGTAGAACCACACACTACTCTGAGGTGACTATTAGTCCATGCAAAAGACAATGTATCCACAGAAACAAAACAAACACCTTGCTTTTCATGCAGCAAGACTTATACAGGAGAGACAGGAGGAGCATTTGGAACAAGTAGAAATTAGCCCAGGAAAGAAAATGAAAGACACACACACGAGCAGGAAAAGAAAAAGCAGAAAAGCAGGAAGTAAAATCAGTCACCTGAATCAGGAAGCCAACCCAAGGACCATCCCACAGCTGGGATGCTGTTCTATACATGGTGCCAAACAGCAGGCGTATAGTTGTCCACTTGTTGGTTGGCAAAACAGCTGGTGAAATGGCTGACATTAGACTTACATGATACAACCTTTCTGAGGAAGAATACAGATGTATTCAAAACACGTCAAGGTAACAACGTTTTTTTTGTTGTCAGAATGAAGTCATGCTACTGTCAAAACCTCCAACTATGAGCTTTCTACCGTGACGGTGGTGATATATTTCCTTTAGTACAGAGTGAGATCATCGGAGATGGCAAAAGGACATTAGGGATTAATGACCCTCTTCTTATCTGCAGGCTATCAAATATGCTGCAAGGTGGTCAGCAGAGTCTGTTTCTTTCCAAGCAAACTGCAAAAATACTGTTACTCTACATTTATGTTATGGGGAAAACACAACTACGTGAAACATTCTGGACAGTAAGATGGACATACCAAATGGATGACTATTCAGATAAAATCTACACTAAAAGGTTCTTCATAATGGAAGACAGTTTGATGTCACAGTTTTTTTTAGGCCCTAAAGCAAAAAAAGCACATTTCTTGGGAATATAGTGTAATTTTTGCAATTATAAATTCTGCTGTAAAGCTGCAGTGATTAGCAGCATGTTGATAATGCTTTCATGATAAATAAAGCACTTTCCCAGAATTTGACAGATTGTTTAACGTCATCCAACATAAATGAAGAGTTATTTTGCTTATGACGTAATACCATATATTTACTGTCTTTCTTCAGGGTAGAACCTTCATCACAAACCAGTTTGGACACTAATATTTAATGAAACGTCAAAGCAGTATATAAAGAAGAAATTGTCAAAAACATTTTTTAAGGTTAAAGTGATTTTAAATTCAGGAGTTTCTAGGAAGAATGTGATCATAGGGAATGGTAGAGCTAAGTTTGTTTCTAATATTTACCTTTCAGGCTCTCCACAGTGGTATGAGTGTTGATCAGATCCATCAGCTTACAGCCATAGATAAGTGGTTTCTCCACAAACTCCACAGGATAACACAGCTGGAGCAACACATTGGAAAATACAAGAGGTAACACACACACACGAATTCCAACCTTGGTCAAAGATTTTCATTGAGTTGCAGTAATTACTGTATCTATCTCAACACAGTGTTGACGATGTAAAGCTTGTAAAACCTTTGAGATTCTTTATGTATAACTGCAACAGAAGGAACACCAATTTATTTTTACCAAAATACTAAAAATGTATAAATTGTGTCCAGTTCAGCAAAAATACAGCAATATTGCGCTACTACTTTACTAATATATGATTATGTCTGATATTTGGATATTCTGATAATGGGGTGAGCTGATAAGCTCCTGCTGGTTTGGCAAAGGAAATTATGTTGGGTTTTAAGATGAATAGTGGATTTTATGATTTTTAATTTTCATCATTTATTTAATTTACATGAAAGATATACATGTTAACTAAACTTTAGAATAAAACATGTGACAATAATTGTGATTGTTGTTTGAGCAAACTTGATTCTCATTGGATTTATAGGCTTGAACTCTAGTTTGAGCAGTTACTCTGCATGCAGGTTGCTTTCCTGGTGGCGGTATGCTGGGAATAAGAAATTGCAAAGTTTCTAGTGAAACTTTGCAACCCAGAACATTGATGCAGTATGATCAGAACAGTTATGGCTTGTTGCCAATTTAGATTGTGAGTCTTTTATAGAGGTTATTTTAATGGTGATGTTGTGTAGAATGGGCACCATTAGAGCAATTATGAAGGGGTTTAGGTGAAGATGGCATTCCTATAAGTGTATGTGAGATAAGTAGAGATTGGTGCTAAAACTGTGGACCAGAATAATGGCTATAGTTCAATTTCA
The DNA here is from genome assembly GCA_037177515.1 of Pseudomugil tenellus. Taxonomy (NCBI): domain Eukaryota; kingdom Metazoa; phylum Chordata; class Actinopteri; order Atheriniformes; family Pseudomugilidae; genus Pseudomugil; species Pseudomugil tenellus. Next base: position 18,209,255 of record JBAMHX010000014.1, on the reverse strand, counting down.
ACTGCATATCAGTCATATATATAGGGGAACAGGCAGACATTGCCAGAAAAGGTTACCTCTGGATTTAACAACAGAATGAAAGTTAGATAAGACTGTTACGACCACATATACGTTTTGTCCAGGGGAACAAGTGGCGGTAACATCAAGAAAACAGATAGAGAATAAAGTATAACAAAAGTGAGGTTTATTTACAGTGTACCAAAACAAGGGAACAAAACCAACATCAAATCAACATGTACTACACCAACTAAATGAACAAGGGGTGAAACAAGCCC
>JBAMHX010000014.1:18187637-18198964 GCA_037177515.1 Pseudomugil tenellus | reverse complement strand
GTGAAAGAGCCTCGGCCTACTGCACTGTATCTGTGGAAGCAGATACAGGGTGGAACCCGGGACCCAGTTCCATCACACTTACCAAAAAGGTTGCTCAGGTGAATTTGGTTCACGTCTCTGCCCCCACACAGCCACTTTCTACCGTACACGGTCAATACAAAGCAGCTCACAAATATGGAACGAGTGTCTTTGGCAGAATAAGGGCAACTGAGAGGCATGTGAACGTAACTTTTCAGAGACTGAAATCGAGGTGCTTGTTAGTGAGATGGAGACACATAAGGCAACAAACGAGAGTAAAGCTGCAGCATTACCGGGTTTGTCAGGATCATGTCTACGTTACAAATAACTTTAACGTTAATGGAATGAACGTTTTTACAGTTCACATAGACAACCTGATGCTCACATGAAGCCCTTATAGCAACATGAGTGCAGTCAGTCGTACCGGTTAGCTTTGGGAAGCCGGACATTTCTGCAAATTGCCTTTTGATGTTGGCCTGTTCTCCCACAGTGTCGGGAAACTTCACGTATCGACCTGTCCTTTTAATGATACCGTCCAACACAGCCGGTAACCAGTGAGTCCAACGCTCTGACACTGGACCCACTTCTGTACATAACTGTAAGAATAAACCGGTTTATCAGTCAGTCATAACAATTGGCCAGGAAATCCTCATGATACCCAAAAAAGTCTGCCCATCTTCATCCTACCATAGTCTTCAAGAAGTGCAAGCACATCCATTATGTCACATTACGCTTGATATTTGTATACCTATTCAGCAATTACTCAGATTACTGGACACCATCTCACAATTATTGTACCCATAAGCGCGATGACGTTTTTAGTATGAGCGTATTTTGCTTGGATATTTAGATAATATAAATGCAATAAATAACTTTGTATTTGGCTATGTATATAATAATCCGTGTTTCTGTGTTTTTGATCTCAATAACACTAAGTCTAGTATGAATGATAACAAACGTGTTTATATGGCTTAAATGTATCATCTTATAAGCTGTTCAGCCGGTTTTTCATCTCCAAAATGTTACTAAGCCAGGTCCAGAGTTGGTGCAGCGGTACTATGTCTAGTTTATTTTCATAAATCTCAAAGTTTATGGAGTAAAATTCTTACACGAATTTCAGGCCTGTTTTTTGCATGAGCAAGCTTTATAAATGAGGGCTCAGCTCACAAATTGATTGATCAGTTTTCTGTGATTCCATTGCTACTTAGGGCACCCTGACACTTGCACGATTCTGTGACACGCACTGGTACGACTTGAGTCGTGCCAGTGCGCAAACTAATCGTAATCTGCCGTGAATAGTTCGTAAACCCATCGTGACTGCGTGCCATGTCAGGACAAGAATTTTTAAATGTTCACTGTACTTGAACAAGTCGTGAAGTTGTCGGAACGATACGGGAGGGTATGTGCCAGTGCGTTCTCTGCAATGACTGTGTCTCTGGCATTCACCATGTTCTGTCTCCCACTGACCTGGAGTTGTGGAGGTTCCCTTTTTATATGGGATGCTCAAGTTGGAACAACACCGTCCGAATTGAGCAAACTCTTCGTGCCAATGTGGGAAGTGCGTAAACTATGTGCAACCTATGCGTGAATTCGTCTTGCCAGTTCGTGCCAACGCGGACACTGATGGGCATGCATTCTTAAACTATTTGTGAAGTATGCATGAACTAGACATGAACAGCGCTGGTGCGGGTCGTGCAATTGTCACCCTACCCTTATCCAGCACTTATTTAGCAGTAGAATCAGTTTCTGCTGATGACAGAACTCTGGGTAGTTTGGAAGTCATAGGTGTACAACATGACCAGTGCTCCAGTATTGTTGACTGCTATCTCAGACACACAAACTGTGGCTGTTAGGCAGGCATGAATCCATGTGGTTGTTAAGGTATCCACTGGAAGTATATAGAGTTAGGGTTAGAGGTTAGTATTGAATTGTATTGAAAGCACATAAGAAATCAGGAATTGATGCCCAGTGTTGTGTAAGTTCATGTAAATAAAATATTGATAATAAACTAATTATACTAGACCTTGCACTCTGTCTCACTAAATAAAGATGCATGTGGAACAAATGTATAGACAAAAGAGAAAAATAACCTTTTTTTATGTATCATAGGTTGACTTACTATTAAACGGTTGTTTTGAGTTTTATCTAAATTTAAAGCAAGAAAAAATGCTGAAAAATTGAGAAATTCTGTAATATATCTTCTCCCACCGGACAGATGCTTCAACTCTGCATGTCTTTTTAAATAAGGACAAGTCCATTTACCATTTTTAAATTAGAAGCTTAAGACGCTAATGGTGGAGACTTTTACGGGATCTCACATATTCTGAAAGAGTTCTAGTTCCTGATTTGCAAACACATTTAGTTCTGTTCAGTTCACCATTCACAGTGAAACGTTTTAACTTGTTCATTCACAACACTGGTGATATGAATTTGGAAAATATTTTAACATATTTTAAATTGCTCTAGAAAATAGTTTGCAAGTGTTTTGGAGGTAGATCCTGAGCACCAAGGATGAGCTTTTATTTTTGCATAGTCCGGCATCACAGCATTTCAGTTACTCTCATATTTTATGATGCCTTTTAATCACACATGAATGAAATTATTAGGCCACTGAGGAATTGTCTCATGCTTGTCCTAAACTTTAGTAATTAGCAATTTCAATGTCCATGTATGAAAGTATAGGTTCTTGGTGTTAAATAGTTGCTGTTTGTGCAACTATTAAACTCTACTAAAATAATAAACATATGTGGGTCAGACAAGAAAATTTGGGTGTAAAAGTCATTGCTGGTTTATCAGTGATTGTTGCTTCAGATAGGTGAAAAAATATTTAGGACTTCTTCATACCCCCAAACTTCTTCATGTTGTTATGCTGATTTTCTTTGTGTTTTCCTCATATTTTGGTTAACTTGTTTGCTGGTCCCTGTGAATGAAACAGATGCTGGATATGTAGTACTAGAATGCAGGCTGTCTACATATGCCTCTTCCACTACTACTGTTCATTCACTGAGTTTCCACTGAGGTGCGATTATCTGGTACTCACACAGATAAATTCAGTGTCTCTCCACAGTCTATCTCCATATTCTATTTCCTTGCCGATCTTGAACAGGCAGTTTGGTTTTAATGAGCTGGAATACCTCAGCAGAGCCACAGGGACATGGTTGTTGCAGCTCTGGGTAGCTATTTTGTGTTTATAAATGATACTTTACCTGGGGAGGGAACAGTGGGAAATGATTGTGAGAAAATGGCTAGACCCAAGGAAAGATTGAGCTTGGAGAAAGAACGTTGATGATAATGATTATGAGGATGAGGAAGGTGAGGACAGAAGACATAAAGTCTTTCTCTGTTAGTCTCCTTTCACAGCTCCTCATCTTCATTCTTTTACTGCTCAAGTAAACTGTGTGGGTTAGTATAAAAAATGAAAGTGGTGATGATTTGAAGCGCACTTGGATTCTTACGTATTCTTTGATTTGCTTTGTTCTTTGCTTTCATGGGATGGCACCTTTTTTATGTATGCTTTCAGAATGTGTTGTTGAACAAAAGATAAGGTCGGAAATGGTGGGGAGGGTGGGGTGATACTACAAGGAGGCAGATCATGGAGAAAAACACCTTTTTATAATCTAAAGGGGCTCTAATTGCCTTTTGAAATGACTGTATACATACTGAATACAGCATCTGTAAATACCTTGAGATGGGACAATGATCGCATTTGTTTTAAGAATTGCTTTTTGTCAAACTATAGATTTAGTGTTTTGCATTTGTTGGGCTATTTGATGAAAGCGCTGGAGCCTTGTTGACCTGCCAAACACTATTCTTTTACTAACACTACTCTTTTTGCTAATGGTAAATGGACTTGTACTTATAAAGCGCTTTTCCGCTCATGTTGACCGCTCAAAGCGCTTTACACTACATAGTACACATTCACCCATTCACACACACACACTCACACCCCGATAGGCACATCGGGGGGCAGCTTAGGGTTCAGTGTCTTGCCCAAGGACACTTCGACATGTATTCAGGCGAAGCCTGGAATCGATCTCACAACTTTCTGGAACTTTCTGGTCCGACTGCTCTTCCACCTGAGCTACAGCCGCCCTAATAGCATGAGCACAGACAGAAAACTATGCTCCTTCATTTATTTACTTACTAAAAGTTAAATGAATCCATAATGTTCAGGATTTATGTGCTTTGACAGCATTTTATTCTGACTTTGAGTGCACTTCCATTTGTGGAGAGTTTGAAAATACCCTCAGGTGGCATGGTGTTATCTGAGATTAAATTCGTGAATCCTTAATAATCCTTAACAAAGGCTAATTTCCCCTCAAAATAATCACCCCCCCCCCCCCCCTTAAATGTGCAAACTTTATTAATTTTTTAAATGATTTCTGACTTTAAAATAAACAAAGTGTATTTCAAGTTAATTTGAGTTTCATCTTAACTGGTGCTTCATGAAATTTAAAAAACAAATTTATAGGACAAGGGTAAAATTGGTTGTCCATCCATCCTTTATCTACTGGATAGGGGGGGGGGGGGGGGGGTACCAGATAATTGCAGACATTGTGCGAGAGGCAGAGTACACACTGGACAGGTCGCCAGTCCATCAAAGGTAGACAAACAACCATGCACACACACATTCACACCTAAGGATAATTTAGAGTCTCCAATCAGCCTATCCCCAAGGTGCATGTCTTTGGACTGTGGGAGGAAACCAGAGTACCCGGAGAGAACATACAAACTCCACACAGAAAGACCACTGACCGAGCCTCGAACCAGCAACCTCCTTGCTGTGAGGCCACAGTGCTAATCAACTGCGCCAGCGTGCAGCCCGTTATGCCTACTAATTTATTTAATCTGTTAAAAAGAGCCTGGATGAGCAGGAATTTTTTTCCTTTCTTCTACTGAAGTAATTGTTTTTGCAATCAGAGATTATGTGTGCACACTTACCATTTACTGGTTGGTCTGAATACTTATCTCAAAAGCCTTATAAACTCCACAGCGTGAGTTCTGACCAGTTCAGCCTACTTCAACCTTTTTTGTTATTTTTGTTGTAATAGTTCTTATTTTTTTCCTTTTTTATTTATTTTTTTTTTATTCTGTAAGTTTATCCTAAGTTTTTTGGCTTGCTTGTGTGTGCTTGAGAAGAATTTATGTATACAGGAAGTTAAACCCATAAAGTTACAGGTAAATCATTGTCAAACATCAAAGACTGAAGTTATGTTTGTTTTTAATTATCTACCAACAATTATCATGAGTGTCTGCATTTTGTTAACATCCACAGAAATGACCCCTATGCTGCAATATCCAAGTAGCTGCTAACGCAAACATGAGGTTAGAAAAACCATTCCATACTCTTCGAGTTGTCCTTCCCCTAACTCCAACGCTTAAAAGCAACCAGATTGAAATAACACGTACAACACTAACTCATGTGTATGTATGTATTTGACCCGCTTTATGCATAGACAATTTAAAAACTGTAGTTAATAATTACAAAGAAAAACATATTGAAAAAGATTGTAGATTCATTAATGGGGGGAAAACAGGCAGATTATGCAGTCAGGGGTTAATGATATATGTAGAACATGGGTAACAATCAGCAACTAAAAATAAGGTGTTTATTAGGGAGCAGGAAGTAAACCCAACAGAATATGATAAATAATTAACAAGGAAACAATATCAGACTTCTAACATGTAACCACTTTAACCAAACAGAACCATGAAGCTAAAAGGTCATATCATGATTTTGTTTTGTAAAGACATGAGGCCTGTCCTTTTAACTGTTTTGGGAGAAAAAAACAAAACAAAACTGAGCATCATTTACAATTAAAATTGATGAGAAGAATCTGAGTTTCATGATATTAAAATATAATGTATTTTAAAACTACCTCAAAGCTTCTATTAATGAAGCATAAACTATTTATTTCTTTTTATGTACCGTATTTTGTGCACTGAGGCGCACTTAAAATGTGCCTTTTAATTTGATGTGCCTTATGTCTGCACTGAGGAACCAGACTGACTCTGATGATGTGTTGATGTTTTTGATGGCTAAATTACCCAGCTGTTCAATTCTGATACAGAAGATAAGGACTTAGATGGCTTTGTGAGAGAAAAGTAACCAAAAGTAATGTCTGTATTTTTAAATATGTGTAAAATAAAGTTTTACTAAACTGTGTTTTGCTTCCATTGCTTTTTTCCCCTTTTTAAACATGAGCCTAATAATACGGTACGCCTTATGTATGGCTGAAGTACAGAAATAGTCCCTTTAATCGAGACTGTGCCTCATGGTGCACAAAATACTGTACCTAAAATTGTATTGTATTGTATTTTTTTTTTACATTTGCTCAGCATTGTTTCATATCTCTGTGTTATAGTTATACAAAAAACAGTCATCATAAAGATGTCATATTTTTCCTTTACAGGAAGATGCCTTTGCATTTGCCAACCAAGTGGGCTACCCCTGTCTACTACGCCCCTCATATGTTCTCAGGTAAGTATTGATATTTCATACCATTTCATATACCACCCAAACTACTACGATGAAGTAATGGCTAATTATATATTTTATATGCAAGTCTTTTATCATGACAAAATCATTTGCTCTAACATTTAAGAATAAGTAACAATTTACAATTAGTTATATTTTGTGTAATTTGTCCATTTGTTTCAGATCTTTAAGCTTCACGGACAAGTACTTCATAACAAATACATAAGAAATAATGCAATCCTGATCAACTGAGACAAATTTGGCATAAGTGTCAGAGTAATTAGTTCCAAACCAAATCAAATACCTTTATTACCTTTATGGATGAACTTGATCCTCTCCTGTGTCTTCAACCATGCAGTGACACTTTAGTCCAGCAGATGTCAGAAAGTCAACAGGAATTGTGGTGTCATTTGTTGCATTCGTTTGTTGTCATTTTATAGAAAAGGAGGCATAGATGGGATGCGTTTACATAGGAAACTTAAAGATTCGGAGTCCTGGGCTGTGGGTAAAATAAAATGGAAAAATTACAGCAATTACTAATACTATCAGTGAAAGGAGCATATGCCCTTTATTGAAAATGCATTAATGTAAAAAATAACTAAAACCACTAATAATCTAATTAGGTCTAGTATACGTACATCTATATTGACTGAAGCAGTGGTATTTAGGACAAATCTCATCTCCTTGACATGAGTTTTGTGTACTCTCTTTTTAAAGTACTTGTTAACTATTATTTACTTGTCCAATATTCAGTATAATTTTGTTCTTGTCATGTTAAAACAGCTATAGAATGATGGACCAGTGTTCAGATTAATGTTAATAAATATTTTATATAGGTGACTTTTTTTTTTTACAAGTTAAACAGATGAACCAGAAAGCCTCAATGAAAACACAAGTTGTGGTTCAAATACATTTTTGCCACAATATATTCATTGCTGTTTTACCTGACAATATATTTGTTTACTAAAATGTGTCACAAATACAATAAGAAGAAAATACCTTTCTTTATTATTTAAACCAGGGAGAAGGGGAAATATGTAGGAAAACATCAAGTCAGGCTATTTTTCCAGATTGTATTTGGCATTAGCAGTGATGGCACCAGCATCCCTTGTTGCTTCCCAGCTAACTTTCACATGTTATGGTTTAATTATTAACAGAATATTTAGTTAAAACAGCAAAAAAAGTTTTGGATGTTTGCTAAATAAAGTGTTTTTATATGTATCCATAAGTACTCTGGGCCTTTGTTAGGAAGACAATTTATATACTGTAGTCTTATTGATAGGAAAAGACAGTTGCAAAGAACAAAAGGGAGTTAGTAACTGTCTTCCCTAAACATCCAGGTGATAGTTAGTGAGTTCATTTAAATAACAATTTTTCAAAATGCATCTTAAAAAAGCTGTGTGCATCAAGCTTTGTGTGACGTTAGTATCCATGAGATTAGAAAAATCTGAGATACTTTATATCTCCAATGTGGATACTAAATATAAGTAACTGTTATATACCTTTTCATTTTAGCTGTACCTGCACTGATGATCATATTAATGCACGCCCATTTTAATCGATTAATTCATTTATTTTTTATACTGTTGTTTCAAGCTGGAGTCTATCATACGAATAAGTAGGGGACAGACTAGGTACACCATGTACAGCTCGCTCATAGTGGTAGTCGTTCATTAGTGGACTACCACAGACAGACAAACAGCCACTCAGGCTCACACTCTCTCCTAGGGACAATTTAAGTGATCAATTAACCTAACACACATGTTTTTGGATGGAAGCCACAGTACCCGGAGAGAACTCGTATATATACAGGAACACATGTAAACTGCAAAGAAAGGCCAGCGTTCGAACCCCCACCCTAAGGCTCAAATCAGTGTCTTTTTTGCTGTAAGGCCACAGTGCTAACCAGTACTGCACCATGCAGCCCGTTATAATCATTAGGCCTTTATTATATCGACCTTATGCTGACTTCACAAAGTCTAACACTGGATCATTGTTTTATTCTGAATAAGTAATGCTACTTTGCAGAGTTATTGTACAAAAAATGCATTTAGAAATTCAGTGAACATTAATGGAGAAACTAGATGCCATCTGAGTCAATGATATTCCTTAATTTAAATTCATTATGAATCGTCTATCACTGGTATTCAAATGAAGGGTCAGTATTCTTCAGGGCATACGTCTGCCTCTGAGCTACAGACAGCTAAGGAATAAAGATCAGACTGAAGCCTCTGGCCTTACTCTCGTCTGTTTCTCATAATTGTTCTTTTTCAAACAGGATACCCCAGCTAAAATCAAAAACAACAACCATAACAAAGCTAGCCTAAATCTGTTGTTTCTTTAATGATTAAGTTCTGATCTCGTTTTCAAGAGCCTGAAGTGCTTTTCGACCTAAATAGCTGTTCTTCTCCTCTTTCTCGCTCCTTATTTTGACTGTTTCCAGACTTTGTTCCCTATGGTAATAGTGATGCAATGGAGAGATAATGAGTGTTTTGAACAACCATTTGAAGCTCATATGTTCTCCTGTTGGCTTGCCTCTGCTCCTCTCCTGTGCCCTCTTGTTTTCTCTCCCTCACCCACTTTCTCTCCCTCCCTTTTTTCATGTCTGCATTTCACCAGTGGTTCAGCAATGAATGTCGCGTATGGAGAAGAGGAGATGAAACGTTTCTTGGAAGAGGCTGCACAGGTATCCCAGGTGAGATCAGTATTAAATCATCATGTGAGACAGACATGCTGCCCTAGGTCTCCTCCTTCGTGTCTTATAGATATATGATCTTGCTCCAACCATTTGTCACACAGAGACAGTGTCAGACAACGGTTATGTGGTGTTGCCCCACTGTGTGTGACCACCTCCACTTCACTCAATATCAGTGTCACTGGGGGCTAGCTGGTCTATCCAAGGAACTAGACGCATGCATATGTATGTAGACTCCACACATCCAGAGCATCAACTATTAGAAACCTGTTGAACGTGTTCTGAATGGTTTAAACATGTAAATGACCAGGATATATCTAGGTAGAACATCAAAAAGATTAAATGACAAGTTTAGATCCAAGCAGTTTGCTATGATCTGATACAGCTATAAAATGTCTTTTTTAATGTGCTTAGTGCAGGTTTTCTTTGTTTTCCTGCTCCATCATATCTTATACACATGTAATGGATTTAACAGCTTGTTAAGTTCTGGACAATGACTCATTCATTTGATCTGTGGATTGATTTCACCATGCTGTCTCACCAGGTCAGAATTCATATACAGTGAACATAAACTGCTTTAGGGATTTGAAATGGCCAACTAAATGTTCAGTTTCCTGACCTCTTACCCCTAAAATACAGACATTTTTCAGAAATCCAATTAAGCCATCAATTGGTTATGGCATTTAATCAGTGCATTCAATTATTTATAACACTTTTGTTAAAAAATGTATTTAAATTCTTATTCCATTTGTGAACTTTTCCACCTTAATAAACATATATTTATAATTTTAGGTACTACCAGTGCAGTGCCAACCCCTACTATTTTTTCAGCACTGTAGAATTGGATGTTCCCTTTTATGCTTGAAATTAATCCCTTTTTATTTAAATAAGCTGTGGTTTGACTAAAATCATAGACAGAATGAAAAAGATTTATCAGGCCGCCTTTACTATCGGCTGAGCTATTTGCTATGCTTTATTGTAGTCTGGCACATGAATTTTTTTCTTTTTTTTTCTTAACATTTATTAGATCACAGCATAAAAGATTGTTTTTGATAATACTTCGCTGATAAGGTCTTGTGATGGACTGGCGATCTGTCCAGGGTGTACCCTGCTTCGCGCCTGCTAATTGCTGGGATAGGCTCCTGCTTTCCTCCAACCCTAAATTTGATTATGCAATATAGAAGATGAAAAAATGAATTCTCAGATAAGAATGTAGATTCTGGAAACAAAATTCAAAGTTTATTTTTATAATGTGTATTTGTCATAATAATGATATATCGAGTGACTGTGAGAACGGCAATGTGAAAAGCAGTCCATGTTGTGAAGAGCCTCCAGAGAATAAATCTGCAGCTTTCCTTGCCTTTAATGAGCTGTGTTACAGAGTTTCAGGTTATTGTTAAGCTCTTTGCACAACAACATGTTTTGGTTAGCTGTCACTGCTCTAAACAGCGTAATTTTCCACTGCACAGGCAGCTATTTGCCACGGATGCTGTCTGCAGCCAAAAAACCTTTATAAACCCACTGCACACAACTTTCTCAGATCACCGGTAAACATAATTGAGTATTTATCAGCTGAAAATGAAACAGTGGTAGAAAGCACACACTGTACATCAAAGATAAATGCCATACCCTTTAATCCTACTGTATGGCCATCAGGGTGCGATTAAAGTGTGTTCAAGATGTCGGAGACTATGAGAGGAAAACGTCCTACTTCTTTCTTGATTTACTGCTTTCATAAACATTTTATTTTGCTTATGATCTTGCTCACTATTTTCAGACCTTTAATAAAACATTTATTTTGTAAAGGCTAGTTCTATTTATAATTAAGAATAAAATGTTATGTTTGGGAAGTCACTGGCAATGCAGAATGCCAGAGTAGTGTCCAACTATCCCTTTGGGACTGAGGGGGAGACAATGAGAAACTTCTGACTTCTAGATTTTCAAGTCCATGCATACACTCACCGGCCACTTTATTAGGTACACCATGCTAGTAACGGGTTGGACTCCCTTTTGCCTTCAGAACTGCCTCAATTCTTCGTGGCATAGATTCAACAAGGTACTGGAAGCATTCATCAGAGAGTTTGGTCCATATTGACATGATGGCATCACACAGTTGGCGCAGATTTGTCGGCTGCA
>JBAMHX010000014.1:18168998-18187537 GCA_037177515.1 Pseudomugil tenellus | reverse complement strand
ATTGGCTGATTGGAAATTAAGTGTTAATGAGCAGTTGGGCAGGTGTACCTAATAAAGTGGCCGGTGAGTGTATATCCATACCACTGATGGAAGAGATGACAAATGGAGGTAAAGTTGGAAGTCTCATCAACTAAATCAGTGGTTCTCAAACTTTTTACAGTGTGTACCATCTGAGAAAATAGTGACTTTCGAATTACCACCACCATGACCGGCCTGAACATACAGTAGCAAATATGTAAAGCTATATATAAAGCTACAACATACATGGCTATCGGCTACAAGCAGTTACGAAAGAAGGCATGTTAACGTCTTATGAGAATTAATTACTGGCGGGCTCAAGTGCATGAACCGGGCGAAGAAGAAGGCTGATATTAACATAAAAACAAAGGGAAGACAGCACTTATTTTGAAAATGAATTTAACATATTTTGTGTATTGAAAACGTTTTTACTGTTTTGATTAGATTTGAAAAATAATACCCTTCAGAGTCTAAAGGGGTTTTGGGAACAACTGAAATTATTTGTGTATTAAAGCTCATAAAATAGTCATCTTGTAACTCACCGTCACGTATTTGACATCTTTTTTTTCAGAAGAAACTGAGCTTTCATAATATTCATGTTATAATTGGGTCAAAGGAAATCTATGGACTCATACAGAGAAAGAAAACAAATAGAAATGCATTGAAAAAAACACAGCAAACTAAAATAAACAACCTTTAGGACATTTTGACAAGGTTTACATATGTCTTAGGATTAATGGGGTAAAATATAAAAACTCTAACTATATATATATATATATCTGTTGACTTCTCCTAATTTTCTTTTGCTCAAAATTAGCCCAAAGTGTTTGTAGTCTTTTCCGAGACACAAAATAGTCCTGAGTGATCTTGTTCAATTTAGATCTTTGATACACCACATGACAATATAAAGCAGTCCAATTGGACGTGTAACAAGATGTGACAGAGCAAGACAATCTCATATATAATATCTGATATTATGACATTTACTTGGCCAATCAGATGACACTCTTCCATCAGTAAGCTAGCTCCAGAAGATGGCTAGATGGTCAGAAAATAAAAAAAAAATCATCTTGATTGTTGTAGCTTTTATTGTACAAATAAAAAGTTCACTAACAAATTCACCATATCCAAGGTTTAATCCTTTGATTTGTGGTTCAATTAAATATGCTCGAGGACAGAGCGAATATAAAAAATATCCTGACATAAAAGCTTCCAGACTGCACCCTCACAAGGAAATAACCTTTGTCTGTCCACATTAAAGATAAAATGAAAATGAGTGCATGTGATTATTTTTTTCAGTTTTGAGTATGCTCATTTGATCTGTAGGTTATGCTTTAACCCTTTATTGAAGGTTCATTGAAGGGCTACGGTATTTAAATTTTCAATACTAGAAAAGAGTGTTGTAATATTGTGGAAGACTTTAAAATGTGGATACTGTTTTCTGAAGTTATACAGGAGTAAGTGATTAGTACTAACAGTTTTTAGTGCTGAAGACTAATCTCAGTGAAGTAGCTGGTATTTTGCCTAATCTTTTATGTTTGGTTTGGAGAACAAAGTGTGTTTGATTTCATGGACTAGGATGAAATCATACACATTTCCAATGAAGTGTACAATTATTGTCATTTTTTCACAATAGGTTGATATTAGGAAAGTGCCCATCTCCTTTTTATCTGTGCATTTAAACAAGATAAAATAATACTAATGGTAATACACACTGAAAACTTTTACCAAGACACTTTATTCAAAATCCAGAAACACACCGTTTGCTGATTTAAAAAAAAGCAAAAAAAAAAAAAAAAAGCATGGCATATATGCTTTTTTTCCCCCACAATCAAATTAGTAATGAGCCTTTAGCAATGGATTTTCATTCATATTTCTTGGTATCAGATAAGTTTATCTCCCTGTTAGACAACCCAGGCTGGTTGTACTTGTCAAAGTGTTTCTGTCCTGGTGTAAAGCAGCGGTAATTTGCAACAAACATGGAATACAATTTTTATGTTCTACAGTTACAAGATTTATAAAAACTGTGACGTATGTGAATCTGACAACCTTAATTTTCTCAATGTAACTTGTTTGTTTTCAGACATGAGCATTTATTTTAGCTTTTTTTTTTTTTACTCTAAATGAATAAATGAGGGCTGCACGGTGGCAAGGCGGTTAGCGCTGTAGCCTCGCAGCAAGCAGGTTGCCGATTCGATTCCCGATTCGGGCGGTGGCCTGTCTGTGTGGAGTTTGCATGTTCTATATTTGTGGCCCTGTGATAGATGGGCGACCTGTCCAGGGTGTACCCCGCCTCTCGCCCGTTGGCTGCTGGAATTGGCTCCAGCCCCCCCGCGACCCCGTTTGGGAATAAGCGTTAGAAAATGGATGGATGGAATGAGTTTTGAAGAACCTAATAACATTGTCACAAGTCTGACAACAATGTACCCCATTATGTTACAACATTTGGTTGCTGGCAGAAACAACAAAAACAGGAAAACAAATGTTTGCGTTTATTTAATTCTTCCAGTTTTTAGCTAGATATAACCTTGCTGTCTTTCCTCCAGGAGCATCCAGTTGTTATCACCAAGTTTGTACATGGAGCCAGGGAGGTAGAAGTTGATGCGGTGGCTAAGAATGGCAAGGTAAATGATTATTTTTACAGACTGTTGAATCATTGCATGTGCTTATTTCTTTCATAAAGTGCTTCTGCGTTTAGTCTTGGTTAAATAAATAATGACTGTGTAGTATATCAAGCTGTTTTCATTTCAGGCTGTATTTACACAATGTCAAAGTTCATATTTGCATACATTATTCATTGCTTTATTTATTTTCTGTTTGAAAGGAGTGGTAGGGTTGAAATGGTGTTTTGTGTAGTAGTGCACTTCACTTGCTTCCAGTTGCAGCACGCATCAAATTCAAAGCTTTGCTTCTGGCTTACAAAGAATTACCTCAAACAGCTCCTGTCTACCTTGACTTGTTAATTCAGAGCTATACTCCCTCTCGACAGTTACGCTCAACCAGTGAAAAACACCTAGCACCACCGCTAAATTACTAGCTAGACTCTAATGCTCTGTTGTTTCTCAGTGGTTAAAAGAACTGCCAAACTCTGTCCGATCTGCAGAATCTTTTTCTACTTTTAAGAACAGGACACAGCTTTTCAAGGAGGATTTCCACACTTAGTTGCGATAAATAAAATTAAACTGACTTGGAGAAATTTTGTAGCACTTTGCAAAAACTTTGCCCTGATCACACTGGGAGCAAAAAAGAGAAAAATCTGTACCTCTAATACTGCGTGCAACACCTGAGTCCAACTAGTTCTGTGAAAGCACATGTTGGCACAGACAATTCGACTGGGGAAAATGTCAAAACGTCAGAAAATGGTGGTACCTAATACACATTTTTTGATCTGATAGTAATCTTGAGTGAATCATTTTTTGCACAGCAAGATGATTTTATGTTACTGACAGACACCAAACACAATTTTAATACAAAACTAAAAATATTTGAATTTCATTCCTTCAATTCTTTTCATAATTATAATGGAGAAAATGTCTGAAATTAAACTTGTTATATTAGGCATTTAAAATGCACATCATGTAATCCTTTAAGCTCTTTGTGCTGTGGCCCTCGTAGGTGAAATTGCACAATATCAGAGAGGTTTATTCTTGCTATTCCTGCACAGCTTTGCTGTTGCCTTTACTGTTGCAGTTTAACTGAAATGTAACAGTTAAAAGATGCTGACGCTTGAGATACATGACCCTTACATTATATTTAAGAATAAAAGGCACCTAATAAGACAAGGGGTAAATTTTAAATACTACTACATATCCACAGTGTAAGTTGCAGTGAGTTGCAAAGCAAGTTAGTTACCAGTCCTGAACACCTTGTCTGATTTTCTATTGTTTAGACTCTGAGAGTCATTTCAAGGGTGTCAGTTTGTACGTGGGTTATCCAGTCGTATGGTAGATTTTCTCACTCTCAATACAGCCCCTCCCTTATCTTCAGTATCACATTAACAAGGCGTCCATTCAATGAATACCAAACAGCTCCCATTACTTGTGGCCAAGCTGTGTGTGTATGTATCTGTGTAGGAGTCAAAGATAATACGTATTAATTACAGGCTCTATCTGAACAGTGCTAATGAATGCTGTGGTTAGTAGCAGCTTAAATGAGCTAATGACACAGCAGCTCATTTACAGACACAGACTTGCACGGAGCTGCTTGGTGATTCATATCTTTTCTCCTTCAGGGTGAATGTAAGAAGTTATTCTTTTTGACTCTGTGTATCCATGTACATTGTTTCATTGTCATGGGGAGAGCTAAGGTGGAGGTGTGTATGTAATTAGTGCCAATTTTTTGTAATGAAGATCATAGCAGGCTGAATATAGTAAAACCTACCAGAGAGATGAAGCCTGCATCAAGGAAACATTTATTTTCAGAGCTCTTTAAACAAGAACATCTGGAACTTTTAAATATGACATACTGGAGCGCACCAGTAGATTTGTTTTTAAACTTTACGATTAAAGTTTAACATCAAAACATTGAGCTTATTGAATTTGTTACTTTTATTTCTTCAGTAATATTGCTAATTTGTTTTTAGTTAGTTCACCACATGGTAACTATTTGTGTACATAGTATCCTGGAAATACCAAGATATCCAATCATCACATTTGTTTCCAAACTGAAACTTCTCGTTAATGAGTATATCAATGTTTTTAGGTGAAGAATTTACTTTTAAGAGCATCTCTGTTGCCTTTTTTAGTATAGATATGCTTTCAGGTGTTTTCTGCATCATAATCACCATTTTTCTGTCCAGGTTCTCGTCCATGCCATAACGGAGCATGTGGAAGATGCTGGGGTGCACTCAGGGGATGCCACCTTGATGCTTCCAACCCAAACTATTAGCCAGGGCGCTCTGGAAAAGGTCAGTTATATCATGTTAAAATTTAAATTAATGTCATATTTCAGTTTAATGAAGTGAGGAGTAAAGAAACACATTGATTTGCTATATATAAACAACCACTGTTGTTAAATCTTGAGCTTTTTTGTGTTAAAAACTTTACTCTGTATTACTGTATTTGTTTCTTAGACCTTTTGCAGCATTTTGTGGTTAAATACTTGTCTCCAAATCCTGTTGTACATGATCTGATGCTTGTATTTTGTCCCCCGGTGGACATGTTTTGCTCTAATAGTATAATAGATTTGAATATTTTTATATTATGATGTTTTTAATACTTTTTCTTGAAAAATTAGACAATTTTCCCCATTTCTTACCTTGGGTTGAGCTTTTAAAGCTTAGGATAATTGTTATTGCTTGTTGCTTACCTGTAAAGTGATCCAATTGAAATGTGATGGAACTAATTTACCACAGACTACATTTTTTCTGTCAGAGATACTTAAGTAGCTTGATTCACTTTCTGTGCTTGTATACTGGGACAAGGACTGTGGTCAAAAATTTAATTCCCAAGCTGAACTATAATTATAGCTTGTCTGTAGATGTAGATAAACTTATTGGCTGAGAGAGCCACAGTCTGCTTGCAGCATTTGCCACTTGGACAGCAGCGTAAAGGGAGGTAAGATTTCTAAATCCTTCTAGAGTGTTCTTGCAGCAATATGTCATAATGCTGTAACAAATCCTATTCACAAGGATTTATGGCATTATGGCAATAAGCTCTAGCTGTGTATAAGCTTGTTGAACAAGATGTATGATGAAGTATTCTTACTGCCTTAATACTTGGAAAACTTGTATTTCACTTTTCAGCGAAAAGGGCAGTAGGAAAAAATAATATCTCACTTCCCTGCTGTCCCCTGCTGCTATTGCAGCTGTCTGTTGTCTTTATATGATACTAATAATTTGGCAGAGATCACAGGCTGTAGCTTAAAGGCTGTAATTTTTAGGTAAAATTGTTTCTCCTATTTAATTTAAATTATTATATTTTTTTGGTTCCAGTACTAAGAGGTAGCAATTAGTGAAACGTCTGACTGATAGGTGAAAGCTGTTATGTTTTCTCTCTTAACACAACATTTTTAAAGAAATACAAACTCTGCTCATATTGCTTTTCTTCTTTTTACTGAACATCCCGAATCACACGTCACATAACACTACACTGACACAGCACAGGTCAAGCAGAATCTATAGCGGTGCAAATATTGAAAGCACAATTTATCTTTATAAGCTGTGTTTCTTTTATTCCTAGAGTTGTGCACAACTTTTATATTGCAATAGAAATCCAGTAATGAAAACACTTACATTTAGAAAATAATATAATCAAAAACGTTTTTACGCTCTCATGAGGTGGTTTTTCAGATGTTTCAGACATTTAGTAATGGAAACACTTTCTTTGCATTTACTTGTCCCTGGATGTGAAGTAGTACGTCACGTGACAGGCTAAGATGGCGAAGTATGGAGCAGACAATGACAGTTGAGCAGACAACTGATTCAAACTTTACAAGTATAGCTTTTACTTTTTTGAAAAACTGTAATGGCAACGGAGCTAAATTTGCTAAAGTTTTATTTACACTTTCACCTAACACTAGCAAAACATTTAACATGACATGACAAAATAAATTCAACATTTTTCTTAGTGGGAAACCCAAGTCGCACAACATCATGCATTTGAAATTTAAACTCACAGCCTGATAAACCTTTGTAATAGTATTTAAATATCCTTGAGCCCTTATTAGCTGCGGATTGCCTAAACACAACAGTTTATTGCTGCAGTTTCAGTGCAAACCCATCCATGACCACCTTAATTGAATCCATGACTCTGACCACATCAGCTATTACCCAGTTAAACACTTCAAACTCAATGGCAGTGATCCTCCCCAGGCTAATGATCATTTCCCACCCATTAAGTTTTGTAAATCCTGCACTTTCAGGCACAAAACTGACTTTTCATGTTAATCTCTTCATAAGCTTGCAGTCACTTTGGGTCACTTTCTGCCCTCTGCCTACTCATGCATCTCTTCATTTTAAAACCACTGCTGATATTGCCATCTCTGCCTTTAATGGGAATTTTGTCATCAAAATTAAAAATGATGCAATAATATTATAGTTGTTCTGTTTCTGCAAAGGCCTGATTAGGCAGATCAAGTGACCAATCAATGAAATATATTTCTAGCAATGGGGAGTTGTTGACCAGTAAAATGCTTCATAACTGGATTTGTGTTACTCCAATCAAAGTTCCTGTGGAACCTCCTCACTTCTCATGTTATTGTGAAGAAATAAAGAAATGTTCTTAATAACTGCAGGCGGAAATAAATTAATTGTGTACAGATTTGAATTTGACTTAAACATATTCTCCACTTTTGCACGTCTAGATAGTACAGTATGAACGTTTGAAACACAGCCTCATATTTATTCTAAGCATGTGTTCTTTTTTCATTGCTTCCAGGTTAAAATCACAACCCGGAAAATTGCTCAAGCATTTGAAATTTCGGGGCCCTTCAACACTCAATTTCTGGTTAAAGGCAATGATGTCATGGTAAGTATTATGTCTCTGAGTATGACAGATTGACATTTTTACACCTGGGTGCAGCGGATGCAATTCACTCATAAATTGAAATTCCCTGGTACTGAGAATGAGTTGTGAAGCTGGATGATAATCAGGATTGCGTTTATTTTGATGTCTATGGTAAAGAACACAAACAAGACGTGCGTTCATGCATTTACTGTTTCTGCATCATGTTTATATATTGATCATATAAAGATTTGCATGTTAAGCCTATAATGAGCTTTAGGTTTAGGTTATTTTAAATTAATATCATTCAAATGCACATTATTTGTGTTATGTACCCCTGTAGGTGATTGAGTGCAATTTGCGTGCATCCCGCTCCTTTCCATTTGTATCAAAAACAATTGGTGTGGATTTCATCAATGTGGCAACCAAAGTGATGGTGGGAGAGCCTTTGGATGAATCCAGCCTCCCTTCTCTGGAGAAACCAATTATTCCAATTGATTATGTAGGAATCAAGGTAAGAATACACAGCTTTACATCGTTGTGTCTCCTGATGACCCAGGGTCAGTTGATCTCCTTTTAAATTGTATATTAGACATAAAGTCATGGATGCCAGAGGCTGACGTTTTAATTGTCGGTCCTAAAGACAAGAGAGATCTTTTCACAGGAACTGCAGAGTTTAAATCCTTATCAATGTGTGAGAAATCTGGGCGTTATCTTTGACTCTGAACTGAATGTTATTCCACACATTAAAAAATGGAAACAGGATTTTATCACCTTAAAAACATTGCCAGTCTGTCCATTTCTCTCTCTTGCCAGTATGGAGATGCTGATGCATGCTTTTTTTTCCAGTAGATCCAGTTAGTTGTAATGCCCTGCTTTCTGGTCTTCCGAAAAAGTCTATTTCAAATGTACAATCACTACAGAATTCGGCGGCACGAGTCCTGACAAAGACCAGAGGGCGAGAACACATTACACCAGTTTTAAAATAGCTGCATTTGCTCCTCATGTGTGTTTTATTAATTGTCTTTAAATGTCTTAATGATCTTGAGAACGGAAACACAAAAACCTATATGATACAAGTACAGGTCGAATGCATGTATTTAGTTTTTTTTTCAGTTTTTTTACACAGCTGAGCAATCCAAATACCAATCTAATCTAGAATATAGTCTCAGAAGAGCTCTCGTGGTCAGCCAAAAGGTTTTGTCAGTGCCTCTCTGATCAGCCCAAGTGTCTGTCCTAAATCTTTCTTTGGCAGTAAGCTCAACTGCAGTTGCTCATCAAATGTCCTTCTAAATAATCAGATCTTTTTCTTTTTTGTAGGATTGTGGAAAAAAATGTTTGTCTTGCAATCAACCTCAAATTACTCATAATTATCAGCTGCCTCCAAATTTAGACAATGCAACCATATATGGATCTTTTTTTACACTTACAGGAGCTGGGTCTTATAACCACATTAAAGTAGTTGACACTCAGTTTTAGGTAAAATGTAAGGGGGACTTTTGATTAAACTTGACATTACGCTTGACATTGTCATTTTTCTGGGTCTTGAGTTTGTCTTTCAAAGCTGTAATATGTGATTACATCCATTATTCCTGCTAGATTAAGAAGTAATGCTCATGTTTAACAATGCAAATGAGTGGGTATAGAAGATGTTTGAAAAATCATTTATTACCTCTTTTGTCACTGTGTATCAAATTATGATGTAAACATTAAACTTTAGAGAACGGAAACGAGCCCCAGGCAGAAACGTGGCCACTGCTATGTTTCATCCTGGTAGTTTGTTCTCTGAAATTCTAGTAAATTTTTGACTCCCATGTCATTTGGCCTTGTCCTTGCAGGAAATGTTTCAGTCCTTTGCCCCTTGTAAACAAGACGTGCCAGTCTTTTTTTTTTTCTCCTTTTTTTGTACTCTTACTAAAAGATGGTATCATCACTTCTACTTTTTTTTACCTTCACTATTCCAGCCCCTTTTCTACATCATGTAGCGTTTCAGGTGGACTATGACATCCATTCTTACCTATTCTGGGTGCATTGTTAAAACAATGAATTATCACTTTAAACATCAAACCACAATTACAATATATACAAATGACATTAAAAAATGATCAAATGTGTAAGGATAATAAGCATATTTACTAGGGTTGTAACATTTATCCATACTTGTCTTTTTTGATGCAGTTAGTATTTGGAATGGAAAAAAGTTTCCTCATGGAAGAATAACTGCCTTGCACTATAGTTACAGGCTCCAGCTGCAGGATGTTAAAACTAGCAATAGAACTTCTTCTATTGTAAATGTTTGTGTGCACTTTGTCAATTTACATACTTCATTGGAAAGCCAAAAACCAATGGATAAAACATAGGCAGACTGAAGGTCTTGTGACGACCTGAATTTGAGATCTGTTCTTCTATAGGTGCCAATAATGCACATTTAAAGGATGATGGACAGAAACAGGCCGTTCTCAGTAGCGCTTGCTAGAGCGAGTTTTAGAATGGCCTAAATTAAGGACCAATTCTAAATTTGGGGTAATACACTTTAAAAGCAACATTGCTAGGCTTCTTACAATCTTTTGAAATTGTTACACAAATTATAATATGGGACCTTTAAAGATCTGTGACAAAGGGCTTTTCATATTTATATTTTCTAAAGTATTTTAAATAATAAAAAATAACATGAAGTAAGGGTTTTCACTTTTGCTAAGATTTTATTTGAAAATGTGTGCTCTCTAACACTAACAATTGTTTAAACAATCAAACATATGATAGTCTTGGAACTATTATTGTTACTTTATCTCTTACAACTTGCATGAAATGTTTTGCTTTTAAAATAAAGCTCAACTTTAATATTATTAGGAAATAAACATAAAAAACAGACTTACACTGTGACTTAAACAGGAAGTGTGACAGTCACCGTTGCCCCTCTGCTTGGCAACACCTTAGAAATTTGAACAGTTACATCTGAGGGGCCGTGTGAAACATTATTCAGAAATACCCTCTCATAGACACATGTGAAATTTAAGTCATTCACACAACATACTGAAACCGCTCATACATTACAGTAAAAATATTCTCACATTATAGTGAAACCTCTCATACAATATACTGAATATGTCTCTCATATACTATACTGAAATCTCCTCTTAAATACAACACTGAAACCCTCTCATACAACATACGGAAATCCTCTCATACAACATACTGAAACTCTCTCATACAACATACTGAAATCCTCTCATACAACATACGGAAACCCTCTCATAAAACATACTGAAATCCTCTCACATGATGTACTGAAATATTCTCTTATACACTATAGTGAAATTATGTACACACTATAGTGAAACTCAGTATATATATATATATATATAGTGTAATTCAAATTTCAATAGTGTGTGTGAGAGCTATTCTACTAGTGTATGTGAGCAGTATTTCACTTGTGTGTGTGAGAGGTAAATTTCAGTTGAAACGGAAGTCATTTCAGTTGAAAAGGAAGTCGAGAAAAAAACTGCTTGACTTGACTGTATCGAGACATCCCAAAAACCTTTGCCTGGGATGTCCCAGTACCGTTAAGGACTGTGGTCATGTGAACAGACCCTTCAGAATGTCACCGTGAGCCGTCATTCACCAGCCTGTACTACATGTGGATAAAATTCAAGTGCGCAAACAGCAGGTATTACGTTACTGTTTACGTAAAAAACTCCAAACGGGCAAAAAGGTCTATTTTAGAAGAAATTATAAATACTATCATAATAAAAATACTCTCCACTGTCAAAGACCAAATGTTTAACTGTATTTTACTGTACTACTGTATTTTATTGTAGTTTTTGAATTTCTTCTGAAATAACCTCTGTCTGCTTGGAGCTTTCCACAGAAGCAGCACCGTAATTTGTGATATTTGCGCAACTGAATTTTAGTGGGGAGTGCAGGCGGCTGAATGGCAGCTCTCTTGTATGGAGATAAAATGGACTCAATAGAGTTTGCAAACTGTGTAAACTGATTTGTGTGTAACTTTGAGTACTTTAAATGTAACATATAGTTTGTAACCCGTATAAACCAATCCGTAACTTTGGGTACCAACAAATGTGTGCACTAATATCTTAAAAAAAACATGCACAAATTGTTTTAAAAAATGCTCAAACATCAATATTTGACACACAAATCTTTAACTTCAACTTCACAAGTCTAATAGATTGCTGTTCAAAAGGATTCCACGGATACAAATCATTAAATGCGCGTGGACAAGTCACCTGATACGCATACACGAAACCTCAATTACACACAGATCCCTGTCCAAATGCTCGAGGGGTTTTGAGACTGTTTTCACGCCAGGAGGTTTCACAGATTTGTGCATAGATGGTGCATTTAGATCCCATTGGAAAGCTGGGACATTTGAATTTCAGTTCAAATGTCAAGACACTTGACCTAAGCCATCTAATTTTCAGGGGTTACTTGCAGAGGTGTCTGATCCAGGTGCCATAAAGTACAAATCTTACATTGTTTGTGTATCCACGTGCTCATGTAGAACAGGTTTTTTCACAAACAGATTTTTTTACCTGGCAAAAGAACTCTGCTCATTAAATTCAGCTGGTTTTGTGACTGGTCGGAACAGGTGCCGCACAGGATTTTTTACTTTCCGGACCAGGAATTGACACCTCTAGTTACCTGCCACCAGGAAGAAGCTGTCTTGGTCTGAAATAATAGCATGTTTTCTGAGCACAGTAAACCACGTTTCTTTACTAAAAGTCTTGCAAAAATCTTGCATCACCAGCCTTTGGAAGCTGGTACAGACATTGACTACACCACAGTAGACATTAGCTTCAGTGTAATATGACTACTCTGAATTCAGGGGAAATCTTTGTATTCCTGCATTAGATTTGATACATTTGGTAGAAAGTAAATGAATACTTACCTGTGATGAAGTGTACACATGCTTACATGGACACTGTAGGTTTCAATCACTTCCACTAGATCACAGCACAGATAATTGCTGATCCATTCTAAATAGACCAGATGAGGAGTTGGGAGGAAGCTTGCTCAAACCAACTTACTTCCAAAACTGGCAATGAGAGAGATTACTTGTCGCTAGATATTCCAAAGCCTTTTTTTATTAAGTAACTTCTCACTCTAATTACAACAGAGCTGCTGTAACAATGGTTGTAGTTTGGAGCCAATCATGCAGGTATAATCCCCCACTACTCCCAACCACCTAAAGTTTTCAATTTTCACTCTGCACATTGCTGAGGAATATTAATCAGAGCACTGAATTCTCCAAGCGCCTGGCTTAAAAGGCTTCCAGAGTTTATTTGGAGTATGTTATACGTACTTCATACCCCTGACTGATAAGGGCCTGCTTCAAACCCTGCTACAATGTATGGAGGCTGTTTAACAGAGTAGTGCTAATTTATTTCTTCCTGTTACATGCGTTACTGCTGCCACAACATCAAGCCAACACTGTAAGCACAGTGTGACATCTGCATTCAAAAGTAGCCTGAAGTGTGTTTGATCAATATTTCAGCTCTTTCTGCATTTATTCTCACTGTATCATCACAAGACAGAAGTTATTGCAATCCAGAGATCGTCTCAAAGTATCATCTTCATATCATCACAACTTCAATGTTACTGCTTATTTTTTTTCCTCACTTTGACATTTCCTTTTTAGAATTTTTTTTTCTTCTTCGTCTCACTAACAAGTCCCTGCTATCTAATTTCTACCTCTGTATACACAATCATAGGTGCAATAATATATTTGGGTTTATGATTAGGGAGCAAGAAAAATACATTTTAGCATGAGCATTTTGATATTTTTGTTCTATGTTTCTAATATATACAGTTCAGTTGGAAAAAGAAAGCCTTCCAACTTCCAAATGTAACATGTCCTTATTGTATTTACTTCTATAATGCAATAATGTTTTTCAGTCATTGTACTCCTGTATCCCTGCCTGCTTGCTTAAAGTGTGTTTGAGGTTTCTGTACTTTCTTACACCTGGCCCATTAGTAAGAACTTGAAGAGCAGTTTGATTAATATTCATCAGGTGTTTTGGAATTTGAAATAACAAAAACATGCAGGGTAGTGGTCCCCGATTACCAGAACTGAGAAATACTGCTGTAATATTTTCAAAAAGGAATGCGTGCCTAAAAACATAAGATTATGATTTATTTAACACTTTTACCTTTAGGTTCTGAAAAGTAGACTTTTAAATAAAATTTTTCAATGAGTATTGAGGTTATGTTTGGTTAACCATCAGCTGTGTGCTATATGTTTCACTGTACTGAATTATGTGCTAAAAATGATCAGGTATTATTTAGATGGAGTAATTTAAATATATAATTAGAAAGGTGGTTAGCGCTGTAGCCTCACAGCAAGCAGGTTGCCGGTTTGATCCCCGGCTCGGGCGGTGGACTATCTGTGTGGAGTTTGCATGTTCTCCCTGTGTTAGCGTGGATTCTCACCGGGTTCTCCGGCTTCCTCCCACAGTCCAAAAATGCACCTTGGGGATAGGCTGATTGGGGACTCTAAATTGACCTTAGGTGTGTGGTGTGTGTGTGCATGTCTATATGTGTGGCCTTGTGATAGACTGGCGACCTGTCCAGGATGTACCCTGCCTCTCGCTGTTGGCTGCTGGGATTGGCTCCAGCCCCACGCGACCCCGTTCGGGAATAAGCGGTAAAAAATGTTGAAAATGACATCCTAACACTACTCTCCTAATTTTCTTCTGGATTTTTCAATCACAACCTCTTAAAGGTCTTTAATTAGTTATATTTGCTGTTCCCAGTCTATCCTATGCACATTTATTATGATATAATTTATTTGCCAACATGCACCAAACTATAATTTAGCCATACCACTCGTTTCTTGCTGCGAGGTCTCTACCTGGAACTGGGAAAGGCTCACTCGGGCTTTCTCTCAGCTCGCTCATCCGTCCTGCCTACAATGAGGACCCGGAGAAGCGCTGTCTGTTGTCTGTGCCCGGGTGTTGTCTGTTGAAGAGAGTGCAGCAGCAGCGACAGAAGCACTGAATTTCATGGCCATTTCAAGTCTATGTTACTTGACACAAGAATGAATGTATGCTGTACCAAACTGAATACTTCAACACTCTGTAATGTCGTCCCGATGTGTCCAATCAAAAGAACTCCTGGATGAGTCTAAACTTCCTAACTCTTTTTTGGCCCTGAGGATATTATGAGCCAATACCCTCTTAGCTTTATCCTCCTTTACTTTTACTCATCAGTGAAAGTAAAGTCAGATCTTTTCTCTGACAGCTTGACAGATACATCTACAACCAAGTCTGCAGCTTAAGAAACTACCCATTGTGTGGATATGATTTTGGTCACCTAGCAACTGCTAGAACTTGGATGTGATTGGTGCGTGTGTGCTCTCCTACCTCGCAGCAAGCACAGCACATAACACATTCTATATAAAAACCTCTTTTTATACTACACTATGTTTTTATCGCATCATATCCTTCCATTAATTTTAAGAAAATACAAATTTTATTTTAATAATGTGTTTATTTCACTTCTATTTTTAGATTAACCAGTCATTATGATGTAGGTGAGGATTAACTTTTTTATTTATAGCTTTATGAAGGATTCCATTTTCTGTTTGGGAACACATTTAACATTTTCATCTCTTTAAAACACAAAGATAATGCCAGTTTTAGAGTTTGTTACAATCTGAAGATGTTTGTGTATGCAAGATGGCACAGTTATGTTGAAAGTAAGTAAATAACAAAACTGCTTTAAATGTCTCGGGATCCATTTATGCTCCTTAAATACTTAAATAAATACATTTGTTTCAAATGTTATTTGTCACCACCCTTATACTTTCATACATCTTTTATATTCCCATGGTGGTTTAGTTAGTTAATCCACCAGTCAGCTGGTAATGAGTTCAGAGTTAAATTTCACTTTTTAACATCCATTTCAGACAATGGTTGATTTTGTAATGTTGTTTGGAACCCTCCAATACACTCGACATAATAGGAGCCAGTCCATTGCATATCCGTCTTCTGCATCAAGCATAAATAGACCTTTAGAATGTTCTTTATGACACCAAGGCTCCTGTCACCTACCTGCACCACCTGCATCACCTAGCTTCTTCTCAAACCCTGGTTCCAGAGAGCGGTACCTTGCTTTCCCATCTGTGACTCTGGTTAGACTTAAAGTCTTTAAATTGCTCTAAAACTTAGATGCTGGCAACAAAACAAAAGCAATAGTAATGATTATTTGGAGTGACCTTTTGTTAAAAATTGAAAATAGAAAAAAAAAACATTAACATCTTAATTTTAGAATGGCTACAAAGCAAAAACTACAAAATGGTCTTGAAACAATAATGAACTCTTGATTTAAATCACTTGGTTTAATGTTTCGTTTAATTCAAATTTTACACTGACAGTTGTTTCTGTCATAGTACTCACATCTTACATTGCATACAGCATGAAGGAATTGTGATTTAATCGCAAATTGGTGCAAACTAGAGGGAAAAAGGGGAAAATTCAAGGGAAAGACTAATGGAGTCTAAAGTTTGTGTCCAGACCAAAGAAAAGGCAGGGACATATATTAGTTTTAAACGTAGCTGCATGCTCCCTGTGTGTTTCAGAGTGGATCTTAAAGGGGCCATATTGTGCAAGATTGACTTTTTGGAGCTTTTGACTTTCTATAAGTGTTAATTGGACCATAAAATGACCCAGGAATTAGTTGGTTTTTTTTCGTCCATGCCTTTTTGGAGTTTTATTGCTTTAAAAAGAAAAGTGCAGTAAACAGCTGACACCACCATGCCGACGCGGCACGGTCTTTTAGGCAGGGGTCTTCGATCTTGGTCTCGAGGGCTGGTGTTCTGCATGTTTTCTAAGTGTTTCTGCTGGATCACATCTGACTTGGACTCAGACAAGTTCTGAACATGTGTGCCTAATATATATTAATTTGAATCAGGTGTGTTCCAGCAGGGACACATGGGGAAATCTGCAGGGACACCGGCCCTAGAGGACCAAGATTAAAGACCCCTGCACTTATGGATTGTTCATGCCAGGGGCTATGCATGCTTGGTCTGCAGTGTTGTTGATTTGTTGATTGACCTTGTCTGGGTGACTGTGGGGGTCCTACAATGCAGGTCTGACTGTGGTGTGGACCCTGACCTGCTCTGATCTGGGTAGTTTCCAGTGCCATGACCTCTGATTATGATTGGGCCGGCTCCTGGTATTAACAGATCCCCAAGATATTGTTTCCACACAGCAGTATCAAGCCAGCTGCATATTTTCTTTTTAATATACGGTGGAGGATGCGGCTGTCGTTGGGGTAATGATTGTGTGGTTGGTGCATGTGTGGAGTGAGTGTATGTGTTTGTCTGCATGATTGTATTTGAGAGAAAGTGAGGCTTTGATCAGGTGTGTGCTTTGTTTTATTGCAGGATTTTTACTTAGGTGTGTGAAAACATTGTTTTTAATGTGACAAAACTGTTTTAATGCAAAACACTTTGATACATTTAGTATAAAAAGATAGGTACAAATAACTCGATGTGAAAAGAAAAATGAATACTGTACAATGTGTCCAATGTAAAACTTAAATAACTTATCACAATAGCATGACATCATTGCTATGGCATTTCAGCAAAATGCTGCCAGTCGTATTTTCTGAGATGAAGCCACTTTTGTTTATTGCTTTGGACCCACAATATGTCTGAAAAATGACATCAGTTGCTTGCTTGGAAACCATGCCAATTTTGCAAGTGCTCTCATATCATCACAATATGTATTTATTTGTATGTTTATATTTTAAAATGCAACAATGTTAACAACATTGTTACGTGGATGCGTCTGTGTTCATTCCTTTCTCTGTTGGAACACATCTGGTGCCCCATGGTAACATTGTTCATGCTGTTGAGCCTCAGTTATTTTAAGGAGTAGGTGTCCAGTGTAGAAAAGGAGGATGAGAAAGTTCTGTTTTCTTGTTTCAGCATAATTTTTTTTTTTATTACGGTGACTCTAATATTTAAACCAGTGGTTCACCCTGGGTGGGAAGGGTGGGAGGCAAGCTATTTCCACTAAGGTATGAATGAATGAAACACTGAATACTGCAAGCATAATGAACAGTTTTTGACAGGGCTCCCAAGTTAATGCAAAGCAGAAGATGAAGCAAACTACCTCATTTCCAGACCAAAGAGTAGAATATATTAGAAACCATATCTTACCTTTGGCTTCACCTACACGACAGTTGGTAATGAGGAGAAACGCTGTGTCGTCTGTCTTAAAGTACTTGTGTGTGACCCTTTGTAGCCCAGCAAGCTAAAATGCACTTGGAGACATAACATCCAGACCACAAAGAAAAGTCAGCTGACTTTTGTAGACACAATCTCTTAAAACGTTTGGTTCAACATTGTCTCATTACTAAAGCTGCCTTAGTGCCAGCAAATGCTCAACTCACTCAAAGTTGCCTCCCGAGAGCACAGTGTAAAATGCTGCACATTTTTTTGGGCTGAATTAATACATCATGCTGGACCAAACATGGTTTCAGACATTATTGGTCAGGCAAGGCAATTTTTTTTTTGTATAGCACAATTCAACACAGGGTGAAGTACTTTAAAGAGAATCAAAACAATATACAGTAGCAAGAGTAAATAAAAAAAGGAAATGACAATTAAAAATTAATAAAATCATGTACATAAAAAGAAAACAATTAAAAATTATTAAAATTATTAATCAAGATTAATTTAAGATTACAAAACATAAAAGCTTAAGGTAATATAAAAGGTTTTTTTTCCAGCAGTCAACATATAGGACATGCCAATGGATATAGAGGAATAGCTTAACACTAGAACAGCCAAGGCAGTCATTTGGACTATTTTATTTTTTGGACTATTTTAGGGAGGTTGACGAGATACGTCACGATTACGTGTTCATTGACCTAGTTTCGGGATGGCGGCAGAAGTAGCTACACATCCGCCGCTGCCCTAGAGGAGCGTAGCGTCATCTGTTTTTACATTTTCTCAACAAAGATTATGCCGAGTTTGTGTAGCGCAATAGGTTGCACAAACAGAACATTATGAACGTGTCGTCTTTATGCTAAACATGTTTATGATCGTGAGTA
>JBAMHX010000014.1:18143709-18158799 GCA_037177515.1 Pseudomugil tenellus | reverse complement strand
AAGCGTCACATGTACAGCGGACTCCGGGGCATGACCCCATGACCTGCTGACAACATGTCTAGCCACTGTATAACAGTCAGGACTGACCCCATGTTGTGACAGGAGAAGGAGGGTGGGGGGATTGACATGATGCCGTGAGGCTGTCAGCTAAGGAGTTCAATGCTGCATCCACATGGTGACCACTAAGGAAGAGAATGGGACTTCACCTACAGTCATGTGGGAGCATGGAAATAATGGGAGATTCTTTCCTCAGAAAACCTGTATTTTCATTCACATCCAGAACTCTGGACGAGATTTTCTCATCCAGGAGTCACATGATCACAAGACTGTTATCAGGAAACCATTAAAAACGGGGAAGAAACACACACAATTGTAGTGTGAATTCTACGCTGACCAGTCTGTGTAGTCACTCATCTAGGCCACACACAGACGTCCTCACTGTGCGTGCTGTGCGGAGGGAGCGCCTATACGCACGGCATCACTGCCGAGGCTTGCTGGGGGGAGCGGTGCTTCAGCCTGGTGGGGTCAGTTTGGCAGCACTCAAGCTTAGAGGGAAGCTGGCAAACTGAAAGGACCAGGGGGGGACTTTTGACAGCATCTGTGTCCTTCACCTTCTACCGAGAAAGCGGAGAGATGTGCCCCACGTCTCCTGCTGTCCAGGGGAGTTTTAGCCGTGTCCCGGACACAGGCAAATCTGAAATGCACAGAGGAGTGAAGCTGGGATTCAAGCGTCCGCTTACCCCCTTCTCTTCCTCCACTGCAGTGTATGCCGTGGGTGCAACATTGACCCCTCCTGCTGCCAAGTGGGAGGGGACAACAGACAGTCATATCATACACGTGAGATATGAAACAGCAGCAACATGTTGCAGTGAGCATCTGAGCCAGATGCTCACAGACAGACATGTCATAGACACATGTCATGTCATAACAACATAACATGTTGACTGACAAATCTGAACCCATGTGCCACTGTAAAGTGGGAGGGGCGAAACAGAGACAGACATGTCATAAACTGTTATTAGTAAACAGCATGTTGACTGATAAATCTGAACCCGTGTCCAACTGTAAAGTGGGAGGGGGGAAATAGAGACAGACATGTCATCAGCTGGCTACATGGCCCAGAGCATGCATGCAGTTCTGCACTGAGGGCATGAAGGATGTGCTACTTGGCACGGGGAAAACACATCGCTAAATAACCGACAGATTAATAGCGACTAGTCCAAGTAATACAATGCGCTCTTCGGGAGAATAACTGAGGAGGAGGTAGGAAGCGTAGCTGCGGGGGCTCCTGCGCGCCGCAGCTATGAGGGGACAGCCTTGTGTCTCCCATCCTCACAGTTATCTCCAATATAGTGTTAGGTGTTTCAGAAGAGCTGAGACATGTACCTCACATCCTTTGACATGAACACAGAAGATAAAGTCTTCTGTGCAAGTAATCCACAGCGATGAAGATATTCCTGCTCCGCTGTGCGGAGGGCGCGAACTTGCGCCGACAGGATGTGAAAGGCGGGAATTCCCTCGGGTGAAAAAATCCTCTTGAACTAAATCCTCTGGATAAGCTGGCCCTGGACCCACCGAAAGAGTGTGTGGAGCAGGGCTGGCAGATCCGTAAGCTGGGGATGAGGAGCCGTTCGGCTCCTTGGTTCAGCGTAAGCCTGTTAGGGTAGGTCTCCAGCGGAAAAAACTCAGTGGCCGAAGAGAGCTCCTTCTAAGCGGTTCGGGGAAAACCTTTCCACACCAGCTTCTCATGAAGAAGCTAGTGGCCACACGGGCAGCGGTCAAGTAGACAAGATAGCCCGGTGAGAGCAGGGAGCCCTGGCTCGCTGTGGAAGTTGACCGAGGATGAGCTGGTCTGTGCAGACCGGGTGCCGCAGGAGACCGCTGGTAGAAGACAGGACCAACGCCATAGTTAAAGCTTTAAATTCTGAAATTAAAAGGGGAGCTGAATGACGGGCAGTGCCCGTTATATAATGCCACACAGTAGGTGGGCGTGGAATAAAAGTTTTCAGTGCTGCGCAAATGCGCGTGGGGATAAACCCACTAGTGATAGCCATAAAGGGCGAAGCCTATACGAAATAGAACTAAAGATACAACTGAACCCTTGATGCAGTTGCTGCTTTAAACAGAATACTACGGCAAAAGTAAACAGCAGAACCATTTTCCAAGCATCCAACCAAAAGGAGATTTTGGATTAACTTTTTCCATCTTTTCCAATCCTCAATCACAAAGAAAAATACATTTAGGTCTTTTTATTTTGGTGTTTTTACATAATCTAGCCTTAAATGACAAAGGCTTAAACATTGCTGTCACCCTGACTTGCCAAACAGTGAAGTTCATACAGGACTAACTATGCAAAGGAAACAAGTTTTGCATAGCATATATCGGAATCACATACACACTGGAATCTGTCTGGCAGGCTACAAGGCTTAAAGCCAACGTTTCATGTCTCATTTATCTCTTGTCTTTGTAAAACCTTCACTTCAGCCCTCTCTATCTATAGTGCACCTGTAGTAGACCATTAACTATTTGAGGTTTTGTAATAGTATGGCCAGGTATCTTTTTTCAAGCCCCGCATCCTCGTTTTTGTTTTCTCTTGTCCCACAAGGGAGTAACAGAAATAGAAATAAAAAATGATTGACTATACAGTCTTTATTATGGTTACAATAGTAGGAAAAAGAAGGAAAACAATACTTTTGCAATCATGAATAATAAATGCTATTTAGATTGCTACTTCCTACTTATAATGTGGCGAGTGGTGGTCGGAGCAAATTTAAAAAAACCCAAGTGTCTGGTTAAAATTTTGTACTGAATGAATTTAACTTTAAGATGTAAAAGAGTTTTGGAGACTGCTTTTCATCTTTGCACCAGATAAAATTTTTACCCCTTTGGAAACAGCTGTCAGAATGCAGTTTAACATATCTTGTAAGTATCAGTTATTAACTACTTCCAATATTTAATTCATTTTAAAAAAAAAACCTATTTATACTGATTTGAATTTGCAATTGTCCAGAGTTTTCTGCCTCTTGCCTAGTTGCTACTCAGACTCCAACCACTTGCGACCCAGCGTTGGAATGGTTGCATTAAATAAAATAAAGATTTTAGTAAAAGGGACCACATATGGTTTCAGCCCTTACTGTGGCTTCTTTTTGTATATGATAGCATACTAACATAATACACATTCCTACAGCTGTAATTGCTCTGCATCATAGGGTAAGAACCCGTGTTTGCAACTTTTTTTCAGCATTGTGAATCAAAGTATTGCTACATTTTTTTATGGCAATCTTTGATATACCAGCTACAAAGCATTGGGTTGAAACCTCACAACAAAGCACCAAGACATGCCACTATGAAGAGAGTTTAGATTCTACCACTGTAAGATGGACAAAGCTTCTCAGGAGCTTTTTGAAGAGAAAAGGTGAAGGTCGAGTTGCTTACCCCTAGACAAAGATGGCGCCTTCGGTTGCCATGGCAAATACGTCATCGTGACGATATGCCGTCTAACAGAATGGAAGTTGCCACGCCCTTGCTACGCATGCATACATACATAAACATAAAAATACACACACACACATACATCCATATATACATATATGTAATCTAATGCAGCTGCCAACTCGTGATGCCAAAATATGAAATTAGTAATTTCATAAACTATTCCTGTTATTCAACATTTGTTTTCATTTTGTTTTCATTAACTGTTATATGCCCTAAAACAGAATGAATTTTGACTCCTATAATAGTTTTTAAAAAACTAATAGTAGGAAGTAGGAATAACAAAAAAGGAAAAGTGACTGCAGCAAAGTTCAGAAATGTTGCTTTACACTTAGCCCAGTTACAAATACGAACAATATTGTTTTTGAATATCTTTTAATTTCTTTATACTCTTTATATTCTTTATACAAATATATTTTTTATTGAAACTTTTTAAGCAGTATGGGAGAAATTCACAGTATTAATCAATGTATTGTTATACTGGAAAGAGGGGACCATTAAGTAAAGGTGCTAAAACAAACTTGTGATGAGAATCAGTGAACAAATGCATTAGTTTGTTGTTTTGAAGTTCTTATGAAACTTGGTTTATCAAAATATAATCTCTCTACTTCTGTTTCTTCCAGCAATCGTTCAGACCTAACTTCCTAGCTACAGCACACCAGCTGAAAGAGGAAGGGTTCAAGGTGTGTATTGAAAGTTTTTATTTTTGTATCTTTCTTTTCTTTATTAACATGTTGTAATATTGCCTCATTTGTCATTTAGCTCTATGCCACTGAAGCCACCTCTGCCTGGTTGTGTGCAAATGATGTACCTGCCATTCCAGTAGCCTGGCCGAGTGAAAAAGACAGAAACACCACCTTGCCCAGTATAAAAAGGTTGGTGAGAGTGAAGATGTGATTCACCAGAGTAAAAATGCAGATAACCCTAAATAGAATTTGATATTGCAATAAGATCTACAACCATACCCTCTTTATGCTCTGCATAAGATCAAAGAGGACTTAATTTATTTTGAAGCCCAGAGTTAACTCAGTGTTGGGAAGAAAAATCTTAAACATCTCTGAAACTATATTAAATGTTAGTTTCTGTAATAATTTATAAGTGGTAGTGTGGCTCTGTGCAAGGGCCTCCTCACCTTTTACCATGAAAACGTAGAATGCCTCAGGCTGGGAAGAGTCGCAAAGACTCCTCAAAACAGCCAAACCAGGTTAAATGTCTCTTTGTCCTTGCAGGTACATAAACGGGAGGGCCTATCTCTGAGGAAAGCAGAAAAAAGCATTAAAAGATGCTGTAGGCAAACTTTCAATAGCATAACAAAAGCTTTAAAACAGCCTTTCCAAGCTATCATGTCTTTTCATACAGTCAGCATCTTCCTCACTACAGACTTTTTTTTATTTTACCCTTGAAGTATTCCATTACATTCACTTAGTGAATCCAAATCATGTATGCTTTGGTAATTCCTGTTTTTTCAGCCTGTCCTTCCAACACCATGAAATCAGTGAAGGTATTTAAAGGGAAATAATTCAAACTGCTTTGATCACCATCCTTTTACCCAGAATGATTCTTTTCATTAAAGGAGATAATATACAACCGGAAATAATGTGTCTACAGTGGTTTAGCAGCATATCGGGCAGAAGTGAGCATGTCTAAAAAATGTCTTATTGCACATTTGTTGGAACAGCTTTTGTGCTTCAAAATGTAAAAGGAAAATGTGACAGACATTTGATATCATTTAACTTCTATTTTATTACATATAGAATTATTAGTCATACTTAAGTTTTAAATAATGATGGTAATAATAAATATTGTATATTGCCACAAATTTTCAAATGATTTTCTGTTTGCTCATTGTTGGTGTGTAACCACTACTAATCTGGTTGTTTTCAAACTCAGATATGATAAGTTATCTAATTTACTAGATCCGATATATTTATCAATGCCATCACAATGTTATTTAAGGATTAACACAACTATCAGCTGCACAATGACATGAGACAAACAGTGCAATGGTTTGTGTATTTTACCAGTCTGTTATTCTAAAGAAATCATATTCCTTGAAATGATAAAATACTATTTTATAATATTGTAAAGCTCAGATTTCTCAGCTGTCAAAACTACAGCCTCAAACAAGCATTTCTGAACTTTGGCAGATTTTTTCAGTGAAGTGGTCCCTAATGACCTAATGACGGCATTAATCTTGCAGTAATCCAACCTCTCCAGACAGTCCAAGCAGGCATTGACTGTATTATTATCTCTTTCCAAGTCCCTTCTTTTCTTCCTCCAATAAGGCCCTCTTGCATTGCTTTGATTAATGAACCACGGCACATGTTGAAACAACTGGTGTGTCGACATTAAGTTGCGGGAAATCTTGATGGGTGCCAATACAGCTACTGCCTGGGCTTCATTTAATATGGCAGCCATTTTATGGAGCCAGTGCTCCTGTGTGGGTGCGGTCACAGCATAAGTCCTATTGAGTGTGTGGGATGGGCTGTAAACAGACTGGCATGTAGGCACACGTACGGTGCAATGCATAATGTGTGTGAGAGAAATAGATAAAGAGAGAGAGGCATAGATAGATGGATGGATGGATGGATGGATGGATGGATGGATGGATGGATGGATGGATGGATAGATGGATAAAGGGAGCGAGTGTCATAAATGCATATCCACTTCTGGTCTGAGCTAATAAGCCCCTGGCTGTGCTGACAGCAAAGGTGCTAACGAGTGTGATGTAAGAGCTTTGAACAGATCATCTGAAATGTACATACACTTACAGTATGATGTATTTTGTAAGAGAAGGGGTGCGCTGACGCACATGCCTGTAAATTGACACAGAATGACAAAGAATCATTCATGTCCATGGTATACCAATAAAAGGTGTGGATTGACATTAAATGCTTCATGTTCATGTGAAACACTGTATATTACGGCATGTGCTGTTGTGCGAGATTCCATTCTAAAAACACAGCTGCTGATGGCTGTTAAAGTTGCAACGACAATGGAACTCTCTCCATAACTGTCATCTCACTGAAGCTGACAGAAAAAAAGAGTACTTAAAGTGATTTTTACTCTTTTGCCATCCCATGCACAAGAGATATCAAAATAATTATTTCACTGTGAGTGGCACAATGCTTCACAATTTATTTTTGACTGCTGTACAGAGTTTAAATGGCAGCGATGTAAAAAAAAGTTTTAAGACCAGAAAAATCTTTTAAATAGGAATTTGATGGAGGAAAATGTAGACTTTGTTCTATTTCATATAGGCTGCACCCTTTAAGGCTGTCGCTACTGGGTTTATACCCATGGTACTTTTTTTCTTCAGCACGGAAGCTTAGCTACAGCGTTAAGAACTCTCTTTAACCAGCGGTATCCGTCGGTGCCCAGTCTGCACAGACCGACAACATCCTCGGTCAGACCTCCACAGCAATGTGAGGGCTGCCTTGGTTTCTTCGGGATTTGATCACTCTGAGGGTCTAAGGACTCACTCCGTCAGAGGGGCCTATAAGAAATAGAACAGTGGTTACCTATTGTAACCCCAGATTCTATGAGTATAGGTGTAGCCCTTTAAGTTATGGGACCTCACTGGCTTCCCTCCGAAACTGAAGAAAAAGCTTATTGGGAGATGACTGTTGGGCTGTAGCCCAATTTCTACAGCATCAAGGTAGGGCCCACTCAGTAGGTTGGTGTGGACTAAAGTTTTCAGTGCTATGTGCCTGCATTTGGGGATGAACCCACTAGCGATGAACTTCAAGGGCTTTGTCTATAATCATAGAATCTGGGATTACAATATGTAAACAATGTTTCCGTTGGAAGCCTGTAACTGAAAAATATATAAATCCTAGCCATTTTAGAGCCCCTGGTAAATTCTAGCCAACAAAATTTCCTACGTTCTGATATATATTTACTGTAATTGATATACAACAAAAACTTTGGGTGTGA
This sequence comes from Pseudomugil tenellus, assembly GCA_037177515.1. NCBI lineage: Eukaryota > Metazoa > Chordata > Actinopteri > Atheriniformes > Pseudomugilidae > Pseudomugil > Pseudomugil tenellus. The sequence continues at coordinate 18,151,371 of JBAMHX010000014.1, read as the reverse complement.
AAAAAAATTTGTTTGAAAAAAAATTTTAATTAATTTTTTGAGGCAAATTTAGAGTGCACTAGAGTGGAGACGGATTTTTGATGATTTTCTAAATTAAAAAAAAAATGTAAACTGTGCTTGTGTCAAAACCACAAAGGATATAGCAGGGTCCTTTGAAATGGTCAAAGTTTTATCTTCCGTGACCTGTTTAAACTTCGAATGTGGTTTCTAGGTCAAAGCATGGCTGAGCTGTAAGTCTCCACAGTGGGCTGGTTTTTGAGGGTTTTTTGGCAGCTATTCAGCCAAAAATCCTATTCATTTCAATGACTGGAAAATTCACAGTTTTTTTTTGCAAATTACGTAAAAACCATACTACTTTTGTAGAGACAAAGTCACGTCACACTATTCCTGATAGAGACACACGCTTTGATATAACTTTTGTGGGGGTGGAGTCAAAACTGCAGGAGGAGATACAAACCGAAAATTGAGACGGAAATGCGAGATGTTTAATAATAAGAAGCAGAATAAACACAAACGAAATGTGAAATGAGTGCATGAATGATATAACATTGGCACCCATAATTAAGCTGTGGCTGATGCCCTGGGCTAAAACAAAGTTGCAAAGTGAGGTTTCTCAGGCTCAGGATGCTGCTGGGAAACAACAGTTCTAAGAATGTCAATCTGCCATCACAATGATTCATTAATGTTTTGAAGCTACATGGTGCTACATCAAGCTCCAATTTCTCCAACATCATGTCAACCACTAGATGCAGAATAATGCTGAACTTAAAGGCACTTCCTCAGAGCTAAATAATAGGTGGTATGATATTGAAATATACATTGCTTGCACATCTTTTAAGAAATGTAAACATATACTGATCTTGTTCAGGTTGTGTGTAAACCAGCCTATACACAATGATTAACTGATCAACTAAAATGAGTCGATTCAACAAAATCAGATGTATACTATGATCTACCTGATGCCTTCTCCTTGTTCATGTGTTTTCTTGCATTTTTCCTTTCTGCTTTGATAAAAGTTCTCCTTCTAGCCTCCGCTAACGAATCAGGTATTGTGGGCACTTTAGTCTGCATCATTAGAGACAAAATGAAAAGAAAATGGCTTAAACCCATTAATTCATTATCAGAGTCATGCACTGGCTGACTTTAAATCTATCATTTTGTGCTGTGCAGGTAATACAGTCAGCTAGTATGTTGGGGAAACTCTGAACATGGTAAGAGCCATTGGGACATATGTGCATGTAATGTTTCAGCAGACTGTACCCACAGTAATTCCGATACCTTGAACTGCTAAGATGTGATTTTATTACAACTTACGCAGCTGTTTAATAAAACAGGAAAAGAGTCTCTGGTGACTAGCTGTACTGTGGAAGTGAAAAACAAAAACAGATGCGTGTTTGAGAGATTTTAATCTGGAGAAATTCAGTAATATAGGGACACACCTTTGGGTATGTTGGTCTGTCCAGGGTTATACTCATAAGAGCCACGGGTTACATAAGAGCGGGTGGTGAGGGCTTAAGTACATGCTAAAGTCAATATGTTATCTCATTGATGCAATCTTTTTATCTTCCATCTGTTTCCAGTACATCCATCCATAGTAAGTAAACGTAGTCCAGAATTTTTCATCTACGCAAAAAGTAAAAAAAAAAAAAGCTTAAAAAAGCTTAAATAAGCTTGAATTGAGTCACTTCATCCCAAGACTATCACATGTGCATATATCCCAAGCTTAAAGTAACTAAAATCATGGTGGGGAACCTGGGTCCTTGAAGGCTTCAGTCCTGCAAGTTTGAATGTTTCCATGATTGAAATCAAATTGATCGAACACCCTATCTATTTCTGCACAGTGACTCTTTCAAATCAGGTGTGTTTACAATTATGGTTTAATCTATGTCACTGTTTTCGTATGTGTGTTGATAGACTGATCAGAGAGGGCCATATTGACCTGGTGGTCAACCTACCCAATAACAACACACGTCATCTGAAAGACAACTTCCTCATCCGCAGGATGGCTGTCGACCACGGTGTTCCCCTTATTACCAATTACCAGGTCAGTTAGCTACTTGTAAAGTAGCTAATAAATTTGAATGAATCAGTTCATTCATTAATTCATGTGTATGCTTGTTAGGTGGTGAAGCTGTTTGCTGAAGCTATTCGTTACGCAGGCGAGCTTGACACGACCAGCCTCTTCCACTATCGACAAAAAGAAAATCAGCCAAGAGGAGCCAGTCAGCAGGGATAAAGATTTAGTACCTGTTATGCTTTTTCTTTTGATTGCAGTTGAAAAATAACCAGAAGGTACAATTTTCTCACCAAATCCAAAATACAAATTTGGTGACATACCAACTTAGTACCTGTAAGGGCATTAGTAACACTTCAAACTGTTGGGGGTGTCACTATTCTTCAAATTATCAATTCAATTTGATTTCCAATTTTAGGATGACAATTCAATTCTCTATTTAATTTTTTAAAATATTTTTCTTACAGCACAATGGCCTATGCAATTTTTAGACTCATCTATTCTACAATGTTTTGTTTTGTGGCGAGATGGCGCCTTCTCATAAAACGAAAACACCAAGACAAACCTCCTTGAATGTGTTTGATTTTCATCTATTGTGCTGTTGTTATTGCTTTCAGTTGAATGGAGATTGTAAAGTCGCTTCTTTCAGCTGTTCTTTGTTCAAGAACCCATTGTTCAAGTTTGTCTTCCAGCTCTGGGCACCTCGCCTTGTTCCCACACAAACTGTGTTTTATCTTCTTAACCTGGCGCAATACATTCTCTTGATTCCTTCACTTCCGAACCATCAGTTAATTAATTTAAAATTCTCTCGCAGCCACTCTATTCCCATTTAGAACCACGTAACTGATAGCCTGTAGTTTTAATTGTGCCTTGTAAGCATGTCTCTTCACTGGTGCCATTTTTGGGGGCCCTTTGCCAAACAAATGTTTTGCAGCATACTGGTATGGCATATACTTACCTGCAAGAGATGTGGTGGAGGTAGGCATACCTACTGTAGCTAGTTCTAACTGGCTTTTTGCTGCTGATATACTCAGTACACACATAAGGTGCATTGGGTTAAAAAACACACCTTAAGTTTTGGAGAAAATTTAAGGTTTTTAAGTGTGCCTTATGGTGCGGAAAATACTGTAGCAATCTTGTTCTCAGATTTTCATACATGGTAGGCAACACTTTAGTTGTAAGATTTGACCTGCTGGGTATACTGCACCATGGCTCAAGTACACTAATAAAATGTTTGAATCCAGCATTTTCCACCAATGAATAAGGCTGAAGGTCTGCTGCTATAAATAGCCCTAAAGTGTTTGTTATAACTTTCGCATGAGTGGAGGTCTGTGGAAGTTTTATTGCAAATGAGGATGAAATAGTTTACTGGACCAGGTTGCTGTTTTCCTGGTTGTCAAATCTAATTCTTTGTCATGCTGACCAATGTGTCCTGCCACGTTCATAGTATTTTCCGTAGCCGAGTAAGGTAATAAGGAGTTGTGGTGCCGCGTCTCCTTTATCTGCACTTGTCATAGCGTCACAAACTGCAAGTTAGTTAACTAGTGGCATCGGCTTTGCACATTTTAACATATGTAAATCTAACCTACTTCAACAACTATTGTAAGTGGGAGAAGGAAGGAGAGAGAACAAACATGCACACACAGAAAAAAAACATTACTCCTATTCCTTCGGATGGAGATCATTAATCTTCTCTCTGATGTCATTACTTTGTTCACGGCGTAGTTACGATTGATTTCAATAGAGGATAAAAATTGTGACACCCCTACAAACTATGGAAAGGGAAGCAATTCCCAACACATTACATAACTTTTAAGTGCAATGTGTTTAAATGTTTTGAAAATGTTAGAATTATATAAATCTGTGCACGTGTTTCAGTTGTTTATATTAGCTTGGAACTGGATGCTAAACAGATATTTCCCAAAAGGTGAAACATCAAACAATAAAAGAATGACACAATGAAAATCATCCTAAATAACAAGTGTTACGCTGGAAGATGATAAAAATTTGACAAATGAATATTTAACAGTATGAGAATGTAAAGGATAATCACTGATTGAATAGAATTAGCCAATTATTCACCAGTAACCAATATTTTTAGTGAGAAGATATTACCCATCTAGAAAAGGCAGATTATATGGGTTATAGGAATGTGTGTAATGGGAAATTCTAACCTATAAAGTATTGAAGATACATTTGCTGTATTAAAGATATTTTCTTTTATCTCTTGCTCTAATGTGTGCTTATTTACTATGTGTATGAGCAATATATTACCTTTTTGATGGTGATGGAACACACCTTTCCTTTTCCTGCTCTGAGCAAAATGTCAGCACAATTTTGCCAACTGTACTTGCATGAAGATGCTTCTCCTCCATCCAAAATGCAAAGTATAATTTAAAGCATTAAAATATGTAAACAAAAGAAATAACACAAAATGTATTCTTTAAAAATATTTGTTGAAAAAAATTATTGTGAAAGATGATGCCATGCAATGAACTGATTTAGTTTGTTTAATGACCTATCATTCCAGCGCTCTAAAAGAAATTAACAGTCGAAGGTCACAGTCCCGCCACACGTCCTCTGGTGAGGACAGGCCTGAACTGCAGGCATCAAGATTAAAAAATCTACATCCAGGCCAAACCACACAGCAGGTGTCCAAATTGAAATGTAAACAAACTGTAGGAAAGAAAAGCAAGAGAGATGACCTGCACACTGCAGGGTTACATTTGTCTGCAAGTGTTTTTCAAAGCAATGTCTTTGAAATATGCAAAGAAAGCGGTTTTGCTTTGAACTTTAAAAGAATATATGAACATTTCTGGAAAAAAGATGTAGTCTTAAAGGCTTAAAAAATAACTCCAAACCTCAGTGTTGTTTTCTGGATGACTGCTTCCATCTCATTTGCTTCAGTGGACAAAATGTTGCTGATGCAATGCCAGACCCTCACAGAGCCTGATAGTGCAGATGGGGACCAGTTAATATGATAGAAATAACCTGAAAACAGTTTTATCTGATGAAAATAATTCCACTAATGTGAAGGTCCATCTCACGTTTCTCAGAGTCTACATAAAACAGCACGTTTGGAATTGTTGATTCATTTATTCTTTCTGCAATGTTTTAACTTCGCAATGTGATGGACTGGTGACCTGTCCATGGGTGTATCATGCCTCAAACCCCTAAATTGACATATAAAGTAAAATATAAAAGATTTACTTCAGTCACAGCTCACACCGATTTTTTGGATTATGGTTCCTCTGTTCATTACTTTACAACATCTCAGTACACCATACATCCACCCATTTTCTTCCCACCTATCCAGTGTTGGGTCACGAGAAGAGCTGCTGAAGTAGGGAAACCAGGCTTTCCTCTCCTTGACCACATTTGCCAGCTCATCCTCAGAAATCTTTTGGTGTTCCAAAGCCAGCTGAGAGATGTATTCCTTCCAGGATGTTCAAGGTCTTTCCTGGGCCCTCTTCAAGGTGGGACATACTCTGAATACATTGATATGGAGGAGCGTCTTACCCTATCTCCAGGAGAGAGCCCTGTCACTGTGGGAACTAGTTTTAGCTGTATATTTGTGATATCTTAACTTTCCCCATGGCGTGACTATAGGTGAGGTAAGATCAACCAGTTTCTCTTCTCTTCCTAATACTGCACAAATGCAGCATGGAGCTACAGATTGTCAGGAATACGTTATCCACAAAAATTGGACATATAATCCAGGACGAAGGGAAGATAAAACTATCTTGTCATCAATTCATTTACCTTTTGCTACGTCAGCAAAGCAGAGTATGAGTTGTTGATTTTACTATCAAATTTAACTTTTTTATTTTATTGTAACAGCACTTTTCCTGTTTATGGTTTTACCAAAGGTATAGCAGAACCTTTGGGAATAAGTAACCTATACTTATAAAATATGGACTTTTTTTCTTCATTTACCAAGCTCTGTGAAGAAGAGAAGACTAAACTCTGTATAAGCAAAATATCACTACCTGTTCACTTGAGCAAACTCTACCTAAGAAGCCCAGGGCCATCACAGTCACGATTCACTGTGGGCATAGTAACTAAGCAACAGGGCTAGGTGATTGTGATGTTCTTTTCTGACAATAACTCCCAAGTAGACTTCTATATCTTGAGCAGTTTGCCTGCAAATCCAGCTTTGATTAAAGCTAAGAGTTGGTTTATTAAGCCTTGTTTTATTATAAATCTAAATGAAAAAATAGAAACTTTATTCAAATTGTAGTTTACCTTTCAGTTATTCGGGAATGAACCAAGTTGCTCTGGAAGTATATCATCCACGCTATGTGAACAGCTGTAACTCAAAACTGACAACACAAAAAAATATCATTGATTTTACCAACAATCATATCAACATTCTTATAGCCTTTTGTGGTGCAAATCTGAAACGTAACACTAAGGGTGCAACTCATTTTTTCTGAATTAATTGAACATTGATTTGTATGTCTGCTTCTTTTAAGCCTTCTTTCAAGATATTGACCCAATGTTCTTTGTTTGTCAGCCTCTCTTTTGTTTAAAGATGGAGTAGAGGGAATGGTAAAGAGGACCCAAATGCTGACCAGGTGGTAAAGGGAAAACATTAACTAAATATTAACTAGACTTAACATAACATGGATGCAAGGCATGAAGAACATTAAAGTGGCAATGGTAAACTGAACCCAAGTGCAATATATTTACAAAGTGGAATATATTTACACGGGTGGAATTAATGAGCTAAATGAAACCAGGGGTCCATTTCACAAAGCCCCACTGCGCAAGGTTACGTCCAAACAATGTACAAACTACTTATTTTTCTACTTCCAATTTCCGTCGCCACAACATGCAGACTGTGACGCCAGACAACGTCTTTTTTACAACGTATACCAGATGTCGGTACTCAACGTGTGTGTCCATGAAAGGATGAATGTACTGCCGAAAAAAATATAAACATAAATCCGAATGCCTATTCATGTCTTTGGACTGTGGGAGGAAGCCAGAGTGCCCGGAGAGAGCCCCTCGCTAACACAGGAAGGACATGGAAACTTTGCACAGAAAGACCACTGCCTGAGCCGAGGCTCGAATCAGAAATCTTCTTGCTGTGAAGCCACAGTGCTAACCAACTGTGCAAAATCTTATGAATCAATTTGAATGTCTCTGAAAATAAATTTGTTCATTAGGAGTAAAATGAAACTTCTATGCAGGTTTTGAAATGTTGAGTTTGCATGCTGTTCCCATGTTAGCGTGAGTTCTCTCCGGGTTCTCCGGCTTCCTCTCTACGTCAAAGGACATGCACCTTGGGGATAGGCTGATTGGAGACTCTAAACTGCCCATAGGAGTGAATGTGTGTGTGCGCATGGTTGTTTTCTATGTATGTTGCCCTGTGATGGACTGGCGACCTGTCCTAGGTGTACCCTGCTTCTCACCCAATGTCAGCTGGGATTGCCCCACGGTGACCCCGTTCAAGAAATAAGCAGTAGATAATAGCTGGATGGAAATCCGGATGATAAAAAATGGAATATAAAAATAAATAATAAAATGGGGAATAGGCTGATTGGAGACTCTAAATTGCCCATAGGAATGAGTGTGAGCGTGTGTGGTTGTTTGTCTGTGTATGTTGGCCCTGTGATAGGCTGGCGACCTGTCCAGGGTGTACC
>JBAMHX010000014.1:18112989-18127748 GCA_037177515.1 Pseudomugil tenellus | reverse complement strand
GCACCGGGACCTCCATCAGCAGCCAGGCGTCTGAAACAGTCCACACTCCCCCAGAGGGGAGTGGGAGAGAGGGACAATATTTGCATGTATTTATTTTTTGATCCACTTACAATCATAAGCACCAGTACCACCAGCACCAGCAAAATGAGTTTTGCCTTGATTGAGGAAACATGAAGTAAATGTAAGAATAAGAAAATGTGCGGCTCAAAACTACCGCATCGACGATGAACAAGAAGGAGCTGGCAAGTTTGAGTCCATGATAGAAAGAAGGACTTATTCAATATATTCGATTAAATATATTTTGCCAATCAGGATGATAGGAATCTTGTTTTGTCTATAGTTCTAACAGATGACCTAGATTATTTTAATGTTGGTACATATCACATTGTCAATCAGTTGTTAGAGTCACACCTTCTACTGTTAAAGTTATTACCCTCTTTACAAAATATAATACTCTCAAGGATAATTGAAACAATTATTGGACATATAAATATTTCTAAACTACATTTTTATAAATGTGTGTAACAGTGAAATTTTTTTGCCAAATAGTATCAACTTTTGAGGGGTTGCAGTCTACTCTGATGGCAGTCTTATTATAGTCCACTCAGCAGTTCAAATTGACCATCAGGTCTTTTTTAGTCAGTGAAGCACCTCTGAAGCATCCAGCCTGACTTAATATTAGCAATGTGACAAGATACATTCTCTTGCTTCAGAACGATAGCAACAGCATTATAAAGGGATGAATATGTTTGGCAGCAACACTTTGGTGAGCTCTGCTTGGCATATGATGCTTAATTGTCAATAAAAGAGGCAGGTGCCAAAAAAAAAGAAAAGAGAAAATATCTACTATATAATAAAGCCACAAGCCGCTGTAACTATTATTACGGAGCAGTATGCTTTCAAGTTGTTTTGCCAAATTTGGAGCATGCCATCTCAGTGTTTTAGCAGAATTTGAGTCTGTTCATGTAATTTTGGAGGACAAAAATGTTTCCATTGCTTGAATTTAACAAAGTGGTACCCATCATGGCCATTCTGTGCTATCTATTTCCGTTTTCTGTAAACTTTAAAGAAGGTTGAATATAGAAATTCATGAAGATTAGTTTGTTCATTTCTCAGAGCTGTAGCATGCCACCTTTAAAATGATGAAAATCTCCCCTCTTTGCCATTTCAAAGCGTTGTTTTAACTGTTTAATCATTTTAATATGTCTTTAGGAATAGTTTCTCTCAAGTTGTGTCGTTGGATTTTAAGTAAGATAGTTATTTGTTTTGTTCCACATTAAACTCTTTCTCTAACAGCCAAGTGTGCTTAGGTTCATGCTAAGCAGTCCAGCTATCATTTAAAAGAATTGCTCAGGTACTGATTTGTTTATGGTTTTGTGTATTTCTCTAAAATCTAGTCAAGCACAGCTAAAAGAGGGCCCATACTCCATATTTATGAAATTGGCTCTGTGTGAAATTGGTTTTTGCCTAATGGATCTCTGCATGGGTGCTCTGTCTGATACCTCTGCCTTAGCTTATTGGCATCAGTCACACTGAGGACAGCAAGACTGAACAGAAAGACCACCAATGGAAAAAATAAATAAATAAAATTCTAAAATAAATCAATTAAATTATGAAGTTTTCCAGTTTGAGAGATTTGTATGGTTTCTACATTGTCATTTTTACTGGCATTTAGTTATTTTGTTGATCTACATAAATCTTGTTTCACCCAAACACAAGCGTAACTTTGCCAGCTATGATATGTTATTCCATAGAATAAAAAAGGACATAAAAACAGGATAATGACAATAAAAAAATGTACAGAAAACCTCCACTTCATACTGCAGTATCTGAAAGCCAATGAGACAAAAGCTGCACAATACAGGCACACTGAAAATAGTGATGAGGGATTACATTTCATGTGCCGATAATTAAACTATGCATTATCTTACATCATCTTATATCCATTACGTCTGTTATGACTACCTAAAATAAACTGATTGGGTGGCAAAAGCTGTTTACACAGTCATTTTCCTCCCTCTTCTCCTCATTATGTGGATGAACCAGGGAAGCAAAACATCTTCACACATTAGGTTATGAATCAGTTTAAAGATCTGCACAAATTGGTCAAAGGCTGGCTTAAGTAGCCACAATGAGAGTAGCACAAAGACTTTGTAAAAATGTTGGCAAGTGTAATGCAATTACAGACTGATGTCTACTGTATTGCATCAACAGCTAATATTGGCAAACGTTTGCATCATTAAGTTACAAATCCAGTAACTATTCGTTTAACTTCATAGTGTTTCTCATTGAAAGGTCCAAAGATTGTTTTAATATTTTCCAGTCTTTAAAGAAGGTGGATTAAAAGTGCCTGGTTGGATAGTGAACACAGTGTCTTGTGGTCTCATTACAGTAAATATAAAGGAAAGTTAAAAAAGCCAATCAATGTGCCAAGACAGTTATAGACATTGTAGATGCACTCTTTAGGCTACAGTAATAGCAACTTCCGGGATCTGAGAGTTGTAATAATCAAATAAAAGGAGAAGCACAGCAAGATTATGTCATGTTTTCCTAAAATGATCCCTGTTCGAGTGGCTTCAGTAGACGTATTATCCTGTACTGCAGTTGTAATTTGATGTTTGATGAGCTTACCTTATAGCTTCATTTTGTTCTATCTTTAACTAGAAATAGGAAGGCTTGGAGGAAGCATGTAAAGTAGGGAGGGAGGGGTGAATGGATGGATGGATGAATGAAGGCTGGAGCTGTCAGTCTCGTCTTTCTCCTGTCTCTCCTCATCCATCCTCGCCATGCTGTCAGCAGTCTTCCGAGCAGAACAGCGTCTGCCTGCCAGGTAATTCATATTCCCTACCTGCACGACTATTGCTGCCACCAAGCTGAGGAAATGGACATGCAGGAAAGCCCGGTGGGGGAGCAGAAACACAATAACAGGGAAGAAAAGGGGGAAAGATTTTACTTTTTTTTTGTTCTTAAACTTGAATTGATATTCAGGAGCGTTGCATTCTGTGAAGTGAAAAGGCAAGGAAGATTAATGATAACAGTAATGTTTGGTTGATTATGCTCTGCTGCCTTAAATTCTTGCATCTGTGCACTTTTTCTCTGGTTGATGGAGGAGCAACACCAGGTACACAGAAATGCACAGCAACATTTTGATATTAACCGGATCAAGGCTATTTCTTTCACACAGACATGCAGACATTTCCTCTTCAAGTTAACTAAAAGAAAAAGGTCATATTTTGAGTAACAAACAAATTACAGTGGAATATTTTTGTTTTAATACATTATTATAAAGATGTTAATTGATTACAACATATCAGAAGTTTCATTTTTTCCTGAAAGTCACCAAAGTCTGCAACCACACTAATCAAAGTGCATTATGGAGCAAGCAACACATTGAGACTCAGGAGCTTTAAGCAGGTCAGGTGAGCACCGTCTTCTAACAACGCTCTGGATTGACTTATATAAAAAAAAGTTTTTAAAACAAACAAAGCTAAGTCTGCTGAGCAAAGTTTACTCTGTCTTTACAAAATGAAAAGAATTTGTCCTCGCAACAAACTTGCATACCGACTTGAAAGAAGTTGGTTACGGAAAACTCACAAATCAGTCCAGGAAGGCACTTATTTGAGATGCAACAAACAGACATACGTAACACTGCGACAGCTGGAAGACCGGAAAACAGCTGACTAAATTAAAGATTCAGAGGTTATAAGACCTGTTTGATACATGGACTTCACAGAACAAAACCAACATCTCTTATCTTTCTAATGAACACCATCCACAGAGTATAGTGATGGCAGCATCATGCTATTGGGGATGGTTTTCACAGGCATGGCCTGGATGGAAAATCTGTCAGAATTAAGTAATTGAATGCAAGCAAATTTATAAACAAAATGCCTGATGCATACATGCATTTTTTGTGCTTTTATGTAATTTCTTAATTTGGTTGACAGCAAGAAATATTTTGCATCTTTAAGAAGTGCTGGGTAAATGTGTCTGGCGCTACCTGACCCTTCTGGCTACTGAGTTTAACCCAATTTTGCCAAAATTTTCTAAACATGTTCTGAACATCTTGCAATAGTTCTTTCTTTCCACCTTTTAGTGGGTTATTGTGTTTTATGGATGCCCATTTTTCTTGTGTGAGTGATGCTCTCACTGTTCCTTCTGGAAACATCTACTGTGGACAGTTTTGTTTACTGATTTTTAATGCAAGATAAACAAGCAGGAGATTTTAAGCAATGAATTTAGCTCATTTAGGAATTCACTGATTTCATTCTGGCAATTCGATCAGCAGACTGTGTGATCACAGCTACAAAAAGTTTTACAAAAATTTGTACTTTAATAGTCTTAAAAGTATTGAAAATGACAGAAGAAAAATCACACCCTGGCCTAAAACATAATCAAGCAATGCTTTAAATGAGAACTCTGACAATTCATTGTGCATGGCAGCTGTACGGGTTAAAGCAATTCAGTATGCTAATGTGTGTCTCCTTCAAGTACTCTCCCTGTTCGTCCTTTGCAATTCAGGACGCATCAGAAAGAAATCTGAGCCATCGGATGAGGACAGATTGTGGGCCTCTGTAGCGTAGCATAACTGATAGGTGATTGGATTGAGAATAATTCCCTCTAATGACGAGGCCGGCTCAAGGCTGTTAGTGGTAATGAGAACATGATACGTGCACAGAAGTAGACACTGCTTTTTCTCCCAGTGCACCACAGGAAGCCTGGAAACACATTCACACAGACATGCTAGGATTCTGATACAAGGACAATCGTGCGTTGGCATAACATGGCTGAATTTTATCTTCCGAAACTTTTAGCTGAACTGATGCAAAAGACACCTAACACAAAAGTGCACAAAACCTTGTAAATGTTAATGACTTATTTGAAAAAAGAGAATAAAATAACAATATTGTTGCAATTTTCATTTGGTTTGGTTAAATATGCTTAAAACAAACAAACAAAAAAAAACACTGCTTGGATTTGTGAAGGACATACAGTTACCTACTAATAGCTGTTTTTTTTTTTTTTTTTTGAATGAGCCCCATAGTGTTGGCAGGAGATTGGCACGGTTCCCCTCTGGTGCCTGGTGCTACTAACTGGCACACACCATTGGTGTGTCACAAACCACCTGCCAAGCACACATGTTACATGTATGTTGCCAAGAACGGCATTTCCGCACCCCTGCCGTACATAGTGTGAAAGCAGCAGAGTGTCCCTCTGTCTACCTGGGCTTCCACCTTCCCATTTCTACTTGTGCCCAATTTGATGCACACCTGCAACTCTCTAATTCACATGCACCCGCTCTCACAAAGGAAAAGAAAAATCCCATTTGCACACCATCTCAGAGGCTTGCAGGTAAAGCAGGTCCATATAAGTGCATTCACAATCACACGCAGAACAGCAACAAGACTGCGTACTGGAGGTTTGGGAGCACAAACAAATGATGCATGACTTGTTCTGTAATCATGAAACTCATTTGCTATCTCTAGTGTTTGTGTCACAGTCGAGGATGTGGAAAAGTAGGACTTCAGATGCAGTGTATAATGACTGACCACCAGATGCTCAATGGAATGCTCAATGGAGCTGACTGGTTTTGGGAATGATCACAGGGCTCCCTGTATACCTGTTATTCCAACCTCCACTGGCCGGGAGGCGACTACCCTAAGTGTCAGGCAGGTTGTTCTGCTCTCCAGAGCTGAACCAGAGGATGGTTGCTGATGTCTTCAAAATAGCATAAACATTGTTTTCAGAGTATAGAATGTCATGTAATGTATGATTATATGAGCAGTTTGAGTCCTTCGGGAGTTGTCCAACTAAAACTGTTGCATTACAGTGTCTATGCAGGTATTTTTTGTAACTCATAATCTCTTAAAAAATCAAACAAAGTTAAAAAATTTAAATGCTTATTATGTCATTAATGTGTATTACTGCTTAAATGGATATTCATATTGTCTGAAGTTTGCCATCAAATTACTCTTCATTTCGAATTAACCTTTTTAATTTGTCTTCCTGTCTGTTTATATTGGTGACATCATGTTTTAAAATAAACTTTGCCTTCAGGTTAGACTTTACACACCATAACTGTTAAAATGTAATCTATTCGGAGGGAAAAATAGTTTAACTTTCCCCTGCATCCAGCAGGGGGAGATATTGCAGCTTACCCTGACAACGAGAAGAGTCTATTGGCCTAGGATTGAGTAACAGTTGAGGAAAGACTAGCGCCTGACATGCCTGGATACAAGAGTACATCATAATAGTAGTAACTGAGGATAGAAAAATATATAGAAATGTCAGACTGCCCCACAAATGCGCTGTGACTCAACAACAGTCATAATTGGTGTTGCTCTGTGGAAATCCATTGTGCCTTCGCTTTCATTTTTGAATATTTGGACTACTCTAAAAAGCTGCAAGGATACAAATGTGAACATAAATGCTGTAGATATGACTACAAGTAATATCACTACTTTGGTTTTCAGGTTGAAACACATTTCCTAAAAACATCATGTTACCTATAATGGCTATTGACTCAAGATGTTCCTTAATCCATCATAGCTCAGATTATTTGTAGAGTTTAACAATTTTGGGGTAAACCAAAAAAATCATTATCTAAAAAAAGAGTGTTTAGGAGGTTAAATCATTTTTATATACAAACTTATGTGAAACCTGCAAAGAGCAGATAGTTTAAAACTACTGACAAAGGATGTAAATAACCTTGATCCTGAAATCAAATGCAATGTTCTACTTAGCTTTCAAGCCTAAGTTGAGGTGATTTTGCCACATACCAAAGCTTACCACCCCTCCAACATGTTCATTTAACTTGCAAAAGAAAGCATCTACAGCAAGACAATGTGCTAAATACTGGAAAACATCGAGAAAGATGACAAAGGAGCCCAAAACACAACACTTAAGCAGTCTGGATGATAATCTTATTGAGCATCTATGATCTGTACAGTAAACTAAGGGATAAAAACCCCACCTTGCAATTCACAGGACCCATGTGATCCAATGTCATTTCCATGCCCTTAAAAGTTCTGAACTCAATTAATCAAAATTTAAGCACAGTTCCTGTAACACAAGGTCTGCATTAATGTTATTTAAAGTCACTTCAGTGTTTTGGATGATCAGTAAAAAGTCTACAATGCCCAAAACAACAACATTGTGTGTCGACAAATACCAAAAACATCTGGTGAGTAAGAAACTAAAGAAATAAAAGAGCAGACAGACAAAAAGTTGTATGAAAACATTTGTCTCTGCAGTGCCTAGTTACACAAAGCAGCTCCAGGTATCCGCTACAGATGATTACATTAATTCACAATTATGAACGCTCCTCATCATCTATCTACCTGCTGTGACAATGAGGAGCCAGGGGATATTGCTACTACCCATAGTCATATTTAGTAAACATATGATGAATGCTTAATGGGAGGCAAACTGTTCCAGTAAACGTCACTCAGCTTGTTGCCATCTTGTACCACTATCAAACGCACTGTCTGCCCACGTAAACAAGTGAAAACATAAGCCTAATACACACACATTGCATTTATTACCAACTGCATTCATGTAAGGCAAGTTAAAAATGTTTTGTTTTTCCAAGACTGAAGAAACCATAAGCTCATAGGATCAGGTTTTGGTTGATTTTCCAAACAACACAAGCCTCACAACCATAAAAGGGAGGTGTTAAATAAGGGAAGATCTCACAGTCATTGTTTTCTTTGCAAAATTCACTATGGACATCATGCAGAGTTAAACCAGCCGGCTCCAGAGTAATAACTCCACATAATGATAGAAAGGGAGACAATGTATGAATATAACAGGTAATCCTCCAAAGTATTTACCATGCTAGTGTGCATGCTGATGTGAGCTGCTGCTTCATACACTTCTGTGGACCTGTGTTTTGTCTCCTTGATCACCATAGTTTAAGATGTGTCTAAGAGTGTTAAGCATAGAAGAAAACGTTGTTACGAAAAGATTGACAAGCTTGCCTACTATTCTAAATGTGCTGTAATGAAACAACACCATATTTTTTAAATCATATCTCACCTCCTATGTGGTCTATCCATGTGCCACTCAGGGGTATTTCTAGTAGTGAGGAGCATCTTGAGCAGGGAAGCTCCTACTGTGAAGCGCATGTGTAAACAGCAACTGGGTAAAAAGTCCAGATCTAATTTGTCACGCATTCTCAAGGCAATTTGTGTTAAAGAGTGAAAATGGATTAGCTCATGACGCCACGAACACTAAGCAATGCAAAGCCCTTATTGTTTTATAATTTTTCAGAAAGGTATTAAATGAGTTGTGATCTTCCTTGATCAGATATTTGATGAGGTTGAGAGAACTGTTGTCTTGCAAGATGGGATTTTGTCAAAGCATAAAAAATATCTGCAGTGTTGAATAGCATTTCAGCTTCAAGCTTACCACACTAGCTTGTATCATTCTCCAACCACCAACCAAGATGATTTGTCAAGCAGAATGTTCAGTCTAAAAATGCTTTAAATAGACAGGTAAGGCAATGGTCAGGATTAGTGAGATCCAAAGTTCACTTATGGGAAAGCTTACTAAAGACATCCATCCAACAGTACACTACCAATCATGGGCTCACTTTGCCCATGATTGGTACCCGATGAGCGACGTTTTGTCCTTCTCCATTAGACACATCCAGTAATTAATGCATTTACTGAGATCCTAAACAGGACCTTGGTCTCCTGGTGACCCTGTAATATAAATCTGTGTTTCATTTGAGTAACTATGATATCTAATGTTGTTATTCTGTATGACCTGTCCGAGTGGGAGCATGTAGATGTTAAACAGAAGAGGCCCCAAGATGGAACCTTGGGGAACTCCACATTTAATTCTTGTTTGCTCAAATCTGAAGTTAGCTATTCACACAAAGTACTTCCTGTTCTCCAATTACGTTTTGAACCATTTTAGTACAGTCCCAGAGAGGCGTACTGCAGGAAAAATCCAAATATTCCACCAAAATCATAACCAGTCACATTTCTTGGTGACAAGTACTCTGAGAGTTTATTGGGCGACATTACTGTAGCGCTATTGTTTGTCGCATCCTGTGTGTTGGATTTCACCTGGGTGGTGATGAATTCGGCCGGTTGTTGTTTGTTGAACCCCTTGGGTCGAGACGGCTTTGATGTGCCAGTGTCCAGATAGACGTAATTCCTCATGAAAAGGTGCATGACAGCCTACTGGAGGTTTGGTGAAAAGGATCTAAATGACAGTCTAAACACTAAAGGATGAATTGGATGGTAAGAAGGTTCATGCATTAATGAAACAACTAAGCTAACTGCCAATAAAAAATCGGTGCTCTAATTTCTTGAAAACAGAAAGGTCCCCAGACCTAGCTGAACTTTGTAGAGCAAATGGTTCTAGATCAAAGGTCTAAATTATAAGTGACTGAGCTCTAACTTTACCCACTGAAATAAATTTCAAGTGTAACACTTTCATTTATTGACCTCAACATAGATTTAATGAAAAATATCAAAGATGTCTAAATACGTTAGATGGCAAAGTTGGTAAATTAGGGGCTGCATGGTGACTACCATGATGTGGTGTCTACCACCATTGTCTTTTGCCATAATGATTTCAAATTTGAACTTTGGCTGTGGCATTTCTGTGTGAAGCTTGAAAGTTATCCAGTGTATGCAGGGGCATACACAGGACAGGTACCATGCTTCTAACCGGATAGCAGCTTGAATAGGCTCCAGGTTCTGTGCTACCCTGCCTGCACTAACAGAGCATAAAAAATCTAAATGTAAAAAAAAGTTGTCTATCAGTTTGTACATATGGTTTAATTCTCCGACAGCTCCATCAGCAAAAATGTTGATGTTACAGGAATGAAAATTATTATTTTTTCCCATTTTCTTACCTGATTTCAAGATTTACTTGAAATACTTTCAAGATTTAGAAAATGTTTGTACCTTACCGTACCATCTTCTGGCGCTTATCCAGGTCAAGTTGCGGGGGCAGCAGCCTACGTGTCCTTGGTCTCCCCCAGGGTCTCCTCCCACAGGCATGTGCCAGGAACACCTCGACAGAGAGGCATCCAGGAGGCATCCTAACCAGATGTCCAAGCCACCTCATCTAGCTCCTCTTGATGTGGAGGAGCAGCAGCTCTACTCTGAGTCCCTCCTGAATGAGAGCTTTTCACCCTATCTCTAAGGGAGAGGCTGGCCACCCTGCAAATGAAACTCACTTCAGCCACCTGCATTTTTAATGTCATCCTTTTAGTCACTATCCAGAGCTTGTGACCAAAAGTGAAGATAGGAGTAAAGAGTAAAATCAAGAGCTTCTCCTCACCATTCTAGCCATTCTTCTTCTTCCGGCTTCTGAGCAAGGCAGGCTTGGATTTTTCTTCCCTCCTGTCCCTATGATCATTTACACTGTCTGTCTGTGTGTATATTCTCTATTAAGAGTGACTCTGCACTTCTTCCTGATAAAATCATGTTGGATCTGGACAGCTGGTTGTACAACAAAATTGATCAAAACTTTTTCACCCGGAGAGCTGCGAATGGGGACCCCCATATCTGAGGGAGACATATACCCAGCTGGATACAGGAAGGATTCATGGTCGGAATGAAGAGCACTTTGTCCTAGAGTGATATCTCTGGATGATTATCTTATTGGCATGTGACCACCGGTTTCCTACAGTTTGGAATTTAGTGGATTTCTGGTGAGTCTCAACTTGGAGCTGCTGTGGACTGGAATGATGCAGACACATGTAACCTTGCTGAACACTGAAATCTTTCTCTGAACGAGCTGAATCGCAAGCTGAACCGCATGCTTGATTGGCAGACTGGCTGGGGTTTCTGAACGTGTCTCGGGTGCCTGTAACAACATAGAGAGGTGCTGGCTCGTATACTGGAAATTCACCATCATTTGGTTGTTTTTGGATTCTGAGAGATCCACTAACAGACTGAGGATCGGTAAACAACGGCCCTAAACCCAAACAGGGTGCTATTATCTAATCTGGCTCCCTCTACGGCCTTGAAAATTCCCAGCTGGAAGGATTGTTCACAGACGCTCTGACCCGCCTTGCTCATCCTAAATGTGTCTTGTTTTTGTGAATGTTGATTACTGTGCTTAAGTCTTGAGATGTTTTTTTCAAAGCATTAATGTACTGCTCCTTTACTGGGAGCAGACCAGGGACACTAAGTTTTTTTTTCTCCTCTTACTACCCATGCATTGTGTTCTGCTCCCCACCTCAGAACAGTAATCACCTGTAAATGTCTGTATATATCTACTGTCTGTTTGTTTTTGGCTTTACTGGAAATTTAATCTCCCTCTGGGGATGAATTAGGGATCTATTATTATTGTTATTATTATTGCTCAGCCCCTTTTTCACCACGACTGAACGATGCACAGTCTGCATTACAGCAGCCTCTGCAGAAATTTTTGCAGGCTCTCGGCCAGGACTCCTTTGAAAAAAAGGTTTTTAACCTCAATGGGACCTTCCTGGTTAAATAAAGGAATTTAAAAAAATCTATCCCACGTTCCATTATTCCCTCATTTGTAACCAAAATCTCAAGATACTAGAACTTTTCCAATTGGGGCAGGACCTCGTTGCTGACCTCACTCCATCTTTTTCTGGGTGAGGACCATGATCTCAGATTTGGAGATCCTGATTCTCATTACAGCCACATTTCCGACCCCCCCTCATCAATTGCCAGATGCTGGACCAGAATCTTCTCAAAGCTGTCTGAAAGTCATTCTCCATGGCCTCAACAAACTCCTTCCATGCTCAAGTTTTTTTTTTTTTGGCAAATAGACATTTTGCTTAGCCTGTTGATACTTGTCAGCTGCTTGCAGAGTCCCACGGGCTAAAAAGGCAATGTGGGACTCCTTCTTGATCTTATATGCTTGCCAAAGATTTAACATTTAAATGACTTCTTTAACAGAAAACAGTGAGAAAATACACAACACAACCACACTTGTAGTTGTGATGGTCTTTCTTAATCTACTGCTCATTTGTAGTTATTATGTCTTTGTTTATACAAACAAAAGTAATAGGAAGATAAACAATTCCTTCCACAAGCCTAAATAATATATTCCTTGTGTCGATGTACCAATTTATTTGTGCATTACATCATTTATAGTAATAGTATATTAATAATAGTAATTACTGTCAAATATTTTTGACAGGGACATACAACCTATTTTGTTAACTTTGCAAGACCAAATGGCCAAAAAGTAGAGACCCCATTTTCCACACTTGCCCAAGAGTTTTATTGTAATTTTAATGTAGCTTTCTTTCTATGTTCTCAAAATAAGTAAAAAAAAGTTTCATCTGTTTTATTTACTTTTACAATGAAATTTCATGAATAATAGCTCCAGATAAGTATATCTACATACAGACATGAGCATTTTAAGTGTACAAAAGGAGACAAAAAGTACTTTAGAAACAGTCACAACATTTCTCAGCCTAATGGGAAAAAAGATCTGTGTAGAAGATTCTTGTCAATCAGCCTCCTTAGTCTACTTGTTTCCTCAACAAAGCTGTCAATAGTGATAACTGACAGCATCTAAACTCTCTTTAGTTCACTGTGTTCACACAGGAAACTATGTGTAGATGTTTTATGTAGACTAACAACAAAGTCATTTACCATGCTCATCAGTAAGTTAACTGAACTGAATACAGAAATACATGCAAACACATACACATAAAGTTAATTATTTCATGCATGTTCCTGATTTAATTATTTTGTTAATGTACTGCAAGTCTGTTTTAGAAGAGTCAAAATGCACGTCCATGACAGCAGTGAATAACTGACAAAATACAAAGTGTAGTGTTTGATATACAAAATATGTCCAACAAGAGATTAGTTGAATGTCGCTAAGACTATGACAAGCGAAGCATGTGACATTTCAATATATCTTCCAAAGTAGATCATTTTCTACATAAGAATATGAATACGAATAGAGCAGTTTATCATTCATCATTAATATTATTTGCTATTTTCTTCCATAGTTTACTAGTGTAAACTAATTCACTCGAATTTGGCACTTTTTTCTGTTAAATACTTGGTAAGCTATTGCATTTTTTTTTTCATATCAATTTCAGTTTCAGTTTTATGACACTCACATGTAGAAAATGTCAAAATTTGCTTTGTATATTTTTACGGTGGAAGTGTGAATTGCATGTTTGTATGTCAAGATAAATTATGTTTAAATGATTATTTTATTTTTTCTGGCTACTGCATGTTTATGTTATCTCTTAGTTAAGACCGATGTTGTAAATACGCCTCAACAATAATAAGTTATCATATTGAAAGAACAGTAAATCATGAGGCTTGGAAAGAAACTTTCCACAATTAGATTGTTATCAGATGTGCTGTTCTGACATGAGAAAGCTGCTAATGGAAAAATCTTGTACTCAAAAAGGAAAAGTTTGTTGGTGCATCCCTCCTGAGAACTGTAAGTAAAGTTCTCTGAAATGGGTTTATTAAACATATCTTTATTTTTAAATTTATATTGCTCTCCCATATTGTGTCGAGCACAACCTCTTTTGTACAACATGTGTTATATAAATAATGTCTGGACTGAATTAATGATAGACATGTAAAGCCAGCAGTAGACAGTGGGAAACTCATGAAAGATTTACTCAAATTATACAAGTAATTACATGCTCCTATTACTGCTGATGTCATCACTAGATTTAGATTGTTGTAAGTTTACTTTTTTTTTAAAGAAGCCGCAAAGCAGGTTTATATCCAACTGTAAAAGATTGTTCCTCTCTTCAAAAGCAAAATTTAGTTGATTCAAATGTTGTCTTTGTGAATGTTCTTCAGAAAGAAAACAAAAAGAAGATTATTCTTTTTAATTGCACACTTTCTGCTGCACCATTCCACTCTGAATGTTTTGTTAGTATAACTTTTTCCTTTCTCAAGCACTTGTCACAGCAAAGAGGATAAAAGGTAGAGAGGGGCCTATAGGTAGCTAGATGGGATTGCACTCTCTGTGCCTTTTCGGAGAAAATCTAGAAACCACCCACAGTTGTCATCCCCATCTTGGCATAAAAGATGACTGGCAAATCTGCAAATGGCCCCCAATTCCGTTTTTGAACATATCTACTTTTCTTTCTTCTTATAAAAGTGTAGTAAACATGGAGCAGATTATGGGATTTTACAAGAAAAGTAAAAATGACTTCATCTTTTACTTTAAATAAACCCTTATAAATATTTCAATATGTTGGATATGCAGCTTTGAAGAGATGAGTAGCCTTTATCCAGTCATTCAGTAGTGAAATAGAGGACAATAATCAGAATGTGTGACTGCGAAGGGGGAATTAAATAAGAGAGTGAAATAATGGCTCAGAATGGAGACTTTTCTCACACAGGAATGGCACAGCAGTACTTTGGAGGCACAGAGATGTGAAGTGGTTGAAAGACTTGGCAAAGGACAAAAGGTAGATAAAGGTTCATCTGCTCCTGTCTATGTCATTACCCTTTCACATAACATACTGCCAAGCCCTTTGCCTAATTTTCCTCGTGTCACTATGACAAGAGTTCTTAAAGAGTTGGTAAAAAAAAAAGTGTTTTCTCAGAGAACCAATGAACCAAATTTAAACACAATTAAAGATTATGTTTATAGTTTTTCACATCCAGTCTGAAGACTGCCAAGATAGACTTTTATCAGAACAAGATCCGCAATGCTCCCAACACACGACAACTATTCATGGCATTTAACTCTCTTCTTTCACCTCCACCTGCTCAACCTCCCACTGAGCTAACTGCAGACATGTTTGCATCATACTTTAC
>JBAMHX010000014.1:18095571-18106630 GCA_037177515.1 Pseudomugil tenellus | reverse complement strand
ACACACACACACACACACACACACACACACACACACACACACACACACACACACACACACATACACACACACACACCTCACTTCTGCTGTCTTTCTTTTGAAATGGACATCATGTTTCTGTCATTATTTTATCACATTTTTCTGTTTCAGTAGCTTAGCCAATGGTGCACACTTTGTGGCTCTCACATAGTTTAAGCATATATTTCACACAAACATTAAACACATACTTACCGGTAGATGAGGGGTATGGCTTGCAGACCGCATGTCTCGTGATTTGGCACAACTGAGCAGAAGGTTTTGGTGTTCTTAAGTAACCTGTCATGTGAAGTTGGTCAAGGTGTTCTATGTTGCCATCAATTAGGGGAATTAAATGAGGGCAAATTGGTATTTCTTTATTGAAAGTGACTTAAATTATGTAGAAGTTAATTGTACAACTTCAACTTTACAAAGTTGTTTTTTTGTTGTTGTTGTGGATTTTCAGTTTTTTTGTATATTTCTTTATTTTTCCACCCCTAATTGGATAATGAGCCTAGTGGCAGGGGCTTATAGTAGAAAATGAGGAATTCTCGCTGTGATGGAGAAGTGCTGGGTTGGAAACCAAGGAGGTAACAGCCACACCGGAGTTGTATAAGTTGAACTGGACTCTTTGGAAACATTGATATTATCAGAAGGTGAGCCAAAAAAATCTTAGAAACATGAAACAGCTTTTGCTTGCCTGAATTTTTCTTGATTACAAAGATGGAAATGGAAAGAACCCCATGACACAATGCTTCAAAATTGGTTGGGACCAGGATGTACAGTGTCAACTTTATGTATGATCACATGAGGTTTGAGCTCATTTATCAGGTTTTCTAACATTGTCAGATCTTTATATTATATTTCAGTGATATGTGACCACACATATCATGTTGCTGGTCTATGGCCTCCTATTGCCAACAGTTTAGATTATATCAAATCAACTTTTATTTATAAAGCACTTCACAACAACCACAGTTGATCAAATGGCTGAACAGAATTAAAATCAAATAAAAAAATACAGTATACGTAAATGATTAAAATAATGATCAGTACATAAGCAACACCACTCTTATGTGTTAAAGGCTCATCTAAATAAGAAGGTTTTTAGGCTGTGTGATGGAACACAACTCCAGGGGCAGAAACCTTAAGTATGGGCCCGACCACTGCAAAGGCTTGATCACCCCACTGTTTGCTCCTGGATTGTGGGACCACCAGCAAGTGTTGTTGAGAGGAGCTTAAGCCTCTACTGGACTAGTAAGGGTTCAACAAATTGCACAGATAGAAAGGTGCAAGGCCATGAATGGAGGAACAAACAAACTGAGCTGAAATTTGGAGCTGAGTTCTGAACTGGACTCGGAGACAGTGTAGTGAGGAGAGAACAAGAGTGATGTGGGCATCTTCCCGGATGTTAGAGAGGAGCCTGGCAGCTGCGTTCTGCACCAGTTGTAGATGGTCCAGAAAGGACTGGTTTGTCTCAACATAGAGGGTATTGCAATAGTCCAAACTTGAACTGATAAAGACACGAATTGTATTTTTTAGGTCACTGCGGTTGAGGAATGATTTGGCTTTGCCCAACAGGCAAATCCCTCCAAGATGCCTGACTGACTGGTTGAAATGGATGGTCAGACGCATGAGGTCTGAACCTATGTTTGCTGAACTGGAGGCACCAAAGCTTATAATTCAGTCTTTTACTGGTTTAAAGTTTTGTGACAGCCACTACTGAATGTCATGAAGACACATTTGGATGGACTGTGTGTCTTGAGAGTTGTGGGTAACCAGCAGATAGATGTGTAGATCTTCTGGATACAGATTGAATGAGACATTATGACGGGATAACACAGAACCCAAGGGCAGAATGTATAATGAAAAAAGACCTGGACTCAGAATGGAACCCTGTGGCACACCAGAAGACAGTTGAGCTGAAGAGGAAAATATATCATTGATCATCATGGAGAAAGTCCTATCTGTGAGCTATGACCTGCAGCACCGGTCACTGAAAGCCCACCGAGGATGGAATGGTCAACTATGTCCAATGCTGCCGTCAGGTCAACAATTACCAGCAGCACACTTTTTTTAGGACAGTAAGGACAAATATAATGGTTCAAAACACATGAAACTGAGCAAATAGGGCAATACCTGTTGGAGACTTGGAATTAAATGTTCTTTGATTTTGCTGAACTTATAGCATAAACACGCTAAATATATGTTTTGAAGCTTTTCCTTCCCCCAAACAAGCCAACAAATATAGCAAACAGCAGTGACAATTAGCCAAAAAATACCTGCCAAACAAATAAGGTGAACAAAAACAGCAAAAACAAAAAAACCATCAGCTTGAGGGAGTGCACTCCAGCTCCACTGGGGACCAGTTGTATTGCGCTGCTGGCAAGCAAGCATATAAATAATGTTATGTTTTCAGGTGGTCCCAAATACAAATGTAATATCTTAGCATGTTAATAGACACGCTTGTAGCTGCAATTAAAATACCTTTAAAAGAAAAATAATTATACATCTACAATATATCTACAATATATATGTACCAATAATGTTTCCATTTTCCTTTCTTCTTTTCTTTATGCATTGGAGACCAGTGTTTCAATCGGTATGACTTAAAAAGTAATATTTTTCTGAAGAAAATGTGCAATTCATGGATTAAATGAAGCCTACTTTTCCTGCATCCTGTCTCAAATTACACACTGACAATAGTTTGATTACACAAGAAAAAATTTTAGTTATGTAATTAGATTGCTGTGTGAGAGTAAACTCACCATGAAAACAGAAAAAACAATTAACATTCAAGAAAAAGCAAATCCAAAGCCTGTATATTGCATGAAAAGCACATACCTCACTGCAAAACCTTCATTCATTTCAAACTAATACAAAGTCATTGGAGAACACATTAACCCTTCATTTTCTGATTTCAAACTTTTGAACAGACTATTGCAAAAGAAATGTAATATTTGTGTTACATGTAGTTGCTTGGTGTATGAACTGAGATGGAGACTGTGTTGCCTTTTGATGCAACATAACTGTTCTTTTTTAGGTCTGAAATATAGTGTGAGCTCTTTGCTCTTCTGTTTAGTTGTTTTCAGACCATAATCATAAAAATGAATACATAAAAGTCTGTTGAAACTGTCTTTTTCTCTTACATGTGGTTAACTCTGTGGTTAACACAGTAATTAGTAGTGTTGCCCCAGTAGGATACAAAAGTTACACAAGGAAAGTAGAAACTCACCAGAATGCAAGGTTGAAAATTATGAGGCAGTTGTACAATT
Organism: Pseudomugil tenellus; assembly: GCA_037177515.1. NCBI lineage: Eukaryota > Metazoa > Chordata > Actinopteri > Atheriniformes > Pseudomugilidae > Pseudomugil > Pseudomugil tenellus. The sequence goes on along the minus strand of JBAMHX010000014.1, from coordinate 18,103,340 downwards.
GACTGAGAGATGAGAGAGTAGACCAAGAATACCCTGATGGGATACTAAATCTGGAATCGTTCAGGAAGTGCTTGAGGAAGTGAGGAATAAGAACACTGCAACTATCTTTCTTAGACTGCGCCTACACAACCTGAACCTGGAAAAGCAGTGCTGGGCAATTATGTATGTGTGTCTTTACTGTCTACAATATTGCTGCTATGTGCCATTTTTTGTTTACCTACTGAGTCAGATCTCTGAATATACTGGATAGAATTAAAGCTTCTTTTGTCTTGTGAGCTCCTGAACTGAGTTTCATAAGGATGCTTCTTTATTTTTAGTGTATGACTGGTTGGTTGAGTCAACCCACTTGACATGGCTTTACCTTCTTATAGGTTACGTCACAAAGATACATCACCAACCCAAATAAAAATGAATAAAACATTTCCCACTTAAAAACCATTGGATTTTGGACCCAAAACGTGCTGAATGTCACTGACATACTTTATGCATATACAACTTGAGACCAGGACACAATCTCTGTTTATATGGTAAACACAAATTTAATGGTCCTGTTGGCTGGGAAGAGTTCATAGTTGCTGTTGGAAAGATGACATGTATAAAAAATGAACAACAGAGATAAATTATATGCAAGCAAAAAGCAATGACAGAAGAAAAACGGCAGCATAGCTAATGTCTCAGACCAGAAACCACAAAGGCTGTTACAATGTGCTGGCGTGTGTGCTTGCAGCTCCTCCAGGGTATAGGTAGTGTGCTGAAATGCTCTGAAATGTTTGTAGTGGCCCACTTTGCATGTCTCGCACTGTGATTCAGACTGAGAATCCTCCTGAATGCTTCACTTAAGTGACACACTGTACAAGTAAACATTAAAGAATCTCCTCGGAGGAGGTTTGCAGTTATAGAGTATGACGGAATATAAATACAAAGAGATGACGACAGGGTTTTGGAAAGTTCAAGCCTCTTAAATAATTTGTTAAATTCATAAAAGCCCTCATTTCTTTGTTTATATTTAAATACATTTGTAAAAAAAACTTAAATGTACAATGTAAAAAAAGCTCATTTCGTATACATAAAACAAATTCTAAATGATCTTTTTGGTTATTTGCAGTTTTCACTGCTTCATGAGTGGAAAATTATCATAAAGTGTTTGACTGCTTCTTTTTCACTACACTTAGCAGCACAGTAATGTGAGTGAAAAGAAGCAGTGTTGACACAAAGCACAAAAACAGCAAACTGAAAGAGCTTTCCGATCCTTTTTTGTTTTGCCATGTTACAATGATATAAAGAAAGTGAACCCCTCTTTGGTAGAGATTAACAAACAGGATGACAGCATTTGTTAGCTTCTGTCTCAGTATGGCATGCAACATAATATTACAGCAAGAGCTGGTACTGTAATGATAATGGGATGCTGGATTTTCCTGTCTGAACTACTTTGCCTGTTAGTTGTTTTACAAAACTGCTGTCGAGCTTCAGCGTCTTCCTGAACTTGACACGATTTCACTGTCCTGGTAAAAATATAAAAATAAACAATCTGAGGATGTTTGCATGGGTTAATGGAAATTGAATTAATGCGAACAAATACAGATAAATTGGCTTGGTGGCATTTGTTATTTAGAGAGTGTTAATCCACAGCCATGCTGTCCAAATAAAAGCAAGGAGAGAATGAGCTGATGCCTTTAAGCTAATGAGATATTAGCCAAATCCTCTTAGCTAAACTATTTTGTGAGGGTTCAGTGAGCGATTGCTCTGCTGGCACTAATATGAATGAGGAACCTCTGTGTTGTTGAGTGCCTGACTCAAGTTGAGAGGTTTATTTAACAACCTTAAATGAACCAACCAAGTTTAAATGAATGTTTTTTTTAACATGTGACTTTGTTTTAAGTGTTTGCAAAATGTGTTTGAAGCAAAGTATTTCACGGGATTTCCTGCAATTTCTAGGTCATGACATTCAGTTTTTAAAATCTTATGCATCACCAGATTAAATAGGCCTCGGTTCCCTTATTAGGAAGGGTGCTAAGCTTTAGAGCAAAAGATTAATAGCAGATGCAATTAGGACAAAACAGTATCAGAAGTAAGAAATAAATTAAACTAGAACATTTAGTACTTAAATGTTGTGCCTGCAAAAAAGTCCAATTATTGCTTATTGCATCAAACAATCAGTGACTGCGGTGTATTTATTTAAACTAGTTTCATTCTGAAAGCTTAAGAAATCTTAATTTGACAAAAGGATTAGGCTTAATGAAAACAGCATATTTTTATATGTACAGTATATTTAAATTACACATAAATATTGTTTTCTTTTATATACTTTTTTCTACAGTTCCAATCATTTTCTGACTGTTGGATGTAATTAAAATGTCTTTCTTTTATACAGCTTGTTAGCGCAATTATATATTAAGAAATTAGGCAAATTATCTGTCATTTAGATTAACCGGACCAAGGGATATTGCAACAGAGGAACAGATGCTTCGCAATACACCAAGTGGGAGTATGAAAGAGTGGGGTACCTGCCAATTTTTGTCTGAGATGCAAAGCTTAGAATAGAATGACAAGTTTTGTTTTTGCCAAATTGCTTTCTCTTCTGCACACACTTTGGCACAACAATGGGTTTTCCAAAATGTTTAGACTTTTACAAGAGAACGTGCTAATTAAAAGAGGAAAATACTATTGTTACATGAAATCATTACCCAAGCTGAGTAAAAGATAAGCTAAAATATAATTTATGTAAAAACTGATACAGAAAACTTATTACAAGAAGATGCACACATCTATCTCTCCTTTATCTGAACCATTTAGTCCAATGAAGGGCTGCAGTTGGAGCCTATCCCAACAATCATTGGGTGAGAAGTGAGGTATGTAGACATGTTTTGGGAGACTCAGTGTAAATAGCAAATCAATTCCATTTTTGATGGAGAAAATAAAGAAGAACCTTGATGCTAACATGTCAACTGAGATTAAAAATAAATATATAAGTAATTTCATGTTAACAGCATGGGAAAGGTATACTTGCTGAAGTAGCTACAGGAGGTTACCGTACACTACAGCTTCTGTGGGTAATACTTGTGTTTCCCTGTTCCATGTGCTAATGAATGATAACAACAACAGAACAGGTTGATTTACAAGCTGACCCAAAACATCTGAAATAGAATTACAAATAGCTGTGGTTTCTGTGCACCCAAGCATTGGCAAGACAGAAAGGGCAATCATATTTATATGTAGCCACCCTCATTTTGCATTTGACTGGTCTGACAGAAACTGCAGGGGTTGTGTTCTCACTGAATGAAATGTGAATAAATAACAGAAAGCGAGAGGGAACGAAGGCAAGTGCATTAATTTAACACCTTCATTCATATTCAGATGGCGGGGCCATCGCTCTCTATGTGTGATCTTAAACAGATTTCTTGGCGCTCCACCCCCATCAGCGCTTTTACTCTGTCATGTATCAAAGGTGTCGTATATATGAATAAAGCCTCAAACTCAACGTCACATCCTGCCTGAGCCGAAGTGATATGTGGAGGATTGGGTGGGAGCGAGTCAGCGAAGACCCACCGCACATTGCGAGGATCATGGCAGGAGACGACACTATACATCAGTGGGGACATGGGCTGTCAGAGCGTGAATGGGTTTTGTCATGAATGAATAACTACCACAAATGTGCGGTGAGGGGAAGAGGAGAGCTTTACTTGCCTGAGCCTTTTCATCTCCTATGATCTGCACTTCAGATTTAGAAAGGTAGGGGTGGAAGTAGGTGGGTGGTGGCAGTGGTGGGGGTGTTGTTGCTTTGGGCATGTTGAAATAAACTGGCTCCTCAGATGAGGAGGGGGAGCCTCTTGTTTGCAATAAAAGAGGGAGAGAGCAGTAGCAGACGGTAGAACCAAGCTACTACAGTTGCCGTAAATGGAATGTGTCCTGTCTGTGTCAATGCTGTGTCTTATACTCATGTGAACTGTCACCTCAGGCTTGTGCTATTTAAATGTCTCAACACTTTTGTCCCACTATGTAGGGCTAATTTCCCACCCACAGGGAGCTCTGTCACTAAGATTATACAATGGGAAAAAAAAGCTTGCTCGAGTTATTTCAATGTCACTCATTCGCTTCTACTATTTTAGTCTTTGATAGTGATTTTTCCCACTGTGCTATGACTACCTGGAGTTAAACTGCCCCACTGTGTAAGCATTTTAAACACAATGGAACAGAAACTACCATAAAATTGTAATAAAAACCAAGTAATCTTTGCTGAGTGATACAGAAGATAGCTAGAGGGGGAAAAAGACAAATAGGGACAAACAAATACAACATGTAAACCCTCCAGACAAAACCGTCCATACTGTGCGGAGGTGGATAAGCACGCGAAGGTGAGGGAAGCTAGGCTTAAGTGGGAGAAGGGGAGGGGATACTGAATCTTACCCACCACACTGTTTGTACTTTACAGGCACCATCCCAGAATGCCGCCTGCTGATTTGCCGTCTGCCGTGGAACTGTTTCTTGAGGCAGCTGCCATCCCTTTTCCTCGTCTGTCCATTTCAAGCATGTCAACAATAGATACATTTCTAATATGGAATCAGCGACGGGCAGGGCTTTTGACACCTTTAGGCATTTTTTGTTGATTTTACTTGCAGTTGTGATATGCACATTCGTATTTGATGATTAAGTAACATCCAATTTAGAAAAACGGTGGAGGGGTGGGGTATTTGTTTTATCTTCTGTCGTTCACCAGGAGGACAAAAACCAGCTATGTAATGCATCGTAGCAGTACAGGTCTATCTCTTTCAGACATCATTTAATCAAGAGCCTGCTTCCCCAAGCAAACACACAAACATTTCTCTGTGCTGTCCACTTTACCCTTGACTATACAAGGTGAGAAGTGATTTATGTATTTACAGGTAGAGTGAACAATGAAAAACACTTATTGGGTGTCATGTTCGTCATCGTTCATGATCAAGGTTAAAGGAGGGCTTTTAAAAATGTGCTGCAGTAAAGAGTGTGAATGTGTGTGTGTTTTTTTCATTCGATCCCCTGAGGCCCAGTGGCTTCCCCTGACTAAATGTGTAATCGATCATAAAAAATGCTGAATAGCTCAGTCTGGACAAGCGACACAGAGGCAGCACCATGCAAGGGACATTGACTGAGTTAATGGTAGTTCATGTGATGGCCTGTGCGTCGATTGTTTTATAGTGACTGCAATGAACTCAGTCACACTGGAATACTTTGCTGCATGGAAACAGATTGGGTAATTTTAAGTGTTACTGTCACCTGAAGATTCCAGTTTACATGGAAAGGACTTGCATTGCAAGTAAATTTCACTCTGGAAGCTGGTGTCAAATCTTTGCAGTTTTATCCACCCAAAACTTTGTGACCGTGTAAAAGAGCTGCAAGAATGCAGCAAACCTTTTCTATTTTATTGTTTTAGTGTTGCACTGTCAAGAGAGCTCAGAATAAAAGTCCCATAGCTTCAATAGGACAGTTGTACTTCGAGTGTTTACTATCTTAAAAATGGACTCAACATTAGCAAGAAAATTTATTTAAAACCATTGAAAAATACAAACTGCAATACAGTTATAAAATGATTGCCTCTCCTTGCTCTGTTGGACCTAATAGCATACTTCCAAACTAAGTTAGTATTATATTGACAGTAACCAAAGCTTCAGGGTTTTAAGAAGAAATATTTATTAGCAAACACTGTGCTAATGCATATGTCAAAGTAGACCTTAGGACTGGATTTGCTTGGCTTGCCCCCATGGCTTTGGTTTTAGTTTGAACTAAGTTATGGCTTTATCATACATTTATGTGTTTATTTTTGGCTTTTATCCTGATATTGGGACAAGGCAGCCAATTGCTAACAACAGCTAATATCTCCTCTCCCTGCCATTAGATTAGCAGGAGGATAATTGGTTAACACCAAAGAGGTGTGGCACAAGTGTGTGTGTATAAAGTAGCACCAGGGACATAAGGGAAGAGGGTGGTATGGGTGCTTTTTTCCATACTCCAGCATAGTAGGTAGTAGTAATGCAACTCTTAGTTAGTTGCCCCCGACCATTAAACCAAAGAACATAGGTGACAATTCCTGGATCAGAAAGTAAAATTCCTGCCCGACAGCTGTTCCAACCCTTTGCCAGACCGGCTGAATTGAATGAACACAGTTCATCTGCCAGCTAAACAAGCCTGTTAGCAAAACACTTACTCTAAATCTAAAGGTACTGTAGCTCCAGAAATTTTCCAGGACTTTTACTTTCTGGACCAGGAGTTGTCACCGCTGCTGAAGACAAAAAAGAGGAAGAAGTCTAAGACCATGACTGGAATGGAAAATGTGACTGGCAACAGAGCCCAAGCAACTTGGACTGCACCTATAAAAGGAGACCTTGTAGAACAGGGGTGTCCAAAGTCAGTTCTCGAGGGCTGCTGTCCTGTGGATTTTTGACATACCCCTGTTCCAACACACCTGGCCTCTATAAAATAGATACAAAAGCCAATGAAATTCAACATATAACCAAATAACTTGAGTCAGCTGCTTTGGACCGGGAATGCATGGAAAACCTGCAGGATTGTGGCTCTCAAGGAAAGGAGCTGGACATCCCTGCTGTAGAAGATGGCAGCAAACAATGCAGCTGCACTTCGGAGTAGCACTGGAGTAGGTGGCAGCCTGACTAAGAGGAACAAAACAATGCTTAAACAGCTAAATCGACCACATAGCTGGGCCCATGGCAGGCAGTAGCTTTGTTATTATGGTACTTCAGGGGGCACATGACATTCCTCTTTCCTCCTTGCAGCAGATCTGCCCTCTCAGGAAGCTGGTGCACAAAGACGATTGAATTTTAAATGTGTTCAAACAATGTCTTAAGGACTTTTAGGCGGAGAAAATGTTTTTATTTTGACTGTCAAACAAAAATGTGAACGATACTACTATTCTATGACACCCATTAATTTCATTAGCTTGCATCATGAAATTGTTTGTCACAATGACGGGTAAAGCCTAACAAATGGGGACCGTGGGAGTGGGGTGGTGCAGGGCTTATACGGTTGGACATACTCCAATTACATTTTTTAACCAAGTAAATATCTGATAATGAAGTATGTAGGTTCTACCTATAATGGATATGTCTGGCCTATGGAAAACAGAAAGTCTGACCATATGACTTTCAAACAAAGACCCTCAGAAATGCCCTTATGAATCACCATGCCCTGCATTTCTCACCTGTGAGAAAAGAAAAAAATAGCTTGAATCACAACAAATTTCCCTGTAGCCACCTAAATCTACTGGACTTTCTCCTGACCCAACAATGTCAGCCAGGTTATAAACATCCCAGAAATATTTCCTTTTAATCTCCTACTCTCCCTGCAAATGATAATAGCACGATAATACGTTTCTTAAGAAACCTCGGTAATAGTTCCTAAAACCTTAGACAAGTAACAGACTCCATCTTCAAAAGAACACATTTGCATTTGTAGCAAAACCAGCTGTATTTGTGCATGATAATCTCAATTTACCTACAGGGTATGTTATGAACGTTAATCTACAAGAGGAAGTATGTATGCAAGTATGCATGCTAATCCTTTAGGTACCAGAGTATTCAAAGTTTTTACGGCATACTGTAAATGAGAAAAACATTAAATATGAAATGCAGTTAATGAGCAAGTAAATTTACTAATTACTCAGTAAATTACCCAGGAATATTAATCATATAATTTTGTATGGGTACCTGGTAGATTCCTGTCATTTATACACAAACACACATACAGATATATATATATATATATATATGCGCCACATATCT
>JBAMHX010000014.1:18050013-18086985 GCA_037177515.1 Pseudomugil tenellus | reverse complement strand
TTGTGGAAAATCGAACTTCCGTTAGGAGGCACAAGCTTGGTTGCAGAGTGGAAGTTTTAATTCCTCATTCTAGGGCTAGACTGAGTGGCTATGTGTCGACCATGTGGCCCTCCTTTTGTTCCCCAGCGAGCAGGGCAAAGCTTTTCACACACGCATTAGCAGAAGCAGGCAGCGAGGAGTTAGCTTCAGAGCATGGTCCAGAGAGGCCAGAGTCAAGAGGCAAGTGTCCAGAGACAAGAAGAGAGCGCAAGAGGGAAGGGCAGAGTCCGTGGTGGTCTTTTGAAGGTAGGCAGGCGTTGGCTGAGTGGGCAGGTCTGGATTCTGCCAGCCAATCAGGGATCTGTGGGGGTGATTTCCGCTCATGGCTCCTTCCACAGAATTACCTGTGCATTACCTTAACACCAAGGGATATCACATTGAAACATGAAACACAAAATGAAGTCTTTAAATCAAGAAAGAAAAGAATAAATGCACATACATGGAACAGAAAGAAAAGGTTAGAACAAACAGGTGAAAATGAGTCTTTTGAGATCTGTCAATCTGTAGCATGTAGGTGAGATTTGCCAAAGATAGGGGGAGAGCAAGGCCTCCCCCTCTGTCCTTTGATGAGTTGATCTGGTTTCCTGGGGACAGTCTTCAAGTGAGGGGAAGAAAGGTTATCAGTTTTGTTGGTCTTGCTCCACAAATCAAACACATCCAGCTTTCTTGAGTTTAAGGTGGTCGTAGAAAATCCAACCCTTGTTGACCAGTTCATCAAAGCATTCTAAAAAAAGGTCTGTTAAGGGTGGGATCGTTACAGGATGTAGGAGTTGTTAGTCTTTTAAATGATCTTGTTACGTAGAAGAGCACCAACTTCACCACTCCATCATGAAAAGCAACGTCTTAATTTATCCTGTAGGGTCCCTTTGGAGGACCCTACACAAAAAGCCAGATTTTAAAAAATATTAAAAAAAATATACATTTTACCAAAATCTAGGAGGGTTTAATCACAATTAAGTAATTTTATGTTGCTTACAGCTTATAAAAACAAATTTTTGGACGCACTACCTCTTTAAATTATTCTAATGTACTGGCCTCACTAAGTGTAAATGTACTCAGCTTTCCAGTGCGTATAAACAGCTAGGCTAGATGAACAAGGAAATTGGAGGCCACGAGATCTTCAATTCCTTTTCTTCTCTCCTTTATTCCACACATAGTCAACATGTGCAAAACCAAGCTGTAAAACTGTAAACACACAAATAAAGATTTCTTTTAGCTTATCTCAGTCCATTTCAACATTCAAATAAAGCTTGTACACATTTTCATGCCGAGCATGCTAGCTTACATTATATGGAAAAACAAAAAGTCTACACATTGTAGAAATACTCATTCGCTTGTAAGAACCTTCAGAATGAAATATACTTACGGGCATTGCCCCCGTGGAGAAAACACGACGATTTGGAAACGTAGAAACTTGTTAGCCCCGAGAGCAACTTGTTCTGACCCGATCTCGTTCTAACTGAGCACGTTAAACAGGAAATAGAAACTTAACTCCGCATTACGTGTAGTTACCACTATTGGTCAGCAGATGGTGCTTAAACACTAAAATGAACAAAGAATAACACAAAATGAATATATGGTCATTGAGACCAACACAGTGTTTGCTTCTATCCAAACAACGGATTCATTATTCTGTAGCCAAACAAGTATCCTGGTCCGCAAAGTTCAAATCTGATGGTGTTTCTTGTCTCCAAAGCAGATAAGTATTTTTTTCTAAAGCAGATGTTGCATTGCTATTCCACCTTTCCACCAAAGACAGTCAATAAAGTTGACTCACTATCTCCAAGAAAGTCCAAGCTCTGTCCACAATCAACCCAAAATCCACCCATTATCTGTGATTTCTCTTTCATTCAAGTAAGCTGACTTTTAGCAGTGAAACCCTGAAACCTTAAAGTTCCAACAAATATTCCATGACAGATGTTTTTTCCCAAAAATCTCAAATTCTTCACACTATTTCTCACATGAGTATTTAGCTGATTTATCTAGGGATTTTCTGCTCATTAAGTGTGATTGTACTCTCAGTTGTTTTTGGTTTTTTTTATCCAATGCTGCTCATGAAAATGTTCAACCGTGAAAAAAATACTCTTAAGTAGCTTTTTTTTCTCCCTCATTTTTCTTCATTCTTACCTGTTTGTAAAAAAGATCCATTCGCCAATTTAAATTCATATAATGTACAGCTGATAACGCTCTGTGTACCTTGGGGAAATGTTGCAGAGCAGATTCTCAAAGCTGAGGCAGTGATATTCAAGCAAGTTTGTCAGCTACTATAAATGATAAAAACCTTCTAGGCTTCACATTTTGGAGTTTGCTTGTAACGGCAGACAGAAGCATCCTCTAGGCTTTTTCAGAATCCCAACATGTTCCCCTTCCCTTGTTGCAGCACTTTTCTTTCCCATCCCAGACAGTGTCACTCAGTTGAGCTAAAACCAATAATAATAATAAAAAAAAACAAGATTCCTTGACATTTTGCAGCTTTACCTCTGTCAATTGTACCGTACATTATTTCGAAGGGTGGTAATCCGTTACAAAGAGCTCTGATCAGGTACTTATTTATGGCACTGCAATCTAAAGCCTTAATCTGTGAGAAAGATATCACATAACGTCATCCCTGGGTGGTGTTGAGTGGGTGGGAGAGTGTCTGGTCGTGACTTTGTGTGCATAGAAGGGGATTACCTCAGAACAAAACAGATGAGAAAAGTAGACAAACAGAGTACTGTGGAGATAGAAGGATACTTGAGAACATATTCTTAAGAAGCAGCTCAGGCTGACTTTAATGAAACATGCGAGGAAAAAGATTAAAAATACCTTCTGAAGGTATTAGAGTTGATCAGAGAATTAAAAAAAAACTGTGTTCTATCTATCTGTCTGTGTGTGTCTGTGTGTGTGGTGTATATATCTTCATATCTTCCCCTCATAGTGGCTGAGTTGTGGTTGGATTGTCCTGCTATCAGTTGACTATAGTTTCCAGGACATATTTTTCCATATATATGTTTCCATATAGTTTCCATGTTGCTCATAAGATCTCACCTCGCAAGTGCACAGATTCCAGTTTCTTAACTGATGCTGCATGGGCTCGTGTGCAATGTTCCTTCATATCTTGGAACATCCCATTAGTAGTCCTATCCACAAATTTAATGTTACAGTGTCAATACTGCATGTGAAGTTGTTCAACATATTGATTTTTTTATTTTTACCTTGGAAGATAATCTCTGTAAATCTAAGGGGGGCATCCAGTCTGCACCACTGTTTACATGTTTAAGAGTAAGTACAGGATACAGACCCTGCTCACTCAATGGAACACCGTGCACTGGCATATAAATAATGTGATCCTATGCTTATTTTTTTTTACTCTAATGTTGTTTGAAAATTTTGCATCGACTCAAGCGTAGAAGTAATACCACGACTGACTTGTGGTACATCTGACCAGACTCTTTGTGTCATTCCAAATTAGTTAGGAGGCAACAAACAAAAGCTTGATGTAAATTTATTGCTGTACTATAAACAGTGCAAAGTTTTAGATTGTATAGGAATAAACTTTGGTTGTAAGACCCAGATGTTGGTTATGAAGATTTGAGGGAGCGGGCTTCTGATTTGGTTCCATCAAAACCTGTGGAGCAGATGGATTGGCTGGGTGACATGTTCTAATTAAGTGGAGTTAGGTTTGACAGGATTGGATAGGGTAGAAGAAAAAAAAACCCAAGTGGAAAGGAAAAGAGCAAATCAAGATACCACAAAGCAGACATGTTTGAGTTTCCTCTGAACTGTTATTGACACTTGACGTGTGGTCCTGCTGTTAATTTCTGGCTTGGTGGTGGAATATGGCAAGAGTTATGTGTACCAGAAATAGTCCAAATACGTGGAACCAGCCTGTGTATAGCTTACTATAATTTGTGTGGTGTTCATATGGCTGGGTTTTGGAACACATGCATTCATCATGGTCAAATATGGGCCAAACTAACCTTTAGATTTGTCAAATTTGAACTTTTTTCGCCATCTTGTTTCTCTGTCACATTGGTGTATGTCTTACAACTGAATTAACATTTGCACAACAGTTAGTGCATTTCTGAAAACAATTTGTAAAAGCAGCAGAGCCAAGACAACCTGCAAAAGCGAGACTCCTTGCTAAAACCAGTTCATTCCTCCAAAGCAGGTATTAATGTCAATGAAATGGTCACAGCTATCCAAACGTAAATTCATGAATACAAACAACCTCTTCAAATGGCTTAGTCATGTTTTCATTGTGATAGTCTGATCTGTGAGTGTTTTTGAATATAAAACAGTCACATCTTTCAAACATGACCTGAAAATGGCCTAGACAGCACTACACACAGGATTTACAGCCATTTGAAAACGACACTAAAGTTACACATCACTGTTTCTGGCAGAGTACCTGAATACATTATCATTTTACTTTATATGCTCTAAACCATCATATAGTAATACTCACAGCATTAAGCAAAACACAAATCACTTCACCAGCTGTAAAGTTTGTTACGGCTTAGCTGCATTTATAGGTTCTATTTAATAAATTACACTAGTTTTCTTAAATATTGAATTGTTATTGCTCGTGTCTCAGTCAACTGCATGTAATGTCAGATTCATTTTAGACAGTTCTGACAATGTCTATACTATATAAGCAGTATACCTGTGACAGTATACAGATGTAGTAATCAAGTGAAATGTAAAATTTGCATTAGTTGAGCATTAATGTGTGAGTATTTACACCAGATAAACACTGTTAAATAGACAACAATAAGTAACCTCCACATGCACATTGTAGCAGTGCATTAGTCAAAGCTATTGTATTGTAGCAGGGGAATCACATCTTTTATTATGCATCACCATACCACCATGCAAGCAGAAGAGAGATTAGAGTGCCGATTAGTGAGACTCCATTATTCTATGTCCCAAATGATTTCAGAATCAATGGTCCAACCCCAAGAATGTGGTTTTCTTTGTAGAACTGGCACAATGCAACTGAATGACACGTTTCAGAGGTAATGCAGTCTCACTGGTGCAAGATTAACAGCTATTCACAACTATATTCCATAAGCACATTCATGCTTGCTTTATTATCAGTTTATTAAATATTTATAATGTAGTAACAAACTTTTATTGTGCAATAATGTAGTACCTTACATTAAACATGTTTAATGTTTTTCTGAAAAAGATGAAAGCAAAAAAAAGTATATTTTTGAAATAAAATTAAGCTTTTTGTTTGATTTTTAAGTTTGATCAGGAAGGTCATTTATTTGACATTTGCCACGAGAAGCCGTTCTTCTAACATCCAGTCAAATTAACGTTTTCAGTGGACTGGCGTCCATCTGGATGTCTAATATCTAAAGAAAACAGTTAAAAATGTAATTATTAATTAATTCATTCATTAAATATGCTGCTTCATCTAGTACACAAATGTCAAACTTAGGCCCGCGGGCAAAATGTGGCTGGTGACATAATTATATTTGGCCCCCGAGATCATATCAGATATGTATTAGAGCTGGCCCGATGGCAACCGCACCAATATAGCACATCAAAACTAGTACTACAAATCCCACAATGCTTTGCAAATGCATTAGTACCAGCCTGTCAGCCTGATAATTGTCCCCACCTCCTTTGTTTACCTTCATTAAAATCTGTGACCTGTTGCCTCACATGTAATAAACCGCCTAAGAAAAAACGCCAAATGAAAGACAGAAAGCAGGACCTTTCGAGACAGGTGGGAGGAAGATTATATGCTCATCATTTTAAAAGGCAAACATGTTTGTCTTGTGTGTGGATCCAGCGTGTCTGCAATTAAAGAATATGACATACGATGACACTATGAAACGGACAAGTATAGAGATTTAAACGAGAGGCAAAAGCTCCAGAAGAAGGAAGGACTTAAAAGAAGTCTGGTTTCAAAGCAAATTATTTTCACTAAAGCAAAATCCCAAATTGAGGGTGCGATAAAGGCTAGTTTTATTGTGGCTGCAGAAATGATCAAATCAGCCAGGCCCTTTACGGAGGAGGACTTTGTTAAAAAGTGCTTGCTCAAAGTTTGTGATGTTGTTTCAATGTGAGCTGGGAATCCTGTGTGACATTGTGAGCAATCTCAATGAGCTAAATCTACAGCTTCAGGAACAGGGGCACGTCATAACAGACATGTAAGGTGCAATGAAGGCTTTTAGAACCAAGTTGTGCCTGTGGGACACCCAGATGCTGCAGCGAAACATGGTTCGTTTTCTGTGCAGTCATATTATGAAAGAGCAGAGCTCACCCGCCATCTTGCCCACTGCAGAGTTACCAGGCGTGTTTCCAGAATTTCCAGATGATTTGCCTACTTTGAAGCACAGAAATACAGATTTGAACTAAACAGCAATCCATTTGCGGTTGACGTGTCAAGTGCTCCAACCAACCTCCAAATGGAGCTGAATGAGCTCCAGTGTAATGACACGCTCAAGTCAACTCTGTCGGTGCTGACCAGTTCCAACAGTTCCTTCTTCACACAATGCCCCAACTCCATGCACAAGCTGCACAAATGTTGTCAATGTTTGGCACAAGGGCCGTGTGTAATCTGTGAGATGCTTTTATACACAGAGCTGCTGCCTGTGACGTGAAGTTGTACCAAGTTGCACCGCATTGGCCAATAGGAAAATTTTGCTGCAGTAGCCACTGTTCAACCCAAAGATGGCAGCATTAAGACGCTTTTAGTTTACATCAAAATGCTAAAAAATGCACAGGAACAAGAAGACAGCACTATTAGTGCACAATTTAGGCCGTTTATCAGCAAAAAAAATGTCTGGAGGGTTAGTTACACTTTAAAGCAGAACAATTTACACAATAACACATTTATTTAAGTAATAACTTACATCCTACATTTACATCTAGAAAAAAAGACCCAACTTTAAATAAAAATTGGCATCATAGACATAAAAAGAAACTGTCTGTATGGGAGCATGTGTTCCTCTAATACTTATATATACCTTAGAGCATTGATGATGCTTTTCCAGATGTGCAAGCTAGTTCCATAGACACTAATGGACCCCCATACTATTAGAGATGCAGGCGATTGAACCGAAAGCTCATAACAAGCCAGATGGCTCCACTCTTCATTAATCTGGAGGATGCAGCAGCCATGATTTGTGACAAGTAAAAATATGCATTCAACTTATACAGAGGAAAAAAATGACTGTGAAATAATGTTTTGTAGTAAAACCTAGACTGAGTGAAAGTTTGTAATCATGGTAAAAAGTGTTAGCAAATCCATCATTTCTGGTCTTTACACACACATATGCATGTTACTCTCCCTGGAAACATATTCAAATGGGTTGTACAAAGATGTCTAAATTATTTGCAAATCTTACTCATAATGAAGGTGTCATATTTTTAAAAAATGGAAGTCCCAAGAACTCATAGAAAAGAAAGATAATCATTTTCAGAGGGATTTTTTCTCCTCTGGAAGGACAGAGACCAAACAAAATCAGACTAAAAAGATATTACGAAATGCTAATATACAATCAAATTAATTAAATGCTGTCAATTTAGATTTTATCTGACAAGGAGGTAATTTGTCTCTCTTGCTTCTTGTGGAATGCACTGTGTGTATGTGTGCGTATTCTTTTGTAATTGCTTTGTGCCAGCGGGGCATCATCTCTGCCTGATTCTGTAATGTGAGCATTTTCGATTTTGCATGCTCTCTCCTACATTCATGGAGGAATGTGTCAACCAAATCATACAGATGAAGGACAGCATACGCTAAAGCAACCTGTAGGATAAAACAAATACATTTACCCTTCTGTTTGTTTCTAATTGCCTATGTTTGCCATTGTTATAAGGAGATTACTTTTCCTTCAAACAAGGCCTATGCCGTCAGAAGCAGTGGGATATATTCCTGAACTCCCCAAATCCTCAAATAGACACAATACAATAATATAAAGCTGCACATGTTCAGACACAAAGCTCCACCTGGTGTCGAAACTTTGAACAAGCCCGGTGTGGAATCAGACAGGATGCATCTTTAGATCATGACCTTACATTTACTTGATTAGTTCCAGAGATATAGCCAAAAATGTTTTTTTTTTTTTTTTTTTGTGCATAAAGCACCACCTAGTGGGGAAACCATAAATCCAATAATCGTGAAATTCAATGCAGGTCATCTCTTGGGGATGTAAACAAGTATACATAGTATCAGATGAAAATAGTAAATAGTTCCAGAGATACAGTAAAAAATTTGTTTTTTTTTTTGTACACATAGGGCAAGATTTACTAAAGGTTTGTGTGTACTAAAACGCGTGGCAACACATTGCACAAAGCTAAAAAACTGATCTACTACTACTTGCATCTTCCAAAGGTGCAAAATGGCACGTCCTCCTTGAGTTAGTACATTTGCACGTTTGCCTTAATGAATATGTTCACGCGCAATTTCTACCATGAAGTCATGTAAAATGTCTCAGAAACTGTATGTATTAAATGTGATACATGTGGTTATGCAGGATTAAATCATAAATGCTATCAGACTTTACTTCACTTAAACTGTATTTATTTTTAAGTCAATCACTTTAACACTGTTGCGATTTTGAAGGGATTCCATTGACACAATCCCCCAAACCAGTCTGAATGGTTTGTTTTCAAAGGGAAGAAATCATCTTCCTGACTCCATGTGTGCTTTCTCCACCCACCATTTCAGACCATGAAAAATTTTTCACACAGTAAACCAAACACATCTACTGTCAGATTTGTCGGGTTGAACACATCTACAAATAAAACTACAAGCAGATGTTTTAAAAGACACTTTTAAAGTCTGTGTTCTGGCCTCTATTTCAGTTTTTATAAAGATTTTTTTTGTTGTTGTTGTTGTTTTACCCAGTAGGCCAAAGATGGTGGATGAGATGAGATTGTATATGAAGCCAAAGATGAGAATCCTTAACTCATCTGCTTTGGAAATTTTGGATTTGCCTCAGTTTCCCTACCAAGCTTTAAATCCTCTGACCTTTTTAAGTGCTCCTTAAGCCATAAATGACTCTTCAGCCTTTTGTGAGTTGAAAAAGAGAGGCTAAATACCACGTGTCTCATGGGAAGATATCAAAACTTTTCAAAGCTTCTAGTTTTTTATATGGAAAAAAAAAAGAAAAAAAAACTAGGCAGAGGTCAGAAGAGGTCTCTGGTGTCTACGATATTTTAGCCATGGCTTAGAGCTGTAAACTACAAAGGACAGAACAAAGGTGTTTTTTGTGCTGGAACAAACTCAAGGCCATACGTGAGACAACAAAGAAGCACAAGAAGAAAATGTTACATAGACATGATTGACAGTATCCAAAAAGAATAAAATAAAATAAAATAAAAAACAAGATTTCTGTCTTCATTTAAAATAACACACAAGTATGTCTTAGAAAGCTGTGTAGGCGCAATACTCAGCATTTTTGCTGTGATTGTGAAAGATAAATAAAATTCATATCACTAATCGGTGATGAATGTCTTCCTGCAGGCTGCACTATACAACTGCATGGTATCAACACTGTACACTCCCTGTGAGTATTTTAGTATTTGAAAATGAAGAACACATCATTATGTATCCACCACATATTGGATATATAATGGTTGCCATCATACTTTCTCATTTCTCATTCATCAAAGAGCTACCTCGTGTTGTTTTCTTGTGTTCATATTATTGCATCAGTCTAGAGTGTGATGCAAGATAAAGTATCACTTTTATACAGATGCTCAAAACGAGAGGGAGAATACAAATATATTTTCCATTAACTCTGTTCCTAATGCAAATAAAGCATCTACATGAATTCCTTTTAGGCCCATTGGCTGCTGGGCTCTTTGGTAGTCTACTTTTCTAAGAGGACTGAATAAATGAAAAACACTCACAACAGACATTTTACCAAACCCAAAATCCTTCCAAGTGACCTGCCACATTCACAACGAGTATCTTTAAAATGATGGAATATGTTGTTTATGAGGGCAATGCCAAGTAAATGATGTGGACAAAAAGATGGCCTTTTGTGTCTTATCTTTTAAGGACTTCAATATGTCCAAGAAAATAAGAAATATGGGAGAAGTTTTTGCTTTGCAGTTAGAGAAGTTGACTTGAAGTCATTTCACGAGAAATGGAAGTGATAGTATTAGAACCTGAGCAAGGCTCTTAACCATACAATTTTTTTTATTTATTTACTTATTTTTGTGAATTATATGTCTGAAAATATGGATCGGGATCGGCACATTACTGAAATTCCCCTTCATACAGTACCATGTTGGTTGATCTCAGCAGCCTTCTCAATACAGTTTGAACACAATCTGGATAACCCTAAAATTTAGGAATTGATTAGAGATGCAAAAATCCTCATCACCTGATATTACTAAAAAGATAACCAAGACAATGCATGAAGGACCCTGACATGGAGGAATGAGTAAACATGGCAGATGGAAATTTATACAGTGAGCACCATCCTAAAGTTTGAGATCAGTTTGTTGCATGCTGATGTTTGGAGTGACCCACTGTTCATGGGATCCAGGAGGGGAGGGCGTGTGAAAATAATAACGATGAGAATAATTATTGTAATTTTTATAATATACTTTTATAATAAAGTATAAATGAATAGAGTCTGTTTAATTTTTTTAGCCCTATTATAATTAATTGTTTTAATGAATTGATAGCTTGTTGAGAATAACTTTCTGATTTTTAAAAGTGTTATTATAAGCAGCAACCATGTTTATATCATCTATGTAATTATTTTGGTTTGTTTGTATGCATCTAGTAAATGTGGGAATTAAACATTCCCGTGAGAATAATATAATATATAATATTTAAATTTTTTAGCTATGTAAAAATTCACACTCAAAATTTCCTCTGAAATATAACAGTCCTACTAGGTAAGCAGTATAACAGCATATAGTACTGCTTTGGCAAACCAGATCCTTGGTGGAGGTAGATGGAGTTCTGTGGGGTCTGGACAAAAACTCTGAAAAAAAGACAGAGAGGAAAACTGGATCCAAGACCAACATTAACCCGCAAAGTCAATTCTTCGCTGAAAAACTACTGTAGTAAGGCTATTACAGAAAAAAAGTCAATGACGTAACCTTTACCTTATTACAGACTGAGTGTTATTAAGAGGTTTAAAAAATTGAGATGTGCCATTTTTATGTGAGAAAGGACACAATTATGCTTCCACTGTAAGCCAACAAAGAACTGCCATCAAGCCATTATGTTACACATGAATAGAGCAGCATAATTGCAATACAGAGTTGACTTTAACAATGACGCCTCCTCACTTAAGACTGCTGCTGCTTAATTAAAATGCAGTGTTGCCCACAACTGGTCTCATTTATCACACTGCTCACATGTTATTAGTGTATTCTATGAGTGGAAGTCATTTTAAAAATCTCACTTCATTACCATTAACTTTGCAGACACAAGGAAATGCTTGTTTTCTTGCTATGTCCTTGATTAATCTTTCATGTGAGTAATAGGATGCTATTATGCACAATTTAATTATTAACTCTTACCATTACAATGTGCCCACTTTTCTTCATATTTGGAAAAAATTAAGCTTTTCTGAGTGTTTAGAATGGAAAAAATCTAATATCCAATGCTGTATTGGCTAAATTGGCAAAATCAACCCAGCTAACCTTGATAAACTAACCTAAATTAGCATGAAGCCATTTAGTTCTCACTGGCTGTAGCTTTTCCAAATTCCACAATAGCATGAAAGTGGACAAACTCAGATAACAAAGGAGTTAATGTCTTAAAATTATATTTATGAAGCTGCGATGACTTTGAATAAACATGCATTAGAATCCAATCAGCAATCTTGCCATGAATGCCAAAAATATTTTTATTCATGTGACGAAAAAAAAGGAATGATCATTAATTTAAAAAATGTTCAATATTATTATTATTCAAGAAGATCAGGTGAAAATAATTGTAATGGATTTTCTGATAAAATATTTAATTGTCCTAATATAAGAAATTGGAAAGAATGTAACAAGTACTATGGAGTTGATTTACATAAAATTGTCACGAGACTGAGAATGTGTGGACCCAAATGCAGGCAAGGGAGGCAGCAGGGGTGCAGATAAAACTTGGTCTTATTGGTTAAGCCTTGAACAGAACATGACCTACCAAACTGAAGCACCGCAAACAAATGCAATGAACCAGCAGACAGAACAAAAACCATCCATTATATACAGCTAAGGAAGGGATGCAGGGATGGAGCAGTTTGCTCGAGCAAGCGTCGAACAAGTGACACGGAGATCTCGCGAGCATTGCTCCAATATGTTGATTCAGGCGGCCAAAGGTCATGTGACTACACTGGCGAGGCCTCGTTACATCATCTATGTGTGTGGAGCACCTGGCGGGAACTTCAAGAGGCTGGTTTTGTTACCACCTTAATGGTTTAAAACAGTCCAAAATGATCAGAGCAGCGTGGGCTTACGAGAGGAGAAGATTGTTAGCGGTTAGAATCATTACAGTCACAAAACCGGTAGCATTACATTAATATAATCAGAGATTAAACTGCATTTAGTTGACAGACACATTTATTCAACATGACTGACAGTTATGGCTTATGAGGTGATTGTTTATGTGTTTCCATGACAACGCTGAAAGTTAGTGTTGAGCGTTGAGGGTTTTACTCTCTTTCATTCATCGGTATGTTTGTCATTGAAACCTTGGACTGTACGTCATAAGGTTCCTTCTATATGCTGTTAAACTTAGTTAAAACTATTTAAGTGTAAGTGAATCACATAAGCCGGAAGTAGCAAGTGGTAGACAGACAGGAAAAAAAAAGACAGACAGAAAAAAATGAGACATCATGCGAGCTTGACGAAGGATTTTTATGCTTGTTAGTCTTCTGTACCACTGGATTACATGGTATATGCAGCCTTTACTGATTTTATCTTCTTCACACTGATATGTGATCATGTTGTTGCTGGTTTTCACAGTGTTTCATGAGACATTAGTACAGAGCATGGATTTGCGACCAGGACAGATTAAGAGATACAAAAATACACACAGCACACATACGGTTACATACATTTATAAACATATAGGTGGTCATATATGTAGCAAGTTTGTAAAGCTGGAGAGGTAGTTGTCCAGAATAGGATCAGACTAAAGCCTGCCACGACAGTAGTCCAAAAGCATGACAGAAATTAAAACAAAACTACATCTCTGTAAGACGAACCGTTGTTCTCATGGAAGTCACCATGAACATGTTAGAAGTTAGAAGTCAGCTTGACTATAAGCAAATTAAATCATAATGTGTGGGGAAGCCAAAAGCTAGCACAACTCTTGGTGTGAAAAGCATACTAATGGTACAATACATGAATAACAACAGTTACACATCTGCAGAAGAAACTAAGAAATGCAACACAGAGTCTGAAAGTAAACTATTTTTTTAGGATTGTATACTGACAGTTTCACTGATAGTTACATGAGGTACATCTTTTTAATATGATAATAATAATTTAAGTAATAATTTAATTCTTCTCTCACTTCATTGAATAAGTCCCTAAACAAACTGAATTTAGACTGTTAGTATAGTAATGGGAATTTGCTAATCCTGTCTGATGGGAAAATGGTGGAATGCATGACACAGCTTTAAGAATAACTGTTGTATTTGCTTCTTTCTGTGAGAAAAGCAATATAGGGAAAGATAGATGCATGTCAGAAATACCCAACAATACCAAAAACGTACACACAAAAAAAAACCAAAAACGTTCAGGCAATTCATGATATGAAAACATCGCCCTGCATGTTTCATTATTGGTAAGGGAACGGAAAAATAAATGAGTTGTTGACCATTTCCTCATTTAAAGAGCCAGCGTGTTTTCAGTGGGAGCTTCTTGGCGTGTATATTGCTTTGCCTAACAAAGAAAGTGATAAACACTAAATGCTGAGTTGCTCATATTCATCAGTAATTAGATGAGCTGTAATTCTCAAGCAGTATTCCAATTGATTGCGTTATCAGTCTTAATGTTTGTGTTGTCACACAGTTGTTGGAGCAATGCTGAACAGTTTTAGATGTCCCCAAGCTTGAAGTGACAATGTCTGAAAGGAGCCAAATGGAATTTGTGCATGCTGTGCATAACAGTTGATTAAATTCTAATGTGCCCAATAAATCCTTAAACATGAATGGATTTGGGGACAGTTTATGTGATGAAATTACTTAACCATTTATTTATTCAATATAATTATACAGCACAGTCATAAGCTTTTCCTTGAGGGAGATCCTAATAAAAGAGACACAGCCATATGACTGACACGGCATTTGTAGCCTATTGGATTTCAGATTGTCCTGTGTTAGGAGAGTACAATATGTCTGTAAACTAAACTGTAAACTAAAAGCAGATTAAGAAAATCAATCTTGAAACTGCATCTAATATGCTGAAGTTTAATGTTTTTGTGTGTCCTTTTTCTGTTTCCTTGGTTAGGACACATTCCTATAACAATACAATATATTAAGGAAATGTAATGGTTTGAAGCACATATTTACAAATGTGGAACTGGTGGTTTTTGAACAAATTACAATCGATATTCTGTTATCATAAGACTTTAGAGATCCTTTTAGTTTACTGGCACTGGTTTGGTGTCCTCCTGGACGCCTCCATGCTGAGGTGTTCCAGGCACGATCCTGAGAGAAGAGAGTCAGGGGAAGACCCAGGAGATGCTGCAAGGATAATATCTATATAATGAGCTGACAGATATGGCTGGGGGGAGTGAGGTCCGGGCTTCCCGGCTAAACCTGCTGCCCTTTCAACCCTACCTTGACTACACTGTAGAAAATTGATGGATGGATGGAGGCAGGACAGATTACTAGTCCATTGCAGCACCAATAAAGAGAAACAACCCCTCAGACTCACTCCTGTAAAAATTTAAAGTGACCAGTTAACCTGACATGAATGTTTTTGGACGGTGGGAGTACCTACATGGAAAGAACATACAAGCAAATACACGGATCAAACTATCAACATTATTACAAGTCCATGGTGGTAACCACCACATCAACGTTTACCGTGATAATTAACTTATTATTCTTTCTTTATAAAAATAGTTAATTGCTGAATTCACATTATATGTTAGACTTGACAAGAGGGGTGGGGGTAGAGAAGAAGGAGACAGAAATCAAGAGAAAAAGAGGTTGATGAGAAGACAAAGGAGACATAAATAACAGCATCAGCTGTTCAGTCTGAACAGGAGCAACCAGACAAGTGGCTGCTGCACCTGTGAAGAAACAGAAAACCACCTGCAACATTTGCAAGAAAAATAAAGCTGGCAATTATTGGGACAACCTACGAAAAGACGAACGAGCTGAAAAACAATCCCAACGACACTATCAGCAATACAAGAAAAAAGAAGCATCAACATAAATATACTGATCGGTTATTAAACCCACAAATGATCACAGTGAGCATATCTGCATGCATAATAATCAGTGATTGTGTAAATAGGAGCAGCCCCCCTCACCCACATCTCCAGCTGCACACAGCCACACGCACATGGTGACACATGGTCTCACTCACCTGTGTGTGCGGGGGTGGGGGGCTTAACACAGACAAGCTTTATTCTACACTGATCCATGACCAAGGTCATGTCAGGTTCTGGTAAGAATAATTTCTGGGTCCATTTGTTGTGTATAAGAAACCTGATTCAGTACGACTCAATCTGGAAATACCATTTGGAAGCTCTGTGAAAATGAGCACTTACTAGTCCTTGTTGGGAGATGTCAGTCACTCGAGTCACCTAAAGAAATTTGAGATAATTTATATTGGACTCCACCGATCATCATTCATTTGAAATCCATACACTTTGTTGGGTGGTGGTGGGGGGGGGGGGGGTGTTAGTGTCAGAGGAAAAGACAGGCAGTGACAGATTGTTTTGATCACACTCTATTACCATTTTAAGGCAGGTTATTTGACTTTGCATGGGGCAAAGGCTCCAAGATGCTAATCTTGTTATTGGATTTTTGATGATAATGCCATGAAATGTCATCAGCTGGAAAAGAGATGCATCTATCATGTGCGAGCAAGTGTCAGAGTAATGACACTTTATTATTGGTGCTCCTGTGTGAATCTCTGACAAGTATACGCGTGACAGAGAAGTAGTAGCTTTCAATGTTAGAGAAAAATGAAGAATGTAAGTTGAGTTGAAGGTAAAAGAATTGATGTTTGACTCCAGCTTAAAGGTATAACAGCGAGGGAAGTGTGCCTCATCTGAGTACGATAAAAACGTCATGGTGTGACTATAGGCTACGATGCAACCCCATGTGTCTTGATGAATTAATTGAGAGCAGTTGACATTTTATGTCAAGAGCAGTCATGAGACAGCATATTTACTTCAAGTGTGGGTTTAAAAACATCTTTGATCCATATTTGCACACAGAATGACCAAATATAACCACATATAACCTCTTTGGCAACACCAATAAGGCGTTAGCATCACTGCTCAGTGTTCTATAATCCTTGTGATGTTCAATGGCTTCAGATTTGCATCCGGCAGCAGGACATACATCCATTGTCAAACCTTCTAAAATACCATGAGTTCCTTTGCTAACTAGATGCAAAGCATATGTTATAGAGTCCATCTCAATTTGAAATAGCAAAGCAGTGTCATCTTACTTCAACAGGAAAGCGTAGTGAAAAAAAAGTTAATCATTTGTTAAATATTGACTGAGATTTATTCATATTGAATTAAAAATATATTTTTGACAGATTCATGTAACAAAACAGAGGGAATATGTATTTAAATGTGCTCGATTGGGGGAAATGTCAATTATTACAGGAAAAGTACAATGAAAAAAAAAACTGGCAATGTGACAAAGTACACTATAAAACTTAGTTGTCAATTATTCTAATGACCTAATACAAATAATTGATAATTTAATGATAAAGAACCCTTAAAAAAGTCAGTGCATGTCAATAAACATACTGAAAAACATTTATTGAGCCTTTCCAGCTCATAGCTATACATTTAAAATGCTGGAATCTGTAAAATCAAACAAATGCCACCAAAATCACCCAGTGCCAGAAGTATATATATATATATTTGTATTTTCATATATACCCTCAATTCTTGTATGATTCCAGTGAGGGTCAGTGTACAGTATTGTATTGCTTCCCTTTATCATTGTTGTCCTTTACATGTATAAGTCTGCTGAATGGAAACTCACCAGATTTCCATCTAAGAGTTTCAGATTTGACTTGTTCCGGTAGCCGAAGTGGTGGGAAAACAACCATGAGACTCGTGCTAGTTTTAAGATGGCTTTCACATTGGCATATGAATGTAAAATAAGAGTTCTTTATCCACTTTTACCAAAGTTTAGGACAAATGCTAATGTTCATTTAGTAATTAGATAACACTATACACACATTTTCAGAACACAGAGGCTCGTATCTTATTGTATCTTATTGTCAACTGTTAGAAAAAAAACAACAAATAAAAAGTACAGAGACTGCCAACAAATGCCACATGTAGTTTGTTTTTCCAGCATTAAGGCTATCGATCATGTGTCACTGGTAGGCCTGAAGCGTTTATAGCCCCAAGTTACAGATGTAAGAGCTCTGAAACAATAGAACATTAAGAATATCTATTCATACAACCACCAAAATAAATATATTAATATAAATCTATCACCTACAGTTGTACACTAGATAATACATTAAAAAACACTGATTATTAGGCTACGTTGGTTATGTGTATAAAGTCAAACATCAATGAAGTTTCTGCATGGAAACAAAGACTAAATGATAGAAAAACAGAAAAAAAATTAAGAAATGAGAGGAAGCAAAAATAGTGAGCAAAAAATTAAAAACAATAAAAAGAAAGAGAAAAACTGAAAAAATCAATAAAAAAGAGCTGCACAAACATGAAATCAGAGTTTATAAAATGGAAGAAATATAATTGCTTTAAAAAATAAAGATAGAAACAAAAATAGCAACATTGAGAAGAAAATGGATCAGAATATGGAACACACTAGGAGAAAAAAAAATATTCCACAAACACTGATGTGCCCTTGAGCAAGGCACATGACCACAAGTTGTTCCAGGGGAGCTGCTCAGAAACCGACTTGACAGGAAGGTTTCAGTCCCAGCTTTTAATGCTCACGTGAGGGTGAAGCAGGGCGTTGCTGAAACAGAGCATGCATGCTCAGTCAACCATCCCTGCACTAGTGAATGCAAAATACACCAACAAAGATGAAATAAAGCAAATTTACACATTAACACGCTCTCACTTCTGTGCACATGCTTTCCACGTGACACCACTGAGCAAAAGAAAGGAATTAGAAAGGAAAAGGATATTAAAATTACAAAAAGTAAAAAAACCAAAAAACTAAGTAAAAATACCCTGTAATACCCATTATGGCAATTAGAAACACCAGCAACATGATAATATTCAAGGAGATACAATCTCATGTAACCTAGTGATAATCAATCACTCAGAATGAAAAGACAACGCAAAGATTACCATTTACAGACATTATGTGCTTGTATTTAGGTGAATGTGTTGGTATTATACTTCATGATACATTT
The DNA here is from genome assembly GCA_037177515.1 of Pseudomugil tenellus. Lineage (NCBI taxonomy): Eukaryota > Metazoa > Chordata > Actinopteri > Atheriniformes > Pseudomugilidae > Pseudomugil > Pseudomugil tenellus. Next base: position 18,068,436 of record JBAMHX010000014.1, on the reverse strand, counting down.
GTTATTCTATGTTGTGAAACAGTATATAGTTCTAGCTCACAGAGAGGTGGTGGGGGGATGAAAAACTGGTGACTTCTCTCTTCCCCCCTCCTCCTCTACCTCATCAACCAGATGGTTGGATTGAATTTTCAGAAGTGCATTCATTGTTTGATACAGTTAGACATTTTAACTCCAAGAGTTTTGCTTCAACATTTCATTTAGAATATACTTTAAAGATTATTCTCCTGCTTGAAACAACTCAGTGTCTCATAAATGTGCTCTACTCAAAATTTCATTTTTTTAGTTTTTTTTTTTAGAAATCCTCTCGAAATATCAATATATTTTAATAATCTCCAATGTGCTTTATATTATTTTGAAGACTAAAATACATATTTATAACAGTAAGATGGACATTTTACTCTATATTAATGCTCAATTTAATTTTTTAAGGTTTAGTTACTAAATAAAACTCCACTCCCTGAGTGTAAACTGATTTCAACCCAGACTCTGTTATTTATTGTCAGCCCTTAGCAGAAACACTCAGTAGATGCTGCCCTGGAGCATTCCGTATTTAATCATTATCATAAACAGTCATACAACCCCTCAAATCCCTTTTTTTAAGTAATTAAATGCCACAGAGGGTGCAGCACAGACCTTCAATACAAGTACTTCACTGTGAAGCTGTGAAGCTTTTTGACAGAGTGATCATAGTGGATGAGCAGGGAGTTAAAATGCAGATCATCTGATGGTAATCTGCAATTCATTTTTACTGTTTTTACCTTTAGTGAAGGGATGCAGTGTCCAAACCCTGATAAAATCATAGGCATATGTAACCCTAACCTTACAGCAAAATGCTACGATTAACCTACTGAGCTGAGTTTAATGAGAGAAAGAATAATATAAAAAAGCAAAGAAACATAATCTTTTTTCTGAGTACAGTAAAATCTGAAGCACTTTAAAATAAAGACTTGAGGAATTTAATGCCAGGAGAAGTTGTGCATCATTTTGCCATATCTAACTCAACAGTAACACTTAGTGGTCTAATGGGGGTGCTCAGAGTGAAGCCCAAAGTCTGTCTCGTTCTTTCTCCTGGACCGTGCTGAAAGCCCATCTGTCACCGTAATTACTCCTAACACAGAAATAAATGGGCTCACAGTGTGCAGCATCCTCCCATGTGTGTGCTGTAAGGTTACATATGGCTGGGGTCATTCTCTGCAGACCACACGTTAAGTAACCTCTGTCAGCCTTGAACTGGTGACCAGCTCTGTACTGGATATTTTGTCATTCTCCTTTTAACAGAAATTTGACACAGCTGTTGCTCAGACATCTGGTCACATTTGCAATGTTAGAATGTGTAGAATCACAAAGTGCGTCTCAAAATGAGAATTCCGTGGTAGGAAGACAGAAAATTTGGGATTAAAACATATCTACATGTGATAAAGCATGATTTATGTTTTTTACATGCTGGTCTGAGATTCCTAATGCAAAATGAAAATGCTGCACAAGCACTCATTTTCAGAGTGATTAAGGCAGTTGCAAAGCACTTGCAGATACAATCGGATGTTTCATGACTGTTTATGATAATGTTTATGTCTATGGCAGCGAGACACCATCGGCTCAATGACAGAAATGTTATTGTTGAGATGTTTCCTACACAATTTCAGCCCTACTGTTCCCCCTCTAATTACTTTCCCTTTACTCTCAACGCTTTCCTTATTGGGGTTAACTTTAAACTGGCGTAGTTTTCCTGTTAAGTGTATCTGAGTTACTATCCCTATCTCTTTTAGCCGTCAGTCGGTCCAGGGTTCCCACGTTGCCCCTGTCTCTCTCCATAGTAGCTGTAGATATAGGGGCTGCCTGGGCAGGCGCTGCAGCGGATGTGGAAGTATTAAGCGGAGCTGCATTCTGGGCAACAGCTGCTGCTGCCGCCGCTAAGTTGGACTTGGAATGGGATGGGAGTGTACCGCTGCTTATCACTGCTCCTCCGCCTGCTCCACCGCTGCTGCCGCTCGAATCTTTTGGGAAGTAGTTGTGGAGCTGGTAGAGCGTGGCTCGGTCGACTGTACCATAAAGTGGAGGGGCACCTCCTCCGAGGCTGCCTAGCTTGGAGTCCCTCGACAGGGTGTACATAGAGATGTCACCACCCCCACCGCTCCCTCCGCTACTGGTGTGGTGTGGGTTGGGCAGAGTGGCCACAGAGAATGGCGGGGCAGATGGCGGCAGGCTGAAGGTCTTGGAAGCTCCAACGGGTGAGTTCTCCTGTGAATGAGGGGGGTCGGTGGAGCGGGAGCTGGAGCGGGAACGCCGTCTAAAACGATAGCTGGGCAGACGGAGCATGGCGTGAGTGGTGCTCTTGAAGAGGTCGGTGCGAGAGCGGCAACGCAGCTCTTTGTTCTTCTCGATGTAGATATTAACCGCCAGCACGCCAACCATTTCAGCCAGGATGAAGGAAAGCCCGCCGAAGTAGAATGACCAGCCGTAAGAGTAATGCCATTTCTTATCCTCGTCTTTCTTAGGGGAGATGTCGCTTAGAGCTGCCGAGATGTATACAATCACTCCGATGATGTTGCTGAGGCCTGGGGAGATATACACTTTTAATTGCTCCTCTGACACAAACCAAATGGCACATATATAAGTTGTTTTGCAAGCGGAGAAGTGCATGCTTTCAATTATAGATAACAGGTCTGCACAATGTAATAAGTCAATAGTCAACAGTTGCTGTAGGTTCAGTAAGAAGGTTCTGTTCTCTCACATCTGCTCTTATTCAAGGTGTTTCGGCTTTTCCTCAGATATGGTTAGTCACTTCTGCTTTCCAATGCTGTCAAAATACCTCAGTTTTGATTCTGGAATCACTCTACTGGTCTAGTATTCCTCTTGTCTGCTACTTTTCAAGCCAATCAGGATGTTTCCCATTCTTTCACAGCTCACTTTCATTCTGTCAGTCTCTCTCCTGACTGCTTTTACTACATCCTCCTGATGTCTGTCACCTCTTTTCCTTCATGTCACCTTCAGCCATGATGCCCAAGAGTGTAAACGATTTAAACTAAAATCATTTGGACATCACCATATTATGTTCAAATATCTATTTATAATTTGATCTCTTCTTATTTCAGTTTTACTTTGTATTCATTTGACAAAAAAGAGGCTGATCACAAGCAAACGGGAATAAATTGAAATAAAAAGGTTTAAGACAGGAATACCAGATATGGTTAAAATAGTAAACCACCTTCATAAATGCAAAGACTGGACTTGGAAAAGCACTTTGCTCTTCCAAAAGCCTGTACACTCACCTGCTGCAACAAAAAGAATCCCTCCACCAAGGATAATGTTCCTTTTGCTCTTGTAAAAGCCGCTGGAAGCAACGCACACTCCACCCAGGAGAAGCAATATGGCACTGAGGATGGGGAAGATACTGGAAGCTCTAACTACACCTGCACACAACAGCAGACAATTCATTCTTTCAGCTGGACTTATCCAGGATAAAATGTTACTGAAATTTGCTAAAGCTGGTACAATAACTTTGCTAACAGCAACCATATGGTTAAATGATTTCAACATTACATATATTGTCTCAGAAACTAGAAAATAAAGCACATCCAGTAACTTCTTGTCATAATAAACATCATCAGACAGCCAGTAGTCACATCTGCCCAGCTGTTCTGCAATTGGTTGCATTATTTCAATGTCATTGCAGAAAACTGTTTGCAGTAGCAGGAAGACATTGCAGAAGGTTAAAAATGCTGAAACGCTCCAATTCTGGCAGAAACAATGGAAAGACATTATGTGAATGTTCAAGGTGACTTCAATCCGTTTTTTTTATCTCAAAAAAGGAAAAGATAAGCAAATTAGTAGAGCTTCCTGTCCAACATGTCAAACAGTGATCATAATTGATTTTTAGTTTTTTTTAAGTGGACAAAAGGTCTGTGTGGGTGGTATTCACCACTTTCACACAGTGTTTACCTAATGGATTTATAGTTATTATTATTGGACCTTTGGGGCACTCAAGCAACAAACAATTAACACAGTAATGAGCCCACACTGTAAAATGATATAGTATATCTTACTTCAAATAAAGAGTAGCCTTCAGTCTTGTCAGCTTTCTTTGTTGACTTTACTTATACTTAGTAAAGAACACTTTCTGAGGCAAATACTCAAACTCATCAGCAGCAAGTAACCTACAGTAATAGTGAGCAAGAAGCCTCTGCAAAACCACAGCATTCGGCATCTCTGACTAAATATGTTAAATGCACTGTTACCCACAAATGACGTGCTATGAATGAAATGGTCAAGACAGACACAGTGTTGCATAGTGTCAAGATAAGCTTAACTGGCCCACAGACAGTACTTTGAGAACATTTGTATGTAAGGTAAACTTCTGCAGTTTATTATTTTTCTGTGTTAAAAAAACAATTACTGAACTTTGTTTTCCATTCAAGCTGTTGTTTCTCCTTGTTCCACTAGCTTATCACCTTTGGTTCAGCTTACTTGAAAATATCAAGGCAACAAGTTTCCTAATAATTTACCAGCAGGACGGCAGTAGCTCAGGAGAAAGAGTACTTCTCATGCCAACAAGACAGTTTATAGCTGATCAAACAAATGATTTTCAGTTAACTATACTAATGTTTACTGCCATTATTGGAATTTTGCAAATAAAGTTATTTTTAGCTTTAACAATTCAAACAAAGGCTGAGAAGTAAAGTGAACTTATTACATTTTACAGTGCATTCTTTGTTTTCTTCCAAATGAGACACAAATTTAAACAGTTATTTAGCCAAAAAAGTGAACTAAAGTAATTAGCAATGTCAAACATGTCTGCTTTACTTAATTTGTAAATGTAACACAATTTTGAACAAAGAAAATTAAAACAAAAAAGAAACAAAACAAAAACTGGTTTTGTTGCATTGAAAGAATAGATGATTAATTAGGGGCCTAAATAATTTTTTTTCCATTGTCAATGAGATGGGGACTTAAGATAGCATCACAGCCTCCTGCACAGAAATAGATGGAAACATTTATGCAACATACAGATGTTACATATAGATATAATATACACGCGTAAAGCTAAAAGGTTTGAGGCTGCATGAACAGATTCTTCTGTCACAACAGAGGCAGGATGTGAAACCTGAACACTGTGCTGAAAATAATCCATTAGTGAGGCAGTTCTTTCAATCTGCAGCAAAAAAAAAAAAAAAAAAAAAAACCTTCTGCACACCCCCAGACTCCCAACCTCATGCACCTGGGCATCGCACACACATATACACAGCACAGATTCCACACATTCCTGAACACAAATCTGACATCCATGCATTGATGTCTGCCCACCATCCCCTTCTGTCCTTTCTCTATCTGTGTGTGATGAAGACAGTTACGTGTACACGTGTTTTAGTGTGCAGAGTGTGTGTGTGTCAGTGAATTGTTGTCTAATATCTCTTTACATTACTGTGTGCATTGACTGTGTGTATTTGTAAGTTTGTGTGTGTTACTCACGCAGCAGATATTCTGCAGCATCTTGGTCATAGTCTGCGTCGTCTGGGAAATGATTGATCTGTGAACACATACCTCTCTTCAAGCCTGAAAACAAGACAGAGAAGAAGAGGAAAGACAGTGAGAAAGAAATTCTTGTGACTTAGGATACTGCCAATTTGTCAAACGTTATGACACATCTGTTATACAATACGCACAATAGAAACTTGATGCACATGGTGTCTCTCAGCCTTGATTTGTTATCCACAAAATGGCAGTGCAGCATAATATGATGTCAGTGAGAAGGGAAAGAAAGGAGAGGAAAGAACATGGTAAGAGAGGGTGACAAGAAGTTTAGGTGGAGTGGCAGGGAAGGGGGTGAAATAGCAAACACATGTGGAAAGAGCTTACTCTTCTGGAAAGAACATTCAAACATGGTTTGAGGGAGGAAAGAGTGATGTGGGAGGGTAAAGCATATGGTGGAAGAGAGATAAAAGTCAAGGGAATTAAAACAGGGTGGAAAAAAAAGTGATGCAGACGAAATACGACAAGGAACCTTCGAGATGCATTGAAGATATTATTGAACTGACGAAGGGAAGGTAAACCAATGGAAAGAGAAGAGCAAGGCAGGCCTGAGGTGTAGTTGTTTCCAAAAGAACAAGGAGATAATAAGCAGATGTCCTTTCCAGTCCAACAATGAAATGACATTCTGCAGTGTTTTGGCTAAAGGCTACGACATATAAACATGCTAATATGACCAGAACAGCAATGCCTCATGCCAACGTTTATGAATAGATCCTGAAAATAACATGCTAAAATAACAGCAAAAAGACATTTATTAGAAAGTCATTCCATGTCAGACAGTATTTTCTCATTTCTATGAAATTATGAGGAAGCTTTATTCAGAACATTGGGATTTTACGTAGATTTAGCAGTATTTGGTTTTGCACCCAGAAATTGTCACATGGACATAAGTGCTTTTTTGGGACTTTCAGTATTTACTATGGTAACCATAACAACCATGATAGATTCTGCTTATTTGACTGAAAAACTAGGGGTTCAGATGTATTCCTGCTATGTTTCTGGTTCAAACTTTTATTTTGCAAACAACAACAACAAAAAAAAAACATGACAGCTAGCATCAGAAATGTTGAGACATGGTGATCTTTGCCTCCAACTCTACTTTTATGAATGAAACACTCAGCTTGTCCAAAAAATGTGCAGAACTCTAAAAGCACACTCAATGTCACATTCATAAAAAAGATTAGTATGCATGATTTTAACAATTTCATTCATTTAAACATCTACATAAGTGCTTTTGCAGCTCTTCTCTGTTGTGCAGTAGGAACACAGATTCAGCTGAACTCAACCTTTTGCAGCGTTTCTTCTCTGGCCCTTATCTCATTTACATCTGTTTATCTACACACACCATGTTTTGCGTAGCTAAAATTTAATGGCACATGATTTCACTTGTGCTATTTTAATATATGCAATGGAAAATTAAATTGCCAAAAATCAAAGAAGTCATTAGCCATTTCTTATTCGTGGACAGTCAATTAAGAACGTTTCTGACTCCTGGTAAGTCCAAAATATTTCCACTGAACACTTATGCATGAGCTTTCACATTTATTTCCTACCCACATGTGCTATCTGATCCTAAACCATAAAAGGACATCTGAATGTATTCAAGCTAGATAAGTTCAATCTTTCCATATTTATAGTATTTAGCTCTGCTGGGCAAATTCAGGCATTGGTGTTGCTTAGCCAAAAATGTATCAATATTTGCACTGGAAACTACAAAACCAAGAGAAATTGAAAAGATGGTTGAATTATTTTAACAGGATCAGTAATGTTCAAATGGTGTATTTCATCAGAAAATCAACATCTGAACTTAGCAAAGTGAGGTTGTTGCAAGTTATAGATACAGTAGCTAAAAAACAAAGGCCTTACAGTATGACCATAAGTGCCGTAGGCTCAACAAGGATACAAAGTGAAATTGTTTCTGCCACCAGCTTCCAAATGCAGCAAATTTCCCATTGAATGTTTCTTAAAAACTCTAGTATGCTTGCCATGTTTCTCAGCAAACACTTGGTTTACAATATGCACAAAATATGACTTATCTTGCAGCAACATCTGCCTTATCCTGCACATGTGTGTGGATAATCCTGCATTCATGTATCTCCTATCTGGCACCAGCATCTGCCTTGTCCTCCACCAGAGCACAGCATGCATATTATAATTCTATTTGGACGTCAGAACGGACTCTGTATGAGTAATCAAAGATCCAGGACATTCTAGTTTAATACATTTCAGTTAAGTTTAAGGTGAGACCACTTTTTTATATCATATTCTGTCATTCACTGTTAGGATTATGCAACAAAAATAACAATAATTGCACACTTGGTAACTGAATTGTTTTAGGTTAGGATTGTGGAAAGATGGAGGTTTGGACTTTCAAACTCCTCCTCATGGCTTACAAAGTCACTCTGCAGCTGTGAATACAAATATCTGCTTTTTGAGCCTGAGAATAGTTAGATTATATAAATTCAAGGATACGAAAAGTTGAAAATCCTCCCGACCAAACAGCATTATGTAGATACTGAGCAAGAGCTAAAACAGTTGGTACCCCAAAATATATTTTTCTAATTCAATGTTTCCAAAGTTTAAGACAGAAACCCATTTTTTTAAACAAAAAGAAAGGCCATAGACCAAAGTTAAACTAAACATCCACTCCTAAACTCAAGCATCAACATGTGTTAAAGAAAGAAAAAGAAACAGTAAAATAAGCTCAAAAAGAGAGACATTTTGTAGGTGAATATATAGTCTGTGAGGCCAGCCACATCAAATAATATATAATTTTATGTCAAACACAAATGCTATCTTTGTGCATCCTCCTCTGTGTGGTATATAATTCGGAGCCCCTTGTTTATGTGCTGTGTTGAATATAAGAGGCTAAAAATATTCCTCTATATCACTGCTAAACTGCGTACCTCCCTATATGCTGTGAACAACATGAGCCATTTTCCTATGTTTGTACTTGTGATGTGTGTACTTATTTGCCTTTCTCAACAATTTTGCATGATTAGCATTAGGAGAGAAAAAAAACATTATGCATCTGCAGCCGCATCTTGCAAAAAAGCACAAGATATTAAAACCAGTTTGAACAGGAGATGTTAAGCAAAAACCAAAAAACACAGCCAAAAAATCATGACATATGGCAGACAAAAGTACTCTGAGAGGATTAAGACTAAGAAACGAACAAAGTACTACACAAAGGAATCCAGTTGTCAGAGAAAATCAAATAAAAAAAATCTTCCTTAATGAAATGAACAATCTGGAACAATTTTTTCTTACAGCTGAAAAGACAAGTATATGCAATAGCTGACTGATTATTTATTCTCAGGAGTGATAACACAACAGTCCATCTGATTCTTCAGCACCACAGACAGCGTCATGTTTTTCTCATACACCACCCTTTGGCCATGATGAAGTGATGAAGGCCATTTAATCATCTTCATTGACCTGTCCAAATAGGTTTATACAAATATTCAAAATGTGTAAAGACACACATCTGCCCTGCCGGCTTCCTTCTGCTTTGGACTTGCAGACTGACCCCAGGAAGGGGCCACTCAATCATAATCTGCCATGGTTTTGCAGACAAAACAATAATAAAATATTTGAGCTTAGAGAACACACTGCATATATATATCCTGATGATATTCAGATTTGAATTAATTAGTTGTGCTACTGTTTTATTAGGTTCTGGTCTTATGACAGTAATGAGCACACTGACCTCAGCCAGCACTGACAAACATTTTAGAAAACAAATTTGTGTGTGTGTGTGTTCAAGTTCCCTTAAACACACACACACACACATACAGAGGCAATCGTGTATTCAAACACTCCACTAGCTGTACCTTCCAGGCAGCAGATCCTCCAGAGGCCAGAGTGGGTAAGAGCGCCGGGGTCTTTCTTGTCCTTGTTGTTGGAATCCTCCTGGGTTGAGTTAGCCGTGCTGTTGCAGATGAAGGCCCGGGCATACAGCCAGTAATCTGTACCAATGGCTACAGTCATGAGGGCAAAAGCAGCAAATGCTCCCATGGTGGTCAGCAGCACCTGGATGCCCCGTTCCCACCAAACCATCGCTGGACGGGGAAGGAAACTGATCTCTACAAAACAAAAAGGCAACAAAAATCCTGAGTCGGGTATATCTACCTGACCAGCGCACTCAATTATACTTCACACTGTAACAAAAACAAACAAAACAAAAAAGCCAAACAAAAAACCCAAAAACCCACACACACAAAACCAAAGATGAAAATAAGTTGTTTTGTTCCATAACATCTGCTGTGTACATTTTTACTTTCACATAGGATTTTGTTTTTTTTTTCAGCTTTGTCATGTTTAATAATAAATAAAATGTACTAGCCTAGGAACAGAATTACATTTTAAAATAGCATTTTGACTTTGTCAAACATCACATTTTAGTGAAATTATGATCAATTCAACAATGTATTATAATATGCAGATAAAGTTGGAGTTTATTTTCATCATCTTATTGGCTGATTATAGTCTTGTTTCCCATATATATATATATATATATATATATATATATAAATTATGACATAACAGAACAGAAAAAAAATAATTTTACCTTTAATTTTTTTACAGCGCACTGCACTTACTGTAATTGGGTTTTAGGTAGAAAAAAAAAAGTCTGCCTTCTTCAAGGAAAGAAAATAGTGTACAATAAGTTGTCTTGAAAGAACATTTTGCAAAAAACATGTAAACTTAAGACTAGCAGGAGTTCTGCATGAACCTTGAGCAACATACATATTTGCTCTGAGTGGTCTGTTCGGATAAATTCTTCCATGATGCTTTGTAGTGTTTTCATCAAGTTAGTCATCAAGAAGCAGCCATTAACTAAACATCATAATATAATTAGAACTGAAATGAGTAAAGGGGAACACCTTTTCATTTCAGTGTTTGAACTAAAGATAGACTTTTGTTATTTTTTCTTTCCTGTAAATACAACATCACCATTTTTATGAGACACTATTTTATGCACGTGTGTGTCTGTTACTATTTCGTGTGTATGTGTGACTAGTGAGTTTGTTGACTAGCTGGTTTAATGTGTTTTTTTGTTTTTTTTACATTACAGTTTAAAAGTAAAGCACTTAGCGTTGCCATTCTTCGTATGAAAAAGTGTTCTGGGAATGAAAGTTGATTGATTTTTTTATTCACCCTCAATTTTTGTATTGACCAGTGACTGTATATAAATATTAACTTGTCAAAAAAATTCATGTATGAATATTATTACTGTAAATAATAATAGTGGGAGCTGCTTATGAGTTTGGATATTTTCATTGCAATCTTAGTGAGCAAACTAAAACAGTTTCTCAAAACACAGCCCTAAACTCTAAAGAAGCAACATGCAGCCATCTATGAACAAAATGCAGATCCTACATAAACACAATTATAAATGGTAAAAATAGCTAGAAACACTTCAAATTGATCAAAATTTAGAGAGAAGGACTTTATAATTAAAAATAAAAATGCATGATTTTACTGATCAGTTGGTTTTGTCTGAAGCATTCCCAATTTGGACTGGAATTGCTGTAGTATTACTAGTATCTAGGTGGGACTATATGGATTGAAAGAAAAAAAAACTTCATATGATTAAATGGTTATTATTGCCCGTGATTTGACCTGTAATGCTAAACTAGTCATTGGATAGTTTAAAGGTTCTTAAATAACGATTTCTTGGTTTTGATTCCAATTTTTTACATCAGTCAACATGCTGATTTGTTATTTTCACGTTTAGTACCTTGTTTGTCTATCTTTTCCACAACCCTGTTGTAAAACATGTTTTCACATCTCAGGAGACCAAATTCACACCAAGACAACATTTGACAACATTTTGAAATAATTCCTGTGAAAATCGGGACTTGAAAAGGACTAGTAGCACTGAGAACAAGCTGATTGAAAGCATCTTGAGGGATGTGGAAGAAGTTTTGTATAACACAAGAAGACATGGGGATAAGTTGAAGATGACATATGGATGATGTGAGGACTATAAAGCTTGATCGGAGACGTGACAGGGGAGGGGGGAAATTGAGATTAAGCACATCTGTTGTGCTTCAGGAAACAAATGAAAGCTGCTGTGCAACTCACTTTGATTCTTTAGTTCCACTTAGGGATCTCAACTAGTTAAATAAAATTGTAAAGCAAATGCAATTAAAGTACATGAAAAGTCAATTTAACGTAGAGAAACCATATTACCTGATGCCAACCAAAATAAAAGGTTAATACAAACAATCAATAACACAGAGAATGCCACATCTCAATGTGGGCTTTTGAACTATTTGGCCAATTCAGCTGCCCTGTAGAGTGTTTCTATAGCAACACCTCCCAAAATAACAGCGATGGTACTTATGACCCTGGAAGTGACCTGGCTCTTGGAATATGCATAATTTCCAAAGTGAGCACAGATACACATCACAGCAGTGGGGTTGAAGTGAAACTAATCAAATGGAATATATGACCCGCTAATATCATTTTTTTCGTTTCTTTTGGATATATTTCATGTTGCACAGTAAACTAAATGTCCTAATCTGATTTCACATTATGGAATGGGCTACAAACCAAAGTATTTGTTTTTTTTTTTATTTATGATTTTTTTCTTTAAGAATATATACCTCAGGTACTCAGAGGGCTTACCTCTGCTGGATTTGTTGAGCAACAACAGCAGCATTCAACATGCGGTAGTTAGCTCATGGCTAAGTAGCATATCCCAACAAGGGCAAGTAACCAAAGCTATTTGTTCATATAGTACCAAGAATATCTAGAAAATATACCAATGCTAAGCTAAGATGTATGGTATAACAAACTCATTTAAAGGTTTTTCAAGGGTTTTATTTTGTTTAAATTTCCAAGATGTATTTATAAATGAGAAAAAAAGAAAAAGAAAATGTTTTGTTTATTTATATAATAATTTTGCATGTTTTGTCTTTTTTGAAGATAATTAAGAACCTGTGCAGCACTTTGTATAACTTATTTTCATTTCTATTTTACATTTACATTTTGAGATTGGTAGTTTGTTTAATATGTTTAACTTCAATACACTTATTCTTATGGTTATGACAAAAGCTCAATTTTATTTTAATATTTGTTACATGTTCTTCTGGAAATAAAATATCTCCTGCATTAACTATTTTTTCTATTGATTTGCACTGGATTTTGTCAAATGAAGTTGATCCATATCAGGAAATATGATCTTAATAAAAGTTTTGCACTGATTTGGTCATTTATTGATTTCGACTGTCAAAACGTCTCATGAAATTGTGAACTTGGTCAACAGTTAACAACATTTGCAATGATGTTCATGGAACTTAAACTTTCTGTGTGTTTCTTTCTTTCTTAAAACGGGGCAAGCAACGGATGGCACTAGTCCACAGAGCGGTCATCCAGGAGATCACTAATTTAAACTTCCACTTTGTCATAATGTTTGCCTGCTCTGGCTTTTTTAAAAACTATTTCTGGGTGAGAGCGAGGAAAGAATCAGAAGTAATGGCTAAATATACACATGAGTTTAAACTGTCTTTATTAAGAGTCTTTATAAAAATAAACGAGTAAAGTAAAGTAAGTAAATGAACATGTGTAGTGAATTTTGAGTGGGAAAAAGACATTTTTGAACCAAAATATTTCATTACATTTCATTCTGAAGTTAAGCAGCAGCTAAACTTAACTGCAGCAACAGGCTTCCTCTGCATTTACACTGAGCCAGGAACATTTTATTAAACATTTAAAAAGCTTCCTACAAACCACAAAGAAAAAGTCTTTGTACTTTAAAGTGATTTAGTTATTAATGTTTTTACATATTTTTATTTTAACTGATTATCAAAACTGCTTCATTGATCTGCCAAAAACCCACATCGTTATGGTTGTACTTTTAGTAACATACATGTACTTGAAGTAAAACAGAAGATCAGGCATGACAGCGTACTTCATGCTGCAGCAACAGTATATTTAACTAGCTGGTTGTTGATGTTATTCATACTGAAACATTGTGATAAACACATTTTTACTGCTAGAAACTGAACTGTGTAATCCGAGCAGACTGCAGGCGATGACACAACCCTGCTTGATCCTGGTTGGCTAACCTTTTGAAGGAATATTGATCGACGGAGGCTGGTTTGTAATGTACAACAGAGAGGAGAAAATCTATTTAATCATACACAGCGCATGTACAGACAACAATTATTCGATTTCTTCCCTGTCTGCTATATCTGATCTATATCACCAAACATTTAGCCTGATTACAGCAGTGCTTGTGCCTATTAATCAAAAGCCCTTTCTCTGTGAATTCAGACATCTGAACACATCTGTACTGTGGTGTTCATGTCCTGCATGGTTAATTAAAATGAATTCTTAAACTTGCATATTTGTGCAGTATGAATTTAAGTGTATAATATCTGACATGTGTAGCCTATTGGTTGTGTGTGTCAGAGCACATGCACATGCCTGTGTGAGTGTATTACCTGAGGGCATGTTTCTCCCTTTCGTCTCCATGTCCTCTCCCCCCTGCTGCTGCTGTTCTTCTTCTTCGTTGCTGAAGAGCTCTCCGTATCCCCGGTCCGAGCCGCCTCCATTCACCGTTTATCCTTCTGTTTTCTTGCCCTCTTCTCCTTCCCTTGCTCCTTGACACTTTTTCTCTTCTTAACCCTTCTCACTTCTTCTTTATCCTTTTCTTTCTTCCTTTTTTTTTACCTTGAGCTCTCTGTCGCTCCTTCTCAGCAAGTGCTGGATACTTCACACAGCGTCCTCTCCTCTCATTGAATTGTCACGGCAGTCATCTTAGCAACTGAGAGAGGCGAGCTGGAGTTGGTGGTGAGGAGGTGGGAGTAAAAGAGAGCGTGATAGAAAATACAGAAGAGAGAGGGACGAAGGAGAAAAGAGAGGACAGAAGAAGGGAAGAAAGCTCAGCCTGGTAGAAGCCGATGAGAAGATTAGATTAGTGGCGAGGTGAGGTGGGTGGGGAATTTGATTAACAAACGTGACATGGTTCTTGAAACCGGTGGGGAAGCTCCTCTACAAAACATCTCACACTTAAACATTTTCTGTAGGAATATTTTTTTTAAAGTGACACAAACAGACAAGCGAAACCTGAAGCTAATGGCAAAAACAAGCCCCCTGTCAAACGAGCGAAGCTGGTTTGTCTCCACAAAGAAAGCGAGATAAAGCAAAAGAAAAGAACAGACGATGCAAGAGCGTGCTCTAGTCCATCACCATGGCAACAGTGAATTCCAAAGTCTATGGTGGAGCTGATGAGCGTGCATGTATGTGTGTTTGTGTGTGTCTTTGTTGGGGGAGTAAAGGGATGGATGTACCAGCTGAGAGGATTTTGCTGAGATTAAAAATATTTTTTTTAAAAAGTGGTGCGCAGAGGAGTCTGGATGTTGTGCACCGTGGATGGAAAAAGAAACGTTTATGTTGTTGGCACTAATAACTGCATAAGATGAGGAATAAACACAATATGACAGACCTGTGAGTCATTGGTGCAGTGGTCACGGCGTCTCGTCGTGTTTCATCCCTCTAACTTTGTTCCTGTTGGTGTGATGGCTTCATCACCAGCATTTACTACGACTTCAGGCTTTGAAATTCACAATAGAGATGCATCAAAGCTGGAAGATCAAGTATGGATTTGATGTTTTGCTCAAGGGCATGTCAGCAGTGCATATGCTTCTTGCTTAAACTTACAGCCTACATTCAGCAAGCAGCATTTTTCCTGAAGAGAAAATCCCCAGCAGAAATGACTGAGGGTCAGGTGTTGCTATTTTTTAAAACAAGCTCTTAAAATCACACAAACACATGCAGCACCCAGAGAGACTAGCAGGGGCAAAGCATGCGATCCCACCTTTACAAATCGAAGTATTAGCACAGCTCTGTTTTAATTGAAACTATGCATTTATTAATAAAGTAAAAAAAAAAAATCATGAAAAGCTGTGAACTGTGGCCAATATCAGACAAACTTTGACCATATCAAATGCAAAAGTATGAATCTTTTCTACAGTACATATTTTGTTTTAGTTATATTTTTTCTCTTCACTGGGCATCAAGCCACAAGATATCGAAATAGATAACATTGGAAGAGAATTATAGTCCAAAATGTTGCAGAGGATTTAGAAGGCATGGATCAAAAATTGATCCAAAAGGAATGTTAAGACTAAAAAGATGTGCTTTATCTACCAATAGGAGGTTATATCCACATGGTTTGGAAACAGTTAAACGTAGGCTTAATACAATGAGGGATACAAAGCAAACGTTATGTACTTTCCTAACAAAGGCTGATTCAGTATCCATTTTGGATCCTGTCTTTTTCCTGAACTTTCATTCAGTAAAAGCCAAGAGTATTTTTTTCTCCTTGCGATAGTGTTCTGGTGGGTTTCTTTGCTGTTGATATCCAGTTTCTGGCAAGTGATGCAGTGCCATAAAGCAGAACATAGCTGTCATGTAATGCCCTGAGCTGGAACGCAAAGTTGTGACGTGCAGTTTCTCAGTCTTGGGATCAAGAATGTAAGTTTGACATTGGTTTGACATTAATGTGTCCTGTTGTTTTCCTACCCTTATGATAAGGTTTTCTGCTACGTGACTAGGGATGTAACGATGCACTCAAGTCACGATTCGATTCACGATTGTAAAGTCACAATTTAGATTATCCTCAACAAAATTAACATTATCCTTAACATTAAAATCAACATTTTTTAATATTTAAGATTTATGTCTATGTATTGAATAGCACTTCTATGAAAGAAATAACTAGCCTCATCACCGTCTGACTGAAGTGTGGGCGTGATGGGAGGAAGTACTTCAGCTCTAAAGTTCTAATCATTTCTTGAAAGCCTTCATTCCCTCACAACTGAAAAAAATTCCTTATGTCTTTTGCTACGTAAACAGTGATGAGTTTGTTTGTGTAGTTTGTCCCTTTATATTTCTTTGCTCCTGTGGTAGTGTGTGTGGCTTGAATCGATTTGCAGTTGATTCACAAAGCATCGTTACATTCCTAGACGTGACAAAAGAACGTTGAAAAATGTTCAACTTTTGTCTTGGCACTACATCCAATCAGCGAGGGGTTTATTGACTGATCGATGATATGACCAATGATATGATTTGGCTGTCCCCGACTTTCTTTTTTCAATACTGCCCTTATTGTAGGGTTGCAGTCTTCTTTTGTAAAGAAGACAAGACAAGAAAACCACTAGTTATATTCATCAGCTGTAAGAAACCTTACGGAAAAAGTTCTCAAGGTTTTCTCTTTTTTTACTGGGTAAAAGTCACCATTTTTTATTTGCAACATTAAAGTTTAATAATGAGTCATTCTAAAATGACTCCTTATGTTTTTCTTCCTTTTCTGTTCTGATCAGACACAACCACAGTTGGTGACACTCTGCGACTCTAGCTATGACCAACAAGATATGCTAGGGTTTTAGCAACTGGGTGACAGCAGGGTTAGCCAGGAATATGAATGTAAGCTTACCATTAAAATAATCGAGAACCATAAAAATGTATCATTAAAAGATGGATCTCCATTTAAAAAACTGGAGTTCATGCATAAGGATCCTACTTTCTGTAAAAGTTACTAAAGAGAAGTCTATGTGAAAATTATTACTCTTTTCCTTCACAAATGCTTTATTAGTGGGTTTATGGTATAGAAAACATGATATATAATTTGTACTGTGAGGCTAGCTTGTGATCAACAGTTTAATATCTACAGATCTATAGTTTCTACTCTTCAAATCCATTATTTTGCTTCTGGTGTTTTAAAGGATCATGAGAGTGAAAATGTAAATATTCAGGATTGAAATCAGGCAACATCAGTCAGACTAAATCCTATTTTTATGCACTCCATGAACATTTACCTGCAGGGTTCCACATTACGTTTGAGATTTTAAATCCAAATACCCCACTCTGTGCTGTTACTAAAAGAAAACTGTGCAGGATTTGGTCACAATTTCTATTAATGCAGGTGCTAAATTTGACCAAAAATAACTTTTGACAGTTTTACTCAGTTTGTTCTTAAAAAGGCCAGAAGTCAATCTTGAAAATCAAAACTATAAAACCTACTTATTAGGTTTTCTGCATTTACATGTACACAAAGCATTTGCCTCATTTCATCGCATCATCATCAACCTTGGGTTTAACAGTAAATGGTGAGGCCATAATTCGGAGTCTGTCATGGTTAAGCCTTTGCTTTGCAGGAAATATATTATTTTGGATGTGTAAAGATGTGAAGACATTTGTGATATGAATCCTAACACTGACCTCTAACACAACCCTCTTAAATCTTGGAAGACAGATGCAGTTAACACTAATGACAAGTCCACTTTAAATGCTTGCTGTAAAAGTCAAAGCAGCCACAGAGGACTGGGAATAATTTATGTCCACTGAAACACCTGTGTATGCTTTTTGGTGCTCTTTTTTGCTCTTTGTGTTGATTTTTGCAAAGTACAGACTGAGTTTTCCCTGTGAAGGCATCTAAAAGCTTAGACAGTCCATCTAGTGGTCACAGACAACATGACATGAAAGTGTTTCATCACTGCATCAGTATTCAGGTGGATTGTGACCTTTTGAGACTCACCTAGGACACCGCAGGACCCTGAAGAGGACTGGATTCATATATAACAAACACACATAGGAACACAGACATCGTAATTTCACATTAAGATCCTGATAGCAAGTTGTCTCAGGCCAACAGAGAGGATTATACGGAAAGCTGCTGTAGCACAACATGGAAGAAACACATGTCGCAGGGAGGGGGCGGTTTACTCGTAGCAATGTGATTGGATGAAAGGAAAAATCAAACATGCTTTGAATCATGGCTGCAAGAATTATGAATCCTGGTGGTAATCCAGAACAGCAGCAGAACACAGAGTTAATGTTCAGTCTCTTAAATGGCAACTAGCTTGTATTTATATATATATA
>JBAMHX010000014.1:18004773-18027087 GCA_037177515.1 Pseudomugil tenellus | reverse complement strand
TATACATATATATATATATATATATAGTTATTTCACTCCCCTGAAAAAAATACTGATGTGTTTGTTGATCAGATGTGGGGAGGGGGGCAAGGAACTAAATATGCATTATGAGTGCTTTTAGCTACTCTACAGAAGTCTGAATCACCTTTTTCATAGTCACATATTCTGCTTCTTCAGACAATACTACAGTACAGTATCACGATTATAAATGTTCATTTCATAAACTTGTGTAAACAAAATCCTTTGGACAGCATTGTTTGCAACTGCGAAAGGCTGGAGATAAAAATCAATAGAAATGAGTTTGAGGAGAACAAGTGGCAGCCATTTTTCGCTGAGGTACACCTCAGCATTTAACTCTCTAAAAAGAGATGCACACACACACACACACACACACACCGATTTGCATGGAAGCTGTTAAACATAAAGCTTGTGCACACAGACATACAATGAAGTAAATTATTTTGAAAATATTACTATTGATGAGAACATTTCGAATAAGAACAAACAACAGAAGGTCGATAAACCTCGACTTGTTTTCAAAAGACACTTGGCAACACTTTGAGCTATCTTAATGAAAATGTTACACTTAGAGATAGCTAGGTAAAATACAATACTAAAGTAATGCTATGTAGTCTAGAATCTACTACATATTGAAAATAAATAGGGATTCCTTCAGCCACTTTTTTACCTGAGGAACATCAGATGTTGTGCATCCTTGTCTTGGGGTAAATTATAAAATTAAGTTGGTTTTTTTATGGTGAATATTATGTGTTTTTTCATTTTATTTTATTTACTTCAGGTTATGGTTTCTGCCTATGTTATGGTTTGTATCATTTGGTCATTATAAAATTTAAAAAAGCAATATAATTATCTTGAAATATATCAACGTCTTCAATTTTGTTGATAATTTATTGTCTTAAAAACTGATGTTTTAGATCTGTTAAATCCCCCTTAAAGTGTAGGACATCAGAAATAGCAACAGTAGATACAGTGATTGTATTTACCATTTGAGATCACTGGATTACAGGCAGGGGCTGCATGGTGGCAAGGTGGTGAGCGCTGTAGCCTCACAGCAAGCAGGTTCTCTGTTCGATCCTCTGTGTGGAGTTTGCATGTTCTCCCCGTGTTAGCGTGGGTTCTCAACGGGGTTCCCAATGTCCAAAAACATGCATAGGCTGATTGGAGACTCTAAATTGACCTTAGGTGTGACTGTGTGCATGCGTGGTTGTTCGTCTATGTGTGTGGCCCTGTGATAGACTGGCAACCTGTCTAGGGTGTACCCCGCCTCTCACCCATGGCCCCCCCCCTGCGACCCCATTTGGGAATAAGCGGTAGAAAATGGATGGATGAATTACAAGCAAGCATACATGACTCATTTTCCCCCTTATTCTTAGCTCTTTGGTTTTGGCTAAATTCAAGAGGGATGAAATTATCTACAAAAGGGTTCAGGAAATTTAACAATTTAAAAAAAATATACATCATTCAGCTGTTTTGTTTTGTGAAATCAATACAGCATCAGCTCGATCCAATTCATGTTTAATGTATGGTGTGGATAAAAAAAGACCTTAGAAAGCATGGAAGAATGTGAATCACTGAATGAGTGGGATATAAATAAGATCAATGTAGAGGAGCAACTGAGAGGAAAGAGGACAAATTCGAACATAACCATGATTAAAGTGGAAGGCTTTCATTTAATTTGATCTTCCATGTCAAAATGAATATACAGACTAAAATCATTTGTATATGCTACAAAAATATATGCTAATTTGTCTACTTTTAATCTTTCTTAGAATTTTTCTTCTGACCTCAGAAAAAAAACAAGTTTAACTCGGAACAATTCCACATTTTGAGTGTACTTTAAAGTGCAGCTTTTTAATTTCTTCCTCAGATCAGTATTCAGTCGGTTATTAAATATTAAGCACTTTTAAAAACAGAAACTGAGCATTTGGCTTGCAGTTCAGCTTGTTTTGTGTGAAGAATTATTACATACGCAAATGCATTAGTACACCCAGACAATTCTCAATTTTGCATTAAGTATTCAAGGATGCCTAAGAGCAGCACACTGGCCTGATTTTTTTTCCTTTTTTTCCGTTTGTAGTATTAAGTTTCTCATCTCTGTTTGTGCTCCGTCAGCCTCAGCATTAATAAAAGGGGTGAGAGAAGCCATTCAAATGCTAGCTGAGGTCAAGTCACAAGCTTTACTCTCAAAGCGACCTATAATATCTATTTTCTGACCTGTGCTCTGACAGAGGCTGAGCTAGAACGCTGCAATATTAAATGATAAAAGATGGGTTCATATCTAACTCAAGTCTCACAATTTCCATCAAATTTGATCTAAGCCTATTTTATATGACCTTGAAATAACATCCAGTATCAAAGTACAGTATGTCAAATTAATTATTTGATGTCTATGTGGGAAAGTTTAAGATACCTACAACATTTTATAACAAAAGATAATGTAAATATGTACAGGAACGGGTATATTTTTATCTATTCTTTCAATAACTTCCTTTTTCCAACAATACCAATATGATCCAAACCTCAATTTATGCTCATACTTTGTTTCACAGAGCCAATCATAGCCTGCGTAGCTGAAAGCTCATCTAGTATATCTTTTCCATTCATCCCTCTTCCTCACATCTCTACCATAAGATATTTTGCAAGAGTTTCACCCATCTCAGCTGTATCAATTGCTTTTAAGACAAAATAATCTTAATAATGACTTAAAATACAACTTTGTAAAAAAAAATACTATTAAACTTTTGGAAGTTGTAATATAGCATATTGTATTTTGCTTAAAAAATTTGCAGAGAAGCAAAACAAAGTCATGCTAACATGTTGTCATTATAACCCAATCATATCATGGATTTAATCTTTATGTCTACATAGGCTGAGACTGTGGAGCATGCATGTACTTAGAAAGGTCTTAATTCACAGAAACAAGCTTCCAGTCTAGGATTACAAGGAAAAGAAAAACAACATTGTAGGGCTCGATTATTGCGAACTTATAATCACAATTATTTTGATCTTGGTTATTTAACACGATTATCCATTAACTTTAATAATATGAATTTATTTCCCAGCCGTTAGTTTCCCGCCACACTTAACGTCTGGATTAAAAGCCTGGAAAGGCTAGTAATGTCCTGAGCTCAGCTTAACTCACCCAAAGAGTATGCTACAGTTAGCTATTTACCATATCAAGTGTTGTTGTGAGGTTCTTGAGATATTCAATATTGAGTATCAACGGTGTCAGCCCAGCAGAGTTCTAAAGGTTAACAGGTGCCTTCCAGATAGTTGATGTGATCCTGGTCCTGCTTGTGGCTGAGTTCTGGGATCTTGACTTGTCAAGTTTCAGTTGCCAAGAGGCAACTCACTTAAATTGCTACTGAAAACACGTATTGCGAAGATGCAAACAATTGAACTATTTTATTTTTATTATTGTTGAAAACCAGATTTTAATTAAGATTGAAATTCGATTAATTGGCTTTATGCACAGATCCACTACTTCCTGAACTTAAGAACTCTTTTGTTTCCTGTCTTTCATTACTGGACGAACTGATTAATCCAGGTGTGTCTGGCCTTAGTAACCACAACGACAATGGCCAGACACACCTGGGTTAATCAGTTCGTCCAGTAATGGAAGACAAGAAACAAAGGAGTTATATGAGAGCCCACACAAAAACTGCTGTTAATCATACCTTACCAGTATATTGTCGGCTGACTGAATCTCCATCAATTGATGCTTGAGCAAAACTCACCCAAAGGTAGTGTACACGGGATTTTGTGCACATCTGCACAGGCACAAATGGTTTGCACATGCCATGAAATCATGCATTAACAGATCCAGCTGAGTCCTGCTTTATTCACTATAGTTTGTGCTTCCGCAAGCTGAAGCACAACTGACAGATTCCTGTTTATTCGGTAACCCTCATCCAGCTGACTACCCATAAAACTGTCCTTACTCTTGGATTACGTAACAAAGTTTTCAAAAGTATTTGAACATCTCGCTTTTTTTTTTTCTTTCTTTTCCTCCAGTTAACCCAGCAGGGATTCAGGTACACCAGATCTTATGAGCACAGAGACTTTAAACAATCTAGTTCCTCTGAGGGAAACAATATTAATATAGTAAAATCACATAAGACATTTTTTTAAAGATCAGGAACAACAGATCATTTTGTGATCTTAGATGGCGAATGGAACATGGGAGAAGAATATGGGAAACATGAGGTTCTGAGAGGAGGAACTTGTTTTGAAGCTGTAAAACAGCTATCTGTCTAAATGAGATTCAACTCCTCTGCTGTAAATGCCTCTGTGGTTGCTGAGTAGGGAATGACCTGAGTTGGGCAGGTGGACAGATTTATTATAAGTTGCCCTTGACTTCATATTTGTTGCCTCATGAATGCTCAAAGATGTTTCAGAATTTGACTGAATATTATGTTTGCTGTCATAGTTTTAAAAATAATACTTTACTCGTGTTTTTGTTTGTTGGTGTCGGGTTGTATGCTCAAGGTTGTGCAGAATAAATACAAAATGAGAATAACTGTCACTTAAAAAATCGGTACTCATCAATATTCTATAGGAAGTCTCACGTCTTTTTTTCTCTTTATAAGTCTTGATTCGATACGCATTATTATAAAGTATCGGATACCATGCTAATTTTACTGACATATGCACAATTTGGTAAGTTGAGTGACTGGCACAGTAAGAAAAGCAGAGCTGGGGAAGGATGTGGTATTCAAATAAGCTAAATCACATTTCACTAATTGAGGTGGTATCTATGACAAAAAAAGAAACATTTTGTTTATCACCTATACATTTAATGCAATAGGACATATGAAATAGGTAACATTAATCGTATATATTTAATTCGTTTTTCTTCAGTGCATCTATAATTGTCCAGAAAGGAAGCACGCAGAATGATGACACTGTATCATCAGTACCTCTGACGGTGCCTCGGGGGTTTCTCAGGGCTACACAGTGAAGAATGACACACTTAAGACCAAACTTCAAAAGAACAAACACCCACTCATACAAATGTGCACACACGGCAAATTAAGATGGAAAATAGTATTCATATAACATGTCAAGTCAATGTGAACAACTACTTTTCCATCCTTTTTATCCAAATCATAATCAGTATGACGAAAAAGGTAAAGATAGATTGGACAGAGGTTGTTTCAGCAATTAGTTCTTTATCACTACATCCATCTCCTTCAGGACATCATCAAACTGTAAGTCGTGTCACAGCATTTGAAATCCTCAACAGATTTTTTTTTTACTATATATCACAAAAGAATAAAGAACCTAAAAGAAAAAAAGTCAAACCCAGTTGAAAGCGATTACATAGAAATGGCAAATAACTATTGCATTGTTTATCTAAAAGTGGGATTTCGATAAACAAAATACATTTAAATGAATTTAAAACATGTTTCTTTTTCTTTCTAATTCATTTTTACGTTATCAATCCCACTTGGGAAATTCAACTCTGTGCTAAAGTTCTAGCTGTCATGTTTCAGCATCTAGGACAGTCAGGAGCAGTTGTAAGGGATGAGGGCTTTGCTTGAGGGATCACAGTCAGTCACACCAAAGACTTGAACCATTGTAACCTCTAAGCCATCATTCTGCCACACAAATAATATGGTAAGGCAAAAAAGCATATCCTGAATGGAAAAAAAGAATTTTTTTTGCATTCCTCTCATCACTTTCTTTTTTATTTGGTTTTTAATACATCCAAAGTGTTCAACAAAAAAAAGTATGCATTTACATTATGTCTGTTTGATATGAAGTATTGATCTCAGTTCAGAGTACTGCACACTTGCTGACACAGGAATACAAGGACAACAGATACCTGCAGCAAAAGATGAGTTTTGAATCTTAGCATTAGACTTAATATTATTTAAGATTTAGATGTTAGTGTTACTGTGATGAAATAACAAAATGGAAGACAAGAAAAAAGTGACACAAAGAAAAAGAACACGGAAATGTGTTACTCTGTGCGAGTGTGTATGTGCGATCCAAACTGCACCGACTAGTCTTTCTTTCTTTCCGTCGGTTTAGCTCCACAAAGTCACTTGTGCTGCATTGCCAGCATGATGGTACATCAGATCCCTACAGGCATCACTGGGATCAGGTGGCAGATTCATAACATACGCCAACAACATGACCTTGTCCTGGATGAGCCCGCTTGAGCCCAGTGATAGGGGCAACAGGGGCCAATGGGGTGAGTGAGAGCGGAAAAAGAATAAGACACCAGATGGATGTGTTAATTTATTTGGCATGGTGTAATCTTCATCTATTCCTCTCCATCTTTCTCCTTCTGTTTGTCAATGATTGTACACAGAATAAAATGTCATTCTCAAAGCCTCATAAGATTTAAATGACTACTGAGTTTCTCTAGCCAACCACGGAGCTGTCAAACCGGGTTTATAGATGGAAAAGAAAAAATTTATAACAAAATAACTTAATTTGTGTCCTATAAATAGGACATTTATAGACAGAGTACATTCCTTATTAAAAAGAGGACTGAAATCACATAGTTCAAGCAAGTGCTACCACAATAGCATGTTTAACACTATAACAGTGTCTGCTGTAGTGGAAAGGTTGTCATACTTTTGGTAAGAATTGGCCTATAGTGTTTAAGTCAAAGACAATCAATAGTAAAATAAGAAATGTGTGTCTATAGGGCCTACTGTCCTGTGTTCTTCACATATAATCTGCCTTACACAATGTGAAGATGATTCATCAAAATATAACTCAAAATCTTTTAATCTATGAGTTATGAAACTATCTGATGTCGCTGATTCCCTAAACAAAGGAGACCTAGATGGATCCAGAGATATTCCTTTGGGATTTTTTTTTTTACTCAGGATAACGTTAATGCAATTCCTCCAGGAAGAAATGTTGGGAAATTATCTTAACTATGGATTTGGTTTAAAGACTTAAGTTACTGAAGGATCCAATTTTCTCACTACAAAACTTTCATTGGGATACTTAATAACATGTGAACTTTGAACAAACAAATATGTAACTTCAAGGTTGCTGCAACAAGGAACATGGAGAACGGGGCTAAAGCATCCCATAACATCAAAACTAAACAAACGAATCTCCTTCCACTTCACTTTCCACCCTAACATAGAGCAGGCAATTCCTGACAGAAGATAAAAACTACATTTAACAACATTCCAGATGTTCATTTACAACCTCTGAGATGGTTTATACTCTTACAAATGAGCCAATGTTAATTCCAAACCAGCATTTTTTATCATAATCCCATATAGCCATTTACCAACTTCTACATTTCTTATATTTGCTTATCAGATTAAATAATATTCAAATTATGGTACTTAGACAGTTCCTTTGTTTTAATCTTATGTGCATTTATTATGTCGGAATGATTTAGCCATGTTTAAAATATGCCTCAGTTTTAAGGTTTTAATGATGTATAGCTTATATGTAAATTTTTAGGTGTTTAACTCTGATTCTAAAGAAGAGGCAGAGCTCTGACATACAAATATAAAGCCTGAGCTTCAGCCAAGCCCCAAAATGTTTATTGGCTGCATGAGACAAACTAGGCCTCCTTCAGGTGTGTCACATGCTCTGAAACAGGAGACAAGAACACTAATAGGCAGAATAAAAAGACAGACTGAAAAAGAGAGTAAGTCTGAGCCAAAGATGTTACCAGAACTGAAAGTACAAGAAACCGTGCTTGAACTTTGCAGAGTACATGTCTGGAGACACAGCAGTTCCCAAGGAGAACTCATCACTGTGATTTCCAGGCTCTGAAAGACTTCAGATTTCAAGTTCTTCTTTATCTTTTTTCAGATTTTTTTTAAGGACCACACAACAACTTGGTGGAATTTTCTTTCAGTACAGACTAATCCAAAATTACAAATAACATCACATAAGAGACAGGATCACAATATTCATTTGATTTCCACTCCTGCGCTCCAGGTGCAAGTAATTAACGACCTAATTATATCCCTGAATGCTGAGTGTTGGAGATATTATGGTTTAGAAAACCCTAACCCTAAGTCACCGGCCCAAGGGAACCACCTGGGTCGAATTTCACAATTTGGGGATTTTTTTTCCCAACAGATGGTGCTTTACGCATGAAAAGTCAGATTTTTTACTATATACTGTACCTTGAACTATTCATCTAAATGGCCTCAAACAAAGTGCAGAATGTCATGACCTCAGGCTGCATTCTGTCCTGACGTCATGCCGGGCTGGTTCAAAGTCTCGACACCAGGTGGAGTTTTGTGACTGAAGATGTGCAGATTCCGGACCAGTCTAGTTCACAGGTCGTATAAAGAAATTCTGGCAGTTTTGGACAGAACTCATTTTGACAACGATCAGATTCCCTCTGATGCTGATGGTTGGCGAGTCATGAATCCTTTCTTCTTTTTTACTAAGTTCTTTCGGATTTAGAAATCCCAATTCCAGTTTGCACATCTACTAACTAACACTACAGTTCAATTAATCTATGTTTAATTCTTAATACAGTTTTAAATTTCTTAATCATACAAATTTAGGCTGATCATCATATTTACACAGTTTTGGTTCATGTTTTTTTTTACATTTTATTTAACTTTTTATTGTCGTATTCATATTTTATTCCATCTATGGACATTAAATTTGATAAATTAATATTCACAATTATTTAACTGATTGTCTGATTTCCTTGAGTCCTGATTTAGGTCAACTTAGATCTTACAAAGTAACACCTGAGACTGATTGAACAAAGTGATTGTTTATTCATTGGTATAAGTTATATAGCTCCACATATCGCATCATAGGTTGCCTTTTATGCCTATAGGGTAACACAATAAGCTAGAAAATAAGAAGTGGTGCTCCTAAGTGAATATTTATTAATTGTTAATATAAATATTTCATGTTATTGTTAATTTATTATGCTAAACGCTACACTGATGTAATGAAAAAACACTCTGTAAGTAGCACCAGAATGTATTATTCCTCTTAATTCTGGATGGTACTTCTGTGTCTGGCACACTACAGACAGCTGCACTTATGAGTCAATTGGTGCCTAAAAGTCAAGACTGTGAAGAGACAGCTATTTAGCAAGCATTTGCTGATTGCAACCCCTTACCAGATCAGAAATGGGAAAGTCTCTATAAGCCACCCATTTGCTTGTTTTTTGTAAAGGCAGCTTATCACGTTTGCACTCTCTAGTGAGGGAGTTCATGATGGCCTTGGGTTGTTTGGACTGTGTGTGTTAGAACCAGCAGTGAGACACATCTTGTGTAAACGTCAGCTGCGCTTCATTTAGACTGAACTGCTGCCCATGAGACGGGTTTCATGTTCTAAACAGCTTTTACATTTTCTCCAAATGAGGCCCAGGCAAGTTAGTAGATATGCAAATATTAAGTGGTCACTGAAAGGTTACACACCTCTAACACTGAATCAGATCTGGATGAAAGGGAATCATCTTGTGTCAGTGCACCCTATACATAATTGAGTGTTATCAAGATTACGTTTTGAAAAGACCACCACTGACTTAGTAAGATATCGCTGTGAAGCTGAGACCCCAGAATGTGATTGTTTGGATATTTTTCCCAAACTGTCTATAGTTTTATTTGGACAAAAAGTGTGCTGATTGAGATGAAGGGTGAAATATAGTTACGTAAAAAAGACAAAAAAAAAAAAAAAAAACAAACAAACAAAAGTTTCTATGGTGTGAAAGTAGTTTATTTCTGCAAGGCATCTTCTTTTTTTCCACTGTTAGCACAGAGCATGCTTTGACCTAATTAAGTTTTCATGCCAATAGTTCAGCGGAGAGTTAAACTTTAATGGCAACAAACTCAGAAATATAGTTTTTCCATTGTACGAAAGAAATTGATTTTTATTTCTTTTTATTTTTTAAAATAAAATTTTAATTTTAATGCAAAATCTCCTTCAATCTAAGAACTGAATTATTCTAAATGCCTGTTCACTTTATTTCTGACCTAAGTTGGCCAGAACTGGTGATAACTGGTCAAGTTTCCCTTCAAGGTAGAGAGAGAGAGAGAGACAGGATGAAATGAGGTCTGCTTTCTCCTACTAATCAATAAATGGAAAAACTGACACTTAGGCCATTATACCAGCCTTTTTTGTCGCTGGTGTAATGAACTGTAATAGAGAAATGATAATAATGATGATAGTCATAATTAGGATAATGACGGGGCAATCACAGGGTGGCATTACAGGTGACATTAACAGTGATCTATGATTGATCTGTTGCAAGGCTGGCAGCTTGGTTATCGAGCAGAAAATCCTTGGTAAAGGATGATGCACAAAGTGTGTATCCAGGTGTATTTATTGGATATTCAAAATTTAATAGGAGTTTTTCTATATTTTTTTTCTCCAGCAGCTTTTTCCAGCTGCTTATGTTGTGGATGTGGGGATTAAAATCTGAAAAATCATGTAGTTTATAAATCTTTTCATGACAGAAAATCCAAGTTTTCTGCTGGGATACTATGTGTGTAAACATATGAATTTAATCATAAACGTGGAGTTTTCTAATGAAAGCACTGTTTACACTGAGGAAGTGTGCATGCACACTAAACCTCCATCCAAGTGGTGTAGTTTTTATGCTTTAAGTGAGCAGCTGATCTGACCCTTAACAATAGAAGAAACTATGCTATTAAATAAGTAAAACCTGCAAAAGAGTACTTAAGCACTAAATTAAAAGGCCTCTGGGTGGGAACACTGTTGTGCATTCCAACAGTTGTTGATTTGTTTCTGAGTGTCAGATATATTTACCTGAATATTCCAGGAAGTTTTATCAACTCAGCCCCTCTGCTAGCATAGCTAACTAGCCAGGTCATGAGTGTCAACACACAGGACAGAGGTTGCTATCAGTCAGAGCAGTGAAACCCTGCGCATGATCTGTAAAGCAAATGAAACGTTGCTGTGTTGTTGTCCCTGGGAGCTTTAACAGATTAATTAATATGGATTAATTAAATTTTGACATTCCTGGATGTGAAATGGTTCAAAGAGTAACTTTGAATGAACGCTGGAAAAGCTTTTCATCCTGGAATCTTTTCTCATAGGTCAATAAGTTGTTTGGGAAGTTTTGACATCCACTGAAAGAATTAAGCCTGATCTAAAAGACCATGAACTAATTCCTCTTCATAAGGACAGAGAGAGACTTTGCATTATCAACAGAAGTCAGGAGCTTATAGGTATTTTGGAATTTAGAAAGAAAGAAATTCTGGGAGCTACTTGTATGTCTCTGTGTACTGACTGAGACCAAATTACTTAAGTTCAAACTAAGTTGACAGTTTGTTGTTTGTTAGCCAATTGAATCAAAGTTTGCAAAACCTCCATCGTCGTTCAGTGGGCGGTTCAAATACTTTTCTTCGCTGACCTCATGCGGACATCTTTGGGCCTGTAATCTTGAGCCAATCTTGTCAAACCTGATTACTGAAGCAGATCAGGAAAAACCAAAAGTCCAAAACTTTAAGGTGCTTGTTGTTTTCCCTGCTGGTTTTAAACACACACACCAACATTTCAGCAAACAGCCATTAAACTAAAGGCTAGGATGCAGAAAATCTCACAGCTCCAAGGAGATAATACTCTCCAACACAAGTTTGAAGTCCCAAGAAATCTGTCAGTTAGAATGATTCATGGGCTATTGGACCGACTGCTTGGTTCTACCGTGTTGCATATTACATTTCTACTTTGGACCTCATTTTACTCTGAAACAACATTTCCTCATTATGAGTGGCACTGGCACCAACCCATAGGGTCAGAGACGATTTTGTGAAGACGAAGACGAAGTTGTGCTGTGTAGTTTATTGTTTTTACATCACACATCACTACCATAAAGAAATTAAAAGCAGGCACATGAGATATGATGGAGCTGTGCCCGACAATTTTTTTTTTTTTGCTGGTTTATTGTTTTATTGTTCACTTAAAATTTTAAGTAGGCCTACACCAACTATGTTTGAGATGATGCAATCCTCACATGAACAGTGACACAGACATACTCTGAAACGCTTCTGATGGAATAGGGTACCAAGCCGAAAGGTTTGTAGAGCCATTCTGTAGCACTTCCACAATGCTTCCATGTCCAGTGCAGCTCCAGGTTGACAGATCAGATAAATCACCTCAAGTTTATTTTTCCGCAAAGCTTTGATTGACACAGGAAACACAGGGATTTTGAATGGTCACTCCAATCCTACAAACAAGAACTAGTGGCCACGCAGACCCAACTGGAGAATTAAAAACTGATTAGTACAGAATCACACTATTTCCTTTAAGAAGATCTGCGTGAGGTGCAAAACATGAAACGTGACATCTGTGCTTGTGAAGAATATCTGAATTCTAAGCACAAACATATCCAGCTTCTACAGAAGGAACTAACTGAGACCCCAGGTAACCTAGTTTACAGAGAAAAGGAAGACTTATCAGAGCAGCTGATAAGCATCAAAAGAAAACTGTATCACTTCTTGGAAACTGGACAAAAAAAAAAAAACAGAGATGAATTCAGACAGGATTTTTTCAGAAACTCAGACAGGATTTCTCATGAGAATACTCCATGTTTACCTCTTACTTCTGTTCCACAAAATCTCCTCCCAGATCCACAAAAACCTCCTGATCTAATCCAGGTGGGACAGACCTGACCAGACGCCTGTTAGAGCCCACAGTCAGCAGTGTCCCACAGATAAAATATATATATATATATATATATATATATATATACTGTATATGTAAATGTGTGTGTGTGTGTGTTTACTATGTATAAGATAAATAAGAATGAATGAGTGATACTTTAGCTGACATTGTGAAGCAAAGAAGCATTAATAAAATTGTAAGTACCTTTGCTACTCTGCTAGTCCTTTACTTCACCTCCTTTCTCCCAGACAATGGTAACTTATTCTGAGTCTGGTGTTACTCACCATTACCATTAAATAATGCATTGTGTATGTTTTCACTCCAACAGGTGCATATGCACTCCTGCCTGTGAACTTTTAGGATCTTTGCAATCTGTGTCTGAGTAGCTACATGGGTTTTACCTTAAAAACTTAGAACAATCTGATGACTGAAAATGGGGTCCTATGTTGTACTTTGTCTTCTCCTGAGCTTTCTCTTGACATTCTTACGCTGTGTATGTATAAAGAAATGACTATGTGAGACCTTGGCACTCAGTCCGAGAGTGCCAATGGGTTATGATAATAGCAACTATTTCCAAAACTTACATCTTGATTGGTGAGAACATGTTAAGACAGATTCTCTCCAGATTCGTTTTGTTGCTTCATTTCTCAGATGACAGGTATTGATCAAAATCAAATCAAATTTTTTATAAGTATGCTGTTTTGGATTTTTAAATGGCACTTCAAAAAACTAGAAAGACAGTCCACTGGGAGCACTGGGAGCAGTTGAGGAAAATGGTAATAAACATATGTTAAATATGGCCATGAACCTCAAGTGTGGTAACTTCATTTTCTCTGCTATCTTCTGTTTATCTGTGTATTTTTTTCCTTCTGTTTTCTACATTCATGCAAGTCCCCTGCTGTCTCCCACCCTCCTTCCCAGTCTTCCAAACTTGCCTTTCATTTTTACTCAGTGTCCTTCCTCACTCTTCATCATCTTGTGCTGTATCAATACTCTTTGATTTCAACAGCCCATTGCCTCACTCTATGTACAATTAGTCTGTTTATTTTGTAAACAGACTAGAGTAGTATGACTCAAATACCATTAACAGCATTTTTCTTAGTACCATTAAAACCTGCAGTACTTCTACAGCAGAATGTGATTACATCATAGTTATTACAGAAAAAAAATAATTTCTTCTCCATGTGTAAATCACCTTGGATAATTAAGACACAATGACATACAAATGATGCAAAGAGCTTATATACAAGTCAGAGTCCACGGACATTGACAGATGGTCGCACATCTGTCTTTGACCATGTACCTTGACCTGGCCTTACATCATTCCAGTGAACTGGTCAATAAGGAGTTTGGCAGTTTAAGTTTTAATTGTACGTTGGTCTGACTTTATTTCCCTCCTCTTTTTATATTTTTATTGTTGCTGTCATCTTAATTTGAACATTTCAGCGACGCAATAAAATTAATGTACAAACATTAATTTTAAGGCATGAGCTTAAGACGCTATAGGCTTTTGAAAAGATACAATGAGTACGACATGAATCAAAGTGAATATGAAATACTTCCAGGCGTTGCTTTTTTTCTTTAATTATACAAAGCACTTTCTATTGTAGTCTATGAAAAGTGCTTCAGAAATTAATAATTTTTTCTTGTTTATTAAAAAAACCACAAGTTGAAGAAATAACAGTAAGACTATTTACCAAAGCAATAACCAGCATGACACCTTAAACTGACTTTTATAAAAATTGAATTGGACTAATAAGAGCATGATTTCCAAATATTTTCCAAATCTGTCTATCCATATGAAACACTGAGAAGAAAATGCATTGATGTCTTCTTTATGTACTGTTCTGTAAAGAGATGGTCAAAAAGCTTTTAATATTCAGAAAAAAATGAGAATTAAATATTTTAGATTCATTTATGCATCAAGACTGCTGTTTGATGCCAAATATTGCTTTTATTATTCTGGCAGGTGTGTTATAAACTGAAAGATGGGATGCCACAGAGACTAGAACATGTTGGCGGGAAATGGATCAATAACACACACAAGCATGGATCATGACATTTATGCATGTTCCCCACAGAGAATGAACAATTGCATGCATATGTACAAATGCATGGAGATCTGGTGTGATCCATAACTTAAAAAGTTATGGACGGATTTGCAATAAACTTTCAGGATATATCCAAAATGGGAAGATGAACAAGTGAATACATTTTGGAGGTGATCCAGTTCCCCATCTGGATCCATGAATTATTTTACGGATTCTTTAACATTGTGAGATAGGCAATCGTGGTGGCAGCTTTGCTTACCAAAACGTTACAGCATATGGTCTAAATAAGGAGTCCGTAACCTACGGCTCCACAGCCTTATGTAACCCTGTGGTGTCCCCCTTGTGGTTCCGGATGTTTTCACTCAAGCCACGGTAACCAAAGCCAATATAAGTCAGTGTAATGTGGGCTATTAACCAGACAATCTTAACTGCATACTCTAGTTTTTGTATGGGAAAACTGTGCAGAGGTCAGCGCTCTCCGAGAGATTTTACTAGTTCTGTATGTTCTGCTTGAATGTGTGCATACACATTATATAGTTATATATAGTTATATAGTTATATATATATATATATAGTTATATTTATAGTTATATATATAGTATAAAGTAGCTTGGAGTGTAAAACCACTTTGAATGGTCAATGAAATACATGCAGTACATTCATAGTAACGGTGTTACTTAGTTATCTTTAAAAGAAACAAAATAGGACTGTTTCATGATTTATTTGAACAGAACTTATATAAAATACTGAATAAAAATGAGAGATCATTTAACCTTTAGTCAGGGATAAAAATATAGGAAAGAAAATTGGTACTAATTATCAGAGAAGAATAATTTCTCATCCGTTGAGTTGTTTTTCATCACTGTTATTGACTCACCAATTTCAGAGCAACAAGGCAAGTGTATTAACTGTAGAGTTCTTCTAATATTTACAGAATTTTATCAAAGCAAAATACACTAAGAGTACAAAACCCATCAGATGGTTATATCACCTGCATGGACATCGAGCAGAATAAGAGGCACCGCACAATTTTCTGCACAACGTGTTTTCACACAACTGAAAATAGAAAAATTGAGCCGTTTTTATCTGTTGCATGTATATTGACTGAGGTTGGTCAAGGAAAGAGAAATTTGCTGAGACTGTGAAAAAGTTACAAAACAACATGCAGGCTGAACTTTGCAGCAGTAGGCTGCTGCAGGCATGTATTGACTCAAAATATTGTATTGATTAACTACAATGCATGAAGATTTGCCAAATGCTTCTGCAACCATCTGTATCCACAAAACTGCTGATACTAAAACATGTTTGGATCTACACGTCAGTGGATCATTGTTCTTCCACTAATCGTTACAATAACTGAAAAGATCACCAATCATAACTAAAAAGGAACAACATTTTTCTTGTTTTTTTTTTTTTTTTTGCTTATATATTTCTCTAGTTGTTTAGTATCTTGACTGAAACCCAAATGTCTTCAATTAAAGGTTGCCAATAGAATTACCTTCTACCTTGTTTAAAAGGCAGGTAGAAAATGTTTTCCAGGAGCACTTTTCACTATGTTGCATAAAATTCCCTTCACACCCTGCTGCAGCCAGTTAATTACATGCTGTAGCACAAACATAAACATATTTAGTCACCTATTGAAGGACAGGACAGAAAAAACCCACCAACCAATAATTTTAAGTGAGTTTAAGTAAATGATCGGATGTTGATGTAGCTATGAAAACTACATAATGACAGGTTTTAGAGCACAATATCCACTTTTATGTCTTCTAGAAAGACATAAAAAGCCAACAAAGGCTTTTTAATGACAACTGAATGAAGGAAACTAGGACTAAGGCTTGACATGATGTACCATGTTAGCTACAGTTCCAATAGACTTGTTTTTGTTTATGTTTGAGCTTAAGCAAAACATGGAAACCTAGTTCGTGGTTCAATAATGACACATTGCAAATAATAAGAGAAAAACAAGAGTGAAGTGTTCTTTCTTGTTTACCTGACAGCGTCACTAAGCCTGTGTGTGTTTACATGTGTTAAAGCCAATTTTGAGATGCTTGCTTTACTATTTTTTGTCTTTTTACATTTGGATGTCTTACATGGTTTCATTTACCTGTGTAAGTGAGAATCCGCGTGTGTGTGTTTGGCAGTTACTCATTAGTGTCGATCTGTCTCCCTGAGCTGCCAGTCTCATCCATTGTGTGGGCTGCCTGCAGGCATCCATTTCCCCTCTTCACCCTACCTGGCCATATCCATCTCTGCTCAGCTAGACACTGTTAAAACTGTGCCACTGCTGTGTGTGCATGTGTGTATGTGTGTGTGTGAGAGAGAAGGAGAGGGAGACGAAAGGTGGGGGGGGGGGGTGAGGGAAAGTGAGTGACTGAGTGAGAGACATAGGAAGGAAGCAAGAGAGAGAGGGTGTATGTTCTTGGTTTGGTTGGGTGTTCTTTTGATTGATAGCTTGGATAGCTGCAGCTCTTTGGGTTTGTGATTTTTCTTTTAGATATCATGTCAGATGACCAAGTTTCCTTCGTGCATAGGCCATTTGTAAGTTTTCCAAGAATATGCAACTGTTTTAGGTTGAAAAATACATAAGCAAAAGCGCAAGGCTCTTATTTCTGAGACCATCACTTTGTTCTGTTCACATCCCATCTGTTCAGTTTCCAGTTCCTCTCTGCTGTGGGTCATGATGGCAGCAGACTGTGCAAGGTAAACCAGATGTACACTTCCCTTCTGTCTAGCCAAGTCCTCCATTTCTACCTGGAAAAATCCCAAGGCGTTCCCAGGCCAGATGGGATATCTAATCCTTACAACATTCTCTGCCCTCTCATTCTATTCCCTGTTGGATGTTCCAAAATTGCCTGTGCGGGAGGGCTCTCTGAAGGCATTCTAGTCAGATGCCAGGAAGCTTGAACCAATGCCTTTTACCAAAAAGGAGCAGCAGCTCCACTTCACATATTTGCTGGTTAGAGGAGCATATTTTATTCTTGCCGTTTATTCCCAAAAGTTACAACAGGTTGCTGAAGACTTGAAAGCAATTAACTGAAGAATCAAGATCTTTTACCTCTAATTTTTCTTCTAATTTTTAATCACAACAGTCCAGAATAAATCCAAACCCCTGCGAATGCTGCTGTTCAAGTCCACCAGATGGGGTGCCTTAAAT
This sequence comes from Pseudomugil tenellus, assembly GCA_037177515.1. Taxonomy (NCBI): domain Eukaryota; kingdom Metazoa; phylum Chordata; class Actinopteri; order Atheriniformes; family Pseudomugilidae; genus Pseudomugil; species Pseudomugil tenellus. Next base: position 18,009,264 of record JBAMHX010000014.1, on the reverse strand, counting down.
TTGCCATATGGTTCACCTGTGGAAATGACTCTTTCTCAACCAGTTCGGAGTAATGTCGCATATTCCTGAAAGGGTGCCAAGACCATGAATAACAACTGTGTTTTAAATAATAGAAAATGCACTTTTAAATAATAGAAGTCAGCCATGAAGAGCAAAGGACTGCACATTTTCATTACAATGCCCTGCCAGAATTTCCGAATCACTCCACTGCTGAGATACAGTAATGGAAGACTATACATGGCTGTAGGCTGAAAGCATGTGTTTTCTTACAGGTGCTTCCACCTGCTCAAATATAATGAATACTTACCAGTATCCATTCCAGGTAAAGCCCTGAGACACCCACCACATTCGAATATTACATTTTTTTCATTCTGCAGACTTCTGAGAGTATATACAGGCAACAGCTTCAGGGTTTTGCATTCTGACTGTAAGTCAGGGGTGTCCAAAGTCGGTCTTCAAGGGCCGCTGTCCTGCAGGTTTTTAATATTTCCCTGTTTCAATGCACCTGTCTTGCATCCAGCAACCAATTAAGTTCTGAACAATGACTGGCTGATTTGGCTCAGGTGTGTTGGAACAGGGATACATGGACAATCTGCAGGATTGTGGCCCCTGAGAACTGGAGCTTGACACCCCTGCTGTAAGTCATCAGCTGGAACAGACAATGCTTCAAATCTGGAGAAAATCCACAGCCTTCCAAAATTCTTGTTATTTATTTATTTTTTTACCAAGATAGCAACACTGACCAGTAAGGAGGAAAATGACAGAGTTCTGCTTACATCAGTTTCAATGAACATGAAGGTCAACAGATAAAACGATTATTATCATCACGTATCTTCACACTTGTTGAGGAAAATAACTTCACTTCTGAAAGAAACTTGAACTGACTAAAATCCCTATGCATAATTCTAGTCAGGTTTTACAGAGGACCAAAAATACCAACAAGATCAAAGTTTTTTTCTGAGTATGTAACAGGTTTATCCTCAGGTAAATTACATTTAGGTTTTTTAATATTTTATTTGATTACATAATAATTCTTCTAAACACTGCCAGCAAGTAAAAATAGGTGGTGGCTTATCATGCCCTGCTCCAGACTCTATCAGCCCAATCACCATCACCTGCCACCAGACTCGTTATCCCAGATCACCTGCACCTGTTCCCAATTCCTTCACAGCTTTAAATCCCTCAGCTCACCATTCACTCCTTCGTCAGACATTGAATGTATGAATGTCTCATCAACCTATGCTCGCTCCTGCTGCTCCTGGCCTTCCCTATTCTGGATACCCCACAGCCTGACTTCCTTCTCCGTGTCCTTGCATGCCTCCTGGACTCCTCCACCTTCCCTACAGGTTTTTGTTCATCCCTCTTTACTTACAATAAATCCTGTTAACCTTCCGTTTTGCTCTGGCTCTCCCTCGTTACATGGCTTCATAGAGGTGATGTTTTTGACAAAACATTGTAAAATGATTAAAAAACCTTATTTGTAAAAAAGAAGAATACTGCTTAAGTTTTAATAGAGGATCTTGATTACATTAGATATCTATCAGCTATAGCTACAGGCATTATATTACGTCATTTCTGGCCAAATTAATTTTGATGAGTTGTCAGAGAAATATCATGAGACAAAATATAAACTTCCTAATACTCTAAAGAAACTTTGATCTAGATATCTTAATCATTTATTTTAAATTTATTCATACAACATATTAATTAAAAATTACAACAGGGTGTTAAACAATGAAATGGAGAAGTATTATTATTATTATAAAATATACATGTTTTTTTAATCAATGAAAAAAAATAAGTAAAACTACTCTAAATATTTACCCATGGACATTGAGGTGTTCTGGTGGCTAACATTGAATGATACTTTCTCATGCAGTCATGAAAGACTGTAGTAAAAAATGCTCCAGAATTAATTAGTGCAGAGATGAAAGTGAGGGAAGACAGTAAAAGCCAGAGATGGAGTGAAAAGAAGGAAGATGAACGGACACTTGTTGACATTTCTGAGGGTTGCTATAATCAAAGGCATGCCTGTGATCTATTCCTCACTCTGCTTTAATAAGCTGTCTCAGCGCAGAGGTGCTATTTGCCAGTGATGGTTGAAGTCAAACACAAATGTAGTTTCTATGTTTTCTTAAGAAAAAGTAGAAACAGTCTGCTTATAGAGAGGGTTTCTTAAAATTGGAAGTTAACATTATTGACATTTTATAGATATTTATTATGATCATCAACCTTCAATAATATTTATATGTTAAGAGGTTTATTTGCATGTCAGCAAGCACTTTGCTGCTCTGTTATACTGTTATTTCACGTGTGGACACATATGTATAATAGGGAATTAAGCCAATGGTAAGTAGGTAGGTCACGAAGGGAATGAAAATGGTGTTTCTGGGTTCTTCCTGTTATGTCATTTGTACAATAATCACAGTTTAACAGGTTCAAAAGTCAAACTGATCTTGGCAGGCTACTGAACCCTGCATCACCTCTATTGTACTCATTAGTGTGAGTTTCTTGAAAGTCTCTGAATATAAGTCTTGCCAAATTAATAAAATGTAAATGTAATGCAAATTATGTCATAGTTCCCATGGCTGCAATGCCTTGTGGCACCATCAGAAAGGAGGACACTTGGAATTTCAAATCAAGAGGAGGAGGAGATCAAAAGTATAAACTTGAACTGGCTTTAAAAAAAAAAAAAAAAAAAAAAAAAAGTTTGACAATTAAAATTCCACCACAGTCTCATAAATACATCACAGTGCCAATTTTACTGTAATAACAAATGCATTATTAAATTTATAGATAAGTTAAAGTAATTTCTTAAAAAATAAATGAAGAAATAACATCAGAACCAAAGCTTTCTGTGCTTCTAAAATCTGCAAATATGTTCAGCAGAATTTACAGTGTATTATGTAAAGGCATTGCAGAGACACATTTTAGGGTATGAACTGATAAACAGCGACTGACTGAAGGAGGAGAGACATTTATTATTATTATTATGTTATGCCTTGTATAATAAAAATTGTGGATTGTGTGATATATCTAAGTATAAAGTGACAATTCCATCTAATTTCTGGTATGAGAAACGAGAACATTTGTAGAAACAAAAGAAAGAAAAATGACTGTCCACTGGAAACCAGGGTACATTTCTTTAGCTTCAATGTTCAAAAGAAAATAAAAAATAAAAATACAGTGCTGATACAGAATTGGATACAAGCAGACAGAAAAGGAGAATAGAGATTGAGCAGAGTGGGAATGGGAGTGAACTGGGTTTTCATCAGAACCCTAGGGATGTGTGTAATGAGTTGTAGAAAGGCATGTTTGCCTAGTCTGATTTACACAGAGAAATGACCCTGTGATACACACAGTGGGGTTCTTTTACTACACTCATGCATGTTCACAAAAATAAACCTGACTTGGAGGCAGCCGAAAGCAGTCATGCTGACGAGGACAAAACTCAACCAAATTACCTGATCAACATCATCTTTCCCCTTTGTGATCAGTGAAGTGTGATGCGTTTCATCCTTCACATAAAACTAATACCTCGTCCTCATATGCATCACTTACAGAGACTATAGCTTCTCAAAGTAGCATAGGTTCCAATTCCAGATGGACTTTCTCTCCCTCTGACCTGCTTTCTTGTCACACAACTGTCTAATAAAGATCTCCAAGCCTTAAACTACTTCTCTACTATAGACCATAAATGTAAACTGTATTTTACCATAGGCAACAATGTATTAAAAGCCAAACGAAAGTCGTGAAGTGACAAATATTTTTTCTACAGCTAAACACTTTAGGAATGTGTGAAACATGACAACAAATTTCAGATCTGCTGTAAATCTTGTGACAACAGCACATTCTGAAAACATAATGTTAACACTTGTGATGCAGAGCTCAGGGTATGTTCTATGATTTTTCGGGAAATTACACAATTTGCACATAGTGACACTGTTTTATACACATACATCCCCAAACTGAATTGAGACACAGCCTAGTGTTGAAACGAATATGTGTGTTAAAGTAATTAGTTATAGGTATATGCATCAAAAACATCCTCTCTAGCACTCAACTGCTGCTAATTCTTTTGTATCTAGTGCACAAGGACTTCTGAGTGATTGGAGAGTGCAAAGGATAATCTGAGGATATGTTATTAAGCTAATTTCTGCCGCAAACAAAGTGCACATTTGAAGTGTGGTCAACTGGGACATCACTTGGCGCACCAGTATGATGAATACGAACTTCTGCTGTGCAATCCACCAGTCAAAGATTCACCCTACTCAAACGTGGCTCAGGGTTGGTGGGACACCTAGTTCTCCTTCAGATACACTGTTTGGGTTTGATACTAAATATCTAACAAGGAAGATATTGTGTACAACAGCTGCTATTTGATATTACTTTCATCCATTGGTACCTTTTGAAGAAGATTAGTAGTGGTTTAAAAATGTACCTGGACACTGTATACACAGACACACACATAAACACAGCAACATATATATA
>JBAMHX010000014.1:17988143-18001738 GCA_037177515.1 Pseudomugil tenellus | reverse complement strand
ACTCTCACAGCAACACTTGTTTATGTTATGTTTGTCTAGTCTGTCTTGTTCGTTATATGTTTTATTATTTCTCATATATAGCCATGTATAACCTGTAGATTACATAATAAATACCCCTTTTACTATCTGGTCGTTGTCTGCCTTGATTCCCTTGTCGTCATGATCCAAGTCAATTCAAACTAGAACTTATGACTATAACATCTGAGAGTGATTGATTTATTGAGACTGATAAATCATTTTATTCTTTGATGGAGTTATCAACTCATCATCTAATAAGGTTTCCTTCTATACCTATAGTGTTAACCAAGTAAACTAGAAAATAGGAGGTGGTGCCTCGAGGTTAATGATAAATTAATTACTAATTGTTAATATTTATATTTCATATTAATATTGTCATAGTAATTCTATTAATCCCCTTAATTGCAACACCAGCATTTTCTATTTATAATCTCATGAACTTTCTACAGATATTACACAGGACTTTTATCCTAATTATGATCTCATGTTTTTAGTTATTTTTTTTTATCTTGTATGGTGTTTATTTTAAAGATTTATTTGTTATTTGTTTAATCACTTTAACAGGTGTCTCACTTTATGTGCATTCATCCTTTTTGTCTTAATTTTAATTATTTAATCTATGTTTTATGTTTTAATTGATATTTTCAGATCTGACGTTTAATAATGTCTAATTAGCTTGTATCTTTAGAGGTAACTGTGTGGGGTTGAGAACAGTGACTGTATAAATACTGGACAGCGCATATGTCACGTTACCCATAGTTGTCTGAAGAGTGGATTTGAAGCCAATAGGCGGGTCCTGTCATCACCATCTTGGTGTTTCGTCATTACTGGGAAATCCCAAAATCGATGAAAAAGTAGAGCTGAGAGGGCTCCATCACGGTGGAGCCAGCAGGAAGTACACAGCTGCAACCAGTGATAGCGCTCAAACACACATCAATAAAAGGACACGCTACTAAATTTAAGATTGAAATAAAATCCCCCCCGAGTTGTCATGGAAATTTGCATTTGCACCTATTAAACCGAAAAAAGTTTTTGGAGACACTCTGTAAACAAGTTTATTTCAGAATCTTCAGAATATTTCAAATCGGACATTTTAACATGGGAGTCTATGGGCATTGCTCTCTATTGCAGCCAGCCCTCTACTTCAAAGTTGAGTTGCTTTCAGTTTGGAGAATAGATGAGTTGAGTTCACTTTTCAGCAGAGTTGAGGAGATGCTTTAAAGGAGAAAACAATGAAAGGCCATACTTGACAGAGCACACGGCAGCTTCAATCTGAGAAATCCACACGACAAAGTTGATCTCTTTTTGTAACCAAGTTTTGGGGCTCCGACGGAAGTTTTTGATTATTCCACAATTTAAGCTTTTATGACACACGTCAAATACGTCTTCCTTTATGGACCCTTCCTGATCATTTCCATCTTCTTCAGCTCTGAAAAGTTCTTCCATAACCACCACAACACCATCAATCCAGGAGACAGAGAGGCTGGGACTCCAAACCCAGACTGCGACCCGGCAGGACAAGCATTGTTACTGGTTCCGACCCAGTGCCAGAACAGAACACTCACTGTGCCAGCATCAAGAATGGATCTCGGAGCAGCAAAGTCTACAGGTTGTAATCGAGCGGTTCTGAACGAACCCTTCATCATTTACAGAAGTCTCTCTCTAATGATGATGGTTGGCTGAGTTATGAATCTTCTTCAGGCTTTAGTAGGTTCTTTAAACATAATTAATAAAAGTCACAGTTATTTAATTTGTGATCAATTCTCACCACAGCTTTAGCTTCCTTCACTGTAAAAATTCAGGTTAATCAGCATATTTACACGTCATTGGTTTATGTTTGTTTGTCTTGTTTGTTTGTTTTTTATGATTACTTTTATTTTTTTACTCATGTAGAGACTTTAGATTAAAATAAATATTCACTTTATTATCTGGTCGTTGTCTGTCTTGATTTCCTTGGTCATGATTCAGGTCAACTTACGAAAACAGCGTCTGACACTGCTTAATTTATTATTTGATTTATTAACTCTAGGATAAAATAGGTTTCCTTTTATGCCTATATTTTACCAAAGTAAGACTGAAAATAGAGGGTGGTGTCCCGAGGAAAATATTAATTCTTGGCCTTAAAACATGGAAAACCAAATGGGAAAATTGAAGAAATTATTATGTTTATTATTGCATTTATAGCTGTGAATGTGTACTAACCATATTCAAATCAAGGCGCTGCAATTGTGTAATTCTATATTAATGTTTTAAAGAATAAATTAATTACAAAATTTTACAAATATTTATATAGCACATTTCAACAATGTAAAATGTAAATAATTAAAACTAAGTCAAATTAAGAGTAAAATAAAAAAAATTCTCTGTAGGACTACTACATCAAAATGCATTCAGAACAAGTGCAGCTTCCAAAAAAAGAAACAAAAACAATATTGGCTTGTCACAAAAACTAAATTGTTAACCGTAGGCATTTAACAAACAAAGGCTCCAATACCTACAAGTAGTAGTGGAAAGGGGGAAAGTGGAAAACACATGTTTTAAACAAGACCCTTCTACTCTTCAGATAAAGTGGTAGGTTTTTCTTGATGACGAGTAGCTCCTCTGATCTATCGAAGTGGAGTCTGTTCCTCTCCTCATTGAAAACATGAGATGCTGTCAGTGCATGTGCACGACCCGACAAGTACTTTTCTAGGTCAGAAAAGTGACCTTAGTTATTTCTCCAGTAGCCAAGAGGGTTATCACTTCTGGGGCTGGAGACTTTAGAAAGATAACCATGTAACTGCCTTTTAGACTGCCTGACCTTGGGGGATGATTTGAGTTTTATTTAAATAGGGTCAAATAAACATTTTTACCAAATTAAAAAATAATGTGGTAAAAACAAAATCTGATTACATATAGAGTAAATGAAAAAAGATTTGTCTACCTATTATTACTTAAGGAACTGTCTTGCAAGATCTAACTGAATATAGCAGACAAGTGTACATGCCCCTCATGAAGCAAAGACAGCAGGCATATTTTTCTGTACTTTTACATCTCGAGGTAGGATCTCCAAAACCATTGTGGCCTAGACCTTTTTACATATGCTGTTTTACTCCCACATCCAGGTAATGATCCTAATAATAGCAAAGGGCTATTATTAGGATAATAGTAGCAAAGATGTGACCAGGACCCAAATAGATCTCAGGGAATCATGCTGATTGACTCAAGACTGTACTTTTTATTGTTTTCACTCAGTGGACCCTTTCAACCTCTCTGCTAAGACGCTTTAGGTCTGCAATTAAAGGAATAGTGTCTGCTACAGCTGCATCAGAGCAGCCAATCTCTTTAGTTAGTTACTCAAAGGGGGCCAGAATGTCCTCTGTTAAGACCCACTCATGTGAGGTAAATGTCACAGGGAGCTTGTAATCTGCACTGTATGCAGCCAAAACCCACTTTTGCAGCAAGTATTACAGGCTTTCCAACTTGTAATACATGTATTCACATGTTCTTGGAACAGTTTTGTTAGTGTTCCAAACTGATCTTGCATAAACTGTAAGCGAAAATAGGCCAGTTGAGAATGCCTAAAGTGGCTAAGTTTTGTCATATTTCTTTCATTGTTACAGACTATGCACTTTGACTATGGCATGCACTTTGAATCAGTAGATATGCCAAGTGTTGAACATTTTGCCGAATTGGTCGGAAAAGGCTCCTGCTCTACGTCACCCTTGAACATCTCATGGATGGAGCAGAATGTTTTGTAGCTGCAAATCAGCATTGGCCCACTATGCGGTTACACTAAGCATTCGAATGAGGCGGACTTCTGGGCTCCAAATGCCTGACATGAAGATGATTGCTGAAGTAGCAGCTCTGAGTGCATGGAGGTGTGTTGCAACAACATTAAACAAGTCAGTTAGAAACACATCTGAGAAATGTTGTCTGTCTGGCATGGGACAATGCGGCTCAATGTACTCGATCAGCCTTCAAAATCCCACATCTTCTATGACAAAGAGCAAATGATCATCCGAAGCAATAAATTCCATACTCTTGTGTGTAGTCCCAATTGCTTTGACACTATCACTGGGATTCTTCTTTGACTTTACATTTTTCCTTTTCTGTGCCACATTCCTCTCACACTCAGCATACTCAGCATGAAACAAATGTTTGGATTTCAGTGAAACCAGACATGGGAAATTTCTTTGCAGATAAACCCCTTCTTGAAATTTCACTATTAAACATTATACAAATCTGTATTCATCCAAGCATCCATTTTCTCAACCGCTTCATCCAATTCAGGGTCGCAGGTAGCTGGAGCCTTTCCCAGGAGACACTTAGACCCTGGACTGGTTGCCAGTCCATCACAGGGCAACACAGACAAACAACAAACAACCAGACGCACACACATTCACTCACAAGGGCAATTTAACATGACCAATCAACCTAACATGCATGTCTTTGGACGATGGGAGGAAGACAAGCATTTTACATGCCACACAGAAAAAGCCACCACCTAAGCCAAGATTCGAACAATTAACTTGCTGTGCACTAACCACCATTCCACCGTGCAGCCCTCAAGTTGCTATCTATGGATCTTTTCAGATGTTCTGTTGAGATAAGTTCGAGATAAGTTGGCGAGATAAGTTAGCTACTTTTTTTGCTCCCGTCATTAAAACATCCTGTTTCGGTGACGAAAGTCCCTGGGCTTAGAAACGGGAATGCACTTTTGGGCTATTTTCAGCCGAATAGTTTTGGCAGTCATATTTCTGATGCATCCCTAATATATTTGATGGAAAAAGGGTTTATAACGCCTACAGTGCATACAGAGAAGGTATTTACAAACTAGACATAATGAGGCAGAAGTGAAGAAGTACTTTACAGTATAGTGATTCATAATATGGAAATATAACCACTTCACAAAAAACAGAAAAGAAAAAAAAAAACTGTAGCATCAGATTCTTGCATGCGCAGTAACACTGATGAATATCCTCATTAGTACAACTCTCATGGCAGATCACACTATTAATAATCCATGGCTGTGATGGTGGCCATGGCAAAAAGGAACGTCTGCAGGGATATTGCCCAAGAGACAGGCCCTGCCACTTACAAGTCTTGACAGCCACATAAGACCTTTTGAGGCTAGATACATATATCCACCACTGAGATAATGAAGCAACATATTGGAAAATGTTTCAGAACAGAAGTTTAGAAGACGTTACCATGAGCACTACATAGATTAATGTTGATGATTTCAGGTTAAATATCCCAACTCACCTGGTTGGCAATATTCAGATTTGTTCATTTAGCAGGACACTTAGAGTTTGTTTGCACATTAGCCAGAGTGTTAGCACCTTATTAACTTTAGCCCCTGGTAGCTATTTGTGTCTCCAGGAGCTCTAACCAATTATTGAAGAAACTAAAACATGTATGCACGAGACACATAGTAACACAACACAGTGATAAATAATACATCATCATAGCTACCCTTTCTGAATTATACATCTCTGCATGTTGACAACTGTTCACAGTGGGCCTATATTTAATCATGTGCATACAGCAAATTCTCATTCTATTCTTTATTGTTTTGTTTTTTATGTTATAAAGTGTCCTTTAGGGCTATAAAAGGCACTTTTAATAAAAATGTATTCTTATTCATATATTCTTCTTCTTTATTGTTATATCAAAGTAATTTCTGTGTGATTAAGCTTGTTCGGTTAAATCATTTGCGCAGAGATAAACGTAATGGCAATCAAATATTCTATTCTGTCATTTTAATTTTCCAAAAAGTCACATGTTTTGTATCACGGTCCCAAATTTAGTTGATGATTTATTATCTCCCTTGGAAGCTCACTAGAGACCTGCCTACTTTTGATTTAACCAAAAATGGAAACAGAAGTATTTGTCTAAGATATTAAATTTGAGTCTGCATCTGCTACTCAGCCACATTCATACTAACTCCTCTTGGCTTTGTGAACTCCTCGTTTTGCTTTGTGTGGATTACAGTTTCATTACCTGATCATGAAATGCAGCACATTTAGATGTCATTTCGGGGATCATCATGCATGCAGTGGTAAATCATTATCCATTCCAAATAGTTAAAAAATAAATAAATAAATAAATCCATGTGTTCCATGAAGTGGTATCAGGATTACTTGTTAATTTAGAAAAATATTGATTTTAATTTGTGTTTAATCATCAATACCCATGTTCCAGCTAATTACAATGCACTAATGGATCCATGATGTAACACCAAGTTCCCTGCAATCTATGCTTTCCCCACTAGAGTCAAGCAGGATTATTAATTATTTACCTGAGTTCTTCAGAGAAGCTGACAATGAGGGCACACCACTCTCTGGTGTTGTACACACTAGTACACTAATAAACTGTTCTCCAAGTCTGTAATCATAGTGTTAGTGGAAATATGCATGATATAGTTTGGTAGTAAGCAAAGATCAGCAAGTGAAATACATAAGACTTGGCCTATTAACAATTAAATAAGCCTTAATCATACCAATCATATCCACGAGTCATCTGTATAACCACTTTGATCACTATTAAGGTTTATTTGCTCTTACCTTGGCAATTTGGACACACCAGTTGAGCAAAAGCTGTGAGCCGATATTGTCTTTGTGCTCATGGACATAGTCAAGGAGGCAGCCATGGGGCATCAGTTGGGTCACCAGCTGAATTGTAGGACTCAGGCAGACTCCCAGCAATCGGACCAGGTGTGGGTGTTCCATGCTAGCCATGATCAGAGCCTCCTGAGAGAAATACATACACACTCAGCCATGTGAAGGAAAACAACATGGAAGACTGTTAAAACAGATGAACCCAAGCAACTCACTCTTACGTCAGTGATTATGAAATGCCTCTAATATGTTAAATACTGAAAATAAACAATGGAAATAAACATAAAAAAAATCCAAAAATTTCTTGTAGTAAAGTGGAAGAAGCCCTATTTTCTTCTCAACCTATCATTGGGTAATGATTTGTCTAGTTGGGGAGGAGTTAGAGAGAAGAAGAAGAAGAAGAGGAATCTCCAGGGTGTGGAGTACAGGTGAGGCTGCACATTGCAGAAGAAGCTGATGACAAAAAGATTTTTCAGGGACATATGTTGCAGACAGGCCTTTTCTTTACTTTCCTCTAGTTTTCTGATCACCTGCTGGTGCATTAGACAATGTGTGGGCCTACAAATTAAGACTGGTCAAAGGTGAATGACAACCTTTTTAAAATTGGGGTTTTATAAGGTCTGGTCAAATTGGTTTTAGCGAAGCAGTTATTCAGAGGCAGAAAGTGTTTCAGTTAAACTTTTGTTTCTATTTTCAAATGAAATGAAATTACTAACTTTAAATTGTGATCTTTAAAAAAACATTACACAAAAGGGGTTCGCTTTATCTTAAAAACAAAAAGGGTATAGCTCAAACTGTGACGGGTAATGTATGAACCCAAATGCAGTACAAAACAGGTACATATTGATAGTCAGTTAATCGTTTTATTAACTGAAAACAGTTGGGCTGGTGGCTTGGTCAGGACAGGCAAAGGTTCAATAACCAGGAGGCAAGCAGAACAGGCAGATAATGCAAAAGAGAAGAAGGCTGAGTTCGTAGTCAGGGACAAAAGGCTGGAGTAATTCACCAAGGTACAGACTGAATGGCAGGTCGTAGTCAGGTAGGGTGGATTCCAGGGAGACAAGCAAAGGAATGCTGGGAAGTCTTACATGGCAAAGAACAACCTGGCACAAGGCTAGAGAATAAGTATTGAGGTGAGCTGATTGGTGAGTGGAAAACTACTGAGTCAATGGGCTGGAGCAGACTGTGGCACAAACTTAGGATGCTGACCTATTAGCAGGTTTGCAGTACTGCTATACACATCATCTTCTTTAAATCCATCTATCTATAACTTACTTGGAGAAAGAAAAGAGAACAGTGATACTGGAATGATCAATTCATGACTCCAACATTTGTGTGTTGAAACCATGTCTTCTAAAAAAATGCATTTTAAGTGTGGAAATGTAAAACGTCAATATAAATAAACTGCAAATAAATAAATAAACAGAATATTTAAGTGAAAATAGTAAAAAGAAATCCTGCATAAACAAGGACTGATGTGTTCTTTTTAAGTGAAAGTGCACACACACGTTTGTTTTTGTTTTTTTGCCTTACAGGTTACCTGGAACATTGTTCTATTTAACTCACTTTTAATACGTTAAACTTCATCTTCTTTAATATGTTTTCACACAAAATCCCATTATACAGATATAGTCATGTCACTTCGTTTTGCTTAACAAATGGGCCAAGGAAGATGAAGTAAAGACAAAAACATCTCTCTATGAAAAACCTCATCCTGTGTAGGATAAATATTCTAAATTAGAATGTGTCTGGTGTAAAACAGGCAACACTAAAGGCTCTGGAAGAGATAAAGGACATGACACTGACTGAGGCTGCTCATGAGGTTGATCAGAGGCCCATCAGATAAGGTGGAGAAAACAGGAACTATTATTGTAAAGAGGATGATGAAAACAAGATGGAAACATCTATAAATTGATAATGTTTTGATCTTTTTTTTAATAATTAGAAGCTAGAGCTCATCATGCAAATGAAGTTTTGAAATATAAATTATATTAAACAGAGAAATACAAAATAAACATATTGCATACTAATTTATTTTAGAAATATTGTATATGTGCATTATGATCTAGTTTAGACATACAGTGTATTTTCTACTTAAGTTGTATCTTATGTAGAAAATTATGTTTTTTTTTTCTTTTAGATTAGAAGGTAGTGTGAAAGGTTGTTCCAATATTATATACATTTTTCAATAGCTGAATTTTCACAAATGAAACAAAGGTTTGACAAATCGGCAACTACTCTGACTTCCACATCTGAACTCTTTAATACTAATAAATAAAAAACAGAGTTTGTGTGATCATGTTAACATTTAAAGCCTCTATTTTTTTGTAATTCATGTGTCACTGAAAGTCACTTTCTAAAAATATGAGTCACTAAAAAGAAAATATTTAAAGGAGATGTGAACCATCTTCTCTAATGATGAATAATGAATAAATGCTCTAAAGAAATTAGGTTGTTTCTAATTGAGTGTTTTTCTGTCATATGCAAATGTTAATGCATATGTTTGAAAGAAATGCAGCTATTCTGGTAATAAATGCTGAGCAGCAGTCAATAGTAGAAGATTTCCCAAACATCCTCTGATCCACATGCAGTCACAGAGTAAAAAAAAAAAAAAAGACAAACATAAAGTGGTCCTTAATGTTTTTGAATCTCATTATGCAAAGTTAAATTCGGTTATAAAGATTAGAAATAATCTATTTTCACTCACATTATCATGACATTATCAAGTTATTCATTTTGGCAACCTACAAGGCATTCTAAATACTACATATATAAGCATCAAAAGATATGTCCATCATCAAACCATTTGTCAGTTTCTGGCCAAATGTGAGTGGATGTTTGAGATTAGCTTAACTGATAATATTTTTGTTTTTGTATTTTCTGACCAACATAATAGAGTCATCTTCAGGCCCTAGTCATGGTGTATGATATTGTACAGAAGCAGTCTTTCTCTGAATGTCAAAGGGAGAATACCCTTACTGACACAAAGTTCATCATGTCTACAAGTATAGGCTGAACTGCCAGAGATCACAGCTCCCCCTATTCTGTTTAAGGCTGTTCTTGCAGCCAAAAGTTAGCAGCGATGTTCCACTCCACTCAAAAACAGGATTTTATACAGAACCTCAACATCAAAATGAGTCAGTACTTCAAGACACAGGAAATACAAGAGGTGTGATAGCTGTAACACATTTGTCTCTGTATAGATCATACACCTATTCCTTAAACAGGTATATAGTCTGAAGTGTTGTGACAGGGGCACATACACTTCAGAAAACACTCATGCATGTAAAGTTCTAACAGACACAAATAAGCCATCGTTTCTATGAATTATGCAACTAGGTAACGTAGTTGTAAAAGCAAGGAGACAAGGAGGCTACTTTTTTTCTTCTTTATATCACAATTTATCATAAAATGGATAAAATTCCAGCTGAAAAAAACCAGCATAACTACAGTAACCACAGTAACAAAGAATTACAACCACCACACAGTGCAGAATGTATAAGACTCACATATAAGAATGGATGCTTAATGAAATTCCTACGCATGTGCAGAAAGTGTGGATTTGCTTTGTAAGAAGGCTCATCAGGGGATATATTTTTATTGGAAGCTTTGTGGTTTTAATGTGCGTTTCTCTTTCATGAAAATGATTTATTCTTTTTTTATTTTATTGAGTCCTTGTTAACTTTAAACTTTATCTGATAGTTTGATCTTTAACTTGTAAAGCCAGAATTTTGCAAATGAGGAGGGTGACAGTATGCACCTTTCAGAGCCCGAAATAACCTCACTGATCTGCACAAGTTCAAGTCAATGAAAACAGCCAGACAGAGCATATCAGAAACAGTTCAAGTTGCTCTATACAGGATGCAGATGCCTGTTGCTGTAGGACCATCACACTAAAAGATGCATTCATTCCTGCAGCAATTATTTTTTTAAATGACCTGCTGTGATGTATTTGTTGTTTCATTATACATGTTCAACTGACTGTAAAACTAATTGCCCCCTGGGGATAATAAATGTTCTTGAACTTGAATGTGTAATGATGGCAGTACATAGAAAAAAGAAAATGGTCAATCAAGCCAAAGTCTTTGGAGAGAGCGGATCATTCCAGCTGCGTGTTTGTTGATTACGTAGGCTTGTTTTAGGCATATTATTTTCATTGTATGCTTCATTTGCAATTAAAAATAAAATGTAAAAGACTTAAGCATCAAGACCTGCAGCTTGGTTTGAACTTTGACTTGTGATTTGTTGGATTCCACATTACCATGTGGAGGATATTTTGGCATTTTTAAATAATTCATTTGACAAAATTACAGTAAAAAAAAAGAGATCTATTTAAATAGGCCTTTCTTTTACTTGCTCGGTCAGTAAAGAGAAACCCTTTTGTTCACCAATGAGATTATGAAGTGCCAAATTCCTGCTATTTGTTCCAATCAGCCCTCCATCTGAGCACATGTATGTTTGGTGGATCCTCAGGTCAAATTATGTGGCTTTTAAGTGTTTTTCTCCTCACTGCTAATTTACCGTTACCCTATGTGCTTAGGTTGGTAGGTAGCAGCTGCGGCAAGATTTATACATATATGCTTCTTTGTTGGTTCAAGCACTTATTAATGACACATCTATACATATCCAAAGATTTTTAAAATGATATTTCATAACTTATTTCTTCATACATCTTCCAGCAAAAGGAAACTGCCACACTTTAACAACGTCCACATCCACAATGATGAATCAAAAGACGGGGTCGATTTTAGTCATTTTGCTAATAAAGAGGGACAAAAATCCAACCTTAATTCAAATCATTTGCAAATTACATCAAAATACCAGCTTCATCAGTGTCAGGTACATGCTACCCCTTCACATCAGATATTCTGAATGTTAGGCAAATTCCCAAAGCACGTAGAACATACAATTAAGTGTACATGTGATATTCATCAAAGCCATCCTGATAAAAATAGAAATGCTAACACTTCAACAGTCTTCCTTTTATACTGTCAAACTAAGTGCAAAACATGAGTGCAAGTGGGTCGCTTTCAATGTGTGTGTATGAGTGTGTGTCAATGAGTTATTTCATCTGCATTGCATCATCACAGTGTAATAATTTAGATTTTTTCTTCACTTTTCCTTTTGAAAAGAGCCAAGCTGTGAATGTTTTATAAGTGGGGCCTTGCATACTGTGCCAGAAGGCTATTGTATGGTGTGTGTGCACGTCTGCAAAGGTATGGCTCCTAAGGCGCCCCTGATTGTGTCTACGGGGAAAGACTGTTGTTATGAATGGCTTCACTTCACCACCAATGCTTTCTTTTAGTTGTACTTTAATGAAAGCTGATTGCTTTTAGTACCCTGAGTCCTAGAACTGAGTCTATCCTCAGAGATAAAAGAGTGTGCTGCCTGAAATCTGTTGATCCTGCTAAGAACTTTTTTTAAAAGTGAAATTTAGTTAAAATGAACCTTACTCTAAATATATTAAATTAGATGAAAAATTGCTCAATATTTTAATATCATAATTAGAAAAATACAATAATACAGAAATAAATGCAAAACTGAACAACTGAAAGAAAAATCCCATTGCTATGCTTCTTTGTTACTACCCTTCCAGGCTGCTAAAACCCTGTTTCATGTAGGATGTAGCTAATTGCATCACAGAATATGTCTTTGACTTGGAAGTGTGTATATGTGAGGACAGTTTGTGGGTGGGGGTAATGTCACTTCCTGTTTCAAAACCATGTGTCATAGATGAACATTCCATGGGAGTTTAGTTGTTTCACTTTGAAACTTACTGGATGTTGAAAAGATAATAAGGGAAAGATGCAAACTAGCAACACTAAGGTCCAGTTGGCTCTTATTTCTGTCTATCATATTTGTTTATTAATAGTCTAATTTTCGTTGCACTAGTATGATGCCATGCTAGGTATTTGGACAAAACCTCACAGAACAAGTAAAGGTCCAGCAATGGAAGTCCTTGATAATCTGAGCGATCCATTCCTAATCATACCGTAGACGGAAACTGTGTTTTAGTGGACTAAAGGACAGCTTTGGCCAGCAATAGAATAAGCAATAAGACCATCAGTATAAAATTGGTGATGTGATGTGTGTACTTACTGTTCTCTGAAAGTTAGTGCTATTTTTTTAGTAACTTATCAATGAAGTATGCAATGAACTGCAACTGAACTGTGAGACAATGTCTTAGTTAACAAATCATATTAACACATTCTTTAATTAGAAAGTTGGTTACGCAAGACTTGGGTTAAAATGCAGAAATTGGGTTGTCAGGTTTCAGCTAATGTACAACTTGTAACAATAACGTTTTAAGATACTTACGTCCATGAACTCCACATTAGCCTTGGGTCCAGTGGCCTCATTAAGGATTTTAATGGCTACAGGAATCTTCACTGTTTCCCCCTCTGGGACCCAAATACCCTAAAGTAGAAACACAAACAAAAAAAGATGATGACTCATTACACAGATTATAAACTCACAAACCACCCACACACAACAATGGTATTAAAATCATTATGGCATAGATCTTGAAGGAATAAGAAAAATCTTCATTTACAGACTGAGAAAATATTACCGTTCAAGTTATTCCACATTCATGCTAACTGCATAATAGTCTATTGCTTGGTATGTTAATAAGGTAAATAAGGTAAACGTGTGTAAAAATGTTTATACATTTTGGAATATGTCATTATGTAGGAATAAAGTGGTTTTGTAACCAAACATTAAAGGACTGAAATGAAGATCATCTCAACTTTTTAAACATTCAAAATATGATTTGCCAATTCTGCTTTTGCTCTTTTGTCTCCACTCTTTGATATATAACCTTATTTTAACACTGATTAATTTTCTTTTAATGAAGACACTGTCTAAACATGTGTCTATTTCCATGAACAGAAAATAATTTTTCTGAAGGGGTAAGACAGACTTCCCCCCATTTTCTCCATTCAAAAGGAATAATAATAAAAAAAAGTATATATA
>JBAMHX010000014.1:17885457-17895642 GCA_037177515.1 Pseudomugil tenellus | reverse complement strand
GGGGGAAGGCTGAGTTAGACATGTGTGCCCTCGGCAGTTCGCCAGTCCATCACAGGGCAACACAGAGAGACAAACAACCATGCACAATCACATTCACTCCTAAGGACAACTGAGAATGACCAATTAACCTAACATTCATGTTTTTGGTGGGAGGACGCTAGAGAGAACCCACACTAACACGGTGAGAACATGCAAACTCCACACAGAAAGATCGTTGCCCGGGCCAAGGTTCGAACCAGCAAGGTTCTTGCTGTGAGGCCGTAGCACTAACCAGCGTGACACCGTGCAGCTGTCAAATACTATTTTTATTGTTATTATTATTCCGTAAAAGCAAACAAAAAATCCAACCAAAATGGTGATTTTTTTTTACAAAATATTCTAACTTTCTTGGTTTCTCTTTAGCTCTCTCAGCTCAGTGCTTTCACAACACTTCCACAGGTTTATTGAGTCTATTACAAGCAGAGTATCACCCTGATTGCATTTCCTCATCTTTGCTTCACAGTGGCCACAGGGTCAGCGTCACTGTCAGTTTTTTTTAGCATGGATGTCCCCGGTGTAAAGTTTTGAACTGTCTGACGCTGTTGTAATTTTTGCCCCTCCCAGACCACAGCTCGCCCCGACCGAGGCCCAACGAAGACCCAGGCCGTGATTAAGACATGATTAAGAAGTGCAGTGTGACCAGGCCCTTACATACAATGGTTGTGCTTGGCTTAACAATCACTAGACTAATGAATGAGTTGGATAATCACATCCACCAGGTGTGAAAGCATAGCCCTTAAGTAGGTGGGCCACTCCCCTGTCCTCAACCCAACAAAGGATTTTTTCTGCATGGCAGTGGAAGGTATACAACCTTTGGCCCTATGAAGGTGAAACCCTCATTTAGGCCATGGAACAGGACTGTGATGTTGAGGCAGCGTGTAGGGGTGGATTCACCACATAAAGTGATTCTTCCAACAGTGCCTTGCTCTCAGACAGTCTGTGATGTTGATGGAACCCTACAGCCTGATCTAGCTGGATGGAGAGAAGATTAGTGTTATAGTATTGTTGTTTTAGGAGTTCTTTTTAGAGAAGGATGTATGCATGTCAGTTAGCCAATTTTATTTTTATTTGTCTGCATTTTATAGTCATGAGACCAACAACTATTCCTGATTTTCATGCTTGACTTCCTTACTTGATTACATGTTACTGTAACTGAATATGGTAAGAAATGTTTTCCGCAGCATCGGTGTTGTGCAGTGTCTGATAATTTTGTTCTGTTTTTTGTACTTTCTCTGTATACCCCAAAGTGATCACGAGTAATACAGTGGGATATACTTTATTCATCTAAATGACCGCTTCCACAATATAACAATGTCCAGCAAACAAGTCTAAAAAGTTATTTCCAACAAAAAGGTGTTTTACGAATGTGTTTTGTGTTGATCACAGTAGTGTATGACTAAAGGCATTTGGGTCTTTTAAAAACTGTGTTAGTGGGATAAAAACAAATACCATTTTTATAAATGTGTGTAGTCAAAGCGTGTCATATTGCAAACTATGTAGTTTTAAAAATTTAGCATATTATTTGTATAATAGTGTGTGCATACAATTAAAAAAAAAAATAACAGAGCATAAAAAGAGTCCTTAGAAAGTGCCATTATTGAAAAATCAGCCTGCACATCGTTAGCAAAACAGTGAAAATGAATATGATACTTCTTAAATATTGACCCCAAGGGCAGCATATAAAGCCAGAATAGTAAAAGGGACACAAACTGACCTCAAGAGACCCCATAAATTAGAGGGGCCACTGAACACAAAAGGATTTATCTGCAAGGTATGATTTAAACTAGTCTAAACGCCAGATGCCCAAGATGTTTACACAGTGCTGGAGAGGTTTTCTCGCCCTAACAACACATTTGTATCTTTTGTCTGACCTTGAGAAGGTATTAAAAGTATGTATGAGAAATGTGACTTCCTCTATTTGACTGCAGCAACATGTCCCAACATGCAAAAGTTGAGACAAGACTATTTGCTGTGATCTAACACATCCTCTTTAAAATAAGACTAGTTGTTGGACCTTTGGGGTTGTTTTCAATTTCTAGTCTAATGTCGGATTCTAGTTCTAAATCTCTGATCATCTTCACTGTAGTTTGTGTTTCACAATCCTCATTTGGTGAAAGAGTATAACTGCAGGAACAACAGTCCAGTCTTTTACCCAAAAAACATGCAGTTGTAATAGATAACTAAATTTTGGCTTTGTCTTTCAAAGATGCATTCATTTTCCTCTGTAAAAAATCATCGCCTGGATGGGTCCATTTGTAGCTCTAAAACCTGAATATACCTTTTAACATCACTCCATCTTAAGCACCACAAAGAGGCCAACCCTTCTACACCAATTTGGCAGAAGCTTTTTTCCAAAGCAGTTTACATACAATCAGTTATCAATTAACCATGAAAGTTACCTATCATGCACGGCTTGCGGGTGGGACAAAGCTGGAGTACGCAGAGAGAACCCATGCATACATCGGAAAACTGACTAAACCAGCAACCTTCTTGCTGTGATGCCACAGTGTTAACCACTACACCACCGGGCAGTCTTTCTAAAACCAATGACAATAAATGATTCTTCTCCTCTTTAGTTGGCAGAATTTTAGAAAAGATTGCCTCAAATCTTGATTTATTGGATTTGGCTGCACAGTGGCACGCGGATTAGCAGTATGGCCTCACAGCAAGAGGGTTGCTGGTTCAAGCCTCAGTTTGGCACAGTGACATTTCTGTGTGGAGTTTGCATGCTCTCCATGTGTATGCATGGGTTCTCTCCAGGCACTCTGGCTTCCTCCCACTGTCCAAAGACATGCATGTTAGGTTAATTGGTCATTATAGATTGTCCCTAGTGTCCCTAGTGAGTGTGAATGCTTGTCTCTATATGTTGGCCCTAGAATCGACTGGTGACCTGTCTAGGGGGTACCTTGGCTCTAACCTGCTAGTAGCTGGGATCTAGCATCCCTGTGATGCTGAACTGGATGAAGTGGTGTGGAAAATAGATGGATGGATTTGTCTGATTACAGAAGATATTTCCAGGTTGCTTCAGTACATCTGAGATTAGCTTTGGTCCACAGAAGGATGCAGTGCTTCTTGGTCATGTTCACATATGGCGTTTTTTTTTTTTTTTTTTTCTCTGAAAAAGCCTTCATCTGAAATTATGGCACTTTGAACTGTGTTTACAGACAATGACTTTTGGCAGTGTTCTTAAGAAATGCACAAATTTCTTAACATTAAACACAAAATGACAAATAAATACATTTTAAAAACATTTACTATCAAAAATAATAAATTTAAACAATAATGAATTATTACATTGAACAAACTCTGGATTTATCTGGATATGGAGAGAAAATGAGAAACTACAAAAAAAGTGTTTGCCAGTGATAGCTCTTAAAAGCACCTATTTTATATCTGCTCTCATCTTGTCTGATTTAAGTGATGATCCAGTAAAACAAGTATAAAAGTGGAGGAGAATTGGGTTATGTGACCTCCTATTCGGACCACAGAGGAAATCTCTGAAATTGAAGATAAAGGTCTTGCTGTCTCCACAGGGAATCAAGAAATCAGTTTTCTGACCCACTTGGCTGTGCACTCATACTCCCTCTCCATCTCTCTCTCTCTCTTTCTCCTTATGTACACACACATACACACACCCACACAGAACCACTGAGTGGCTGCATGAAGTTTTGCTCAGTAGCAAGAACCATTATTTATACGAACTAAAGAAACCCAGGTAAGTTAATGTGTAATGTGTAAACATTTCTGCTGGAATTAGTGTAGAACACTTTGAATCGATGT
Organism: Pseudomugil tenellus; assembly: GCA_037177515.1. Taxonomy (NCBI): domain Eukaryota; kingdom Metazoa; phylum Chordata; class Actinopteri; order Atheriniformes; family Pseudomugilidae; genus Pseudomugil; species Pseudomugil tenellus. The sequence goes on along the minus strand of JBAMHX010000014.1, from coordinate 17,891,823 downwards.
GACTTTGCATGTAGTTCTCATGTCAAGTTCAGCAATGAAAAAAGGTGATATTGCAGGTTTGTAGGGAATAGGCCTCAATTTTCAGAATATTGAATGAAACTTTAATGTAACATCATATTGCATGGTTACGGCAATACTGTCTCTGTGAAATATTATACCTTTTATAAGTCTTTCACATAACGTACTGAAAAACATTTTCTAAATGAACAGTACTAGGACCTATGATGTAATTGATTGGAATTGATTGGATTTGATTACTTTTCATTTTTTTGCATGGTCACATATTTCTTCAAAAGAAGCCCATCATAAATCGAATTATGATCTATGAAAGACAGGTTGGTTTTATGTCAGGGAATTTTTTTGTGGAACTACAGTATTGTAAACAGACTGTCTCCTTTAAAATGCCTCATTAATTTAGGACAACAAGCAAGTATTAATATTTCATTGACAAATTAAATATATAGCTATTTAACTGACATATTGAAAATAACATTAATTTTATCAAAGGAAATCAGTTCTCTTTCACTGTGAAAGAAAATATTGGCTGATTAAACATGCTTAAAAGAAAGTGTGTTGGCTCTAAAATTCAATAATATCTAATTTAGAAACTTTAAGACGCATATTTGCTGACATTCCCAAGGAGATATTATTAATAGGAGGTCTGATTTCTTAGGGAAGATAAAAAAAAGCAAACAAACAGAACTGTGAGGTTTTCTACGCATTATAACCTGGCCTTGTGGAGACACTGAGGATGTCTTTGATGACATGTAGTTGTGTTTATGCAAACCCCACAGGTGCTCCTGATGATAGTCTGTTGTGTTTTGTAGAGGCCTTAGGATGTTTACTGCTTCTTTACAGATACAGAAGCTGTTTGTTTCTGCTTAGGATTAATTTCACTTACTGCCATGTCTGCTTTTTGTTTCACTCTCCCTTTTTCCTGTGACCAGCAACCTGATAAACTTGCAACCACATTGTTTTCTTTAACCATGTTCTTCTTTTTTATTATTTTTTAAGGGCAGTCCTGTCCATTTACAGCACTGTAGGTCAGCAAAAGAGCTGTGCAAGTTTGTCGGATAGTCGTTCACAGGGCTAGACAAAAGTCTGTGTAATTGTGGTAGTAGGCACTGGTCTATAAGTGATAAAGACAGTGTCTCACTTGGGCGGAGCTGCCACCATCAGCTCCACGCAGTGCATTCATTGTATTGTAAAAGCTGCAATTATGCCAAAGAGACTCTCTTTTTAAGCTGCTGTCTTGTGCTTGCTCTCCTTTTTTGTTTCCCTTTTTCTATACACCCTCTTCCCTTTCTATAGGGTTAGGGGTCTTTCTTTGCTCTTTTATCAAAACAGTGTCATCATCTCAGAGAGCAATTAGATTGTTCTTTCATCTATTTAGAGGAATATTGTAAGTAATTGTGAGTAGAATTCGAAAGAATATGAAACTTTCTTCACCCACCACCTTTGTTACATTTATTTCTTGAGGGAGGGGGGGTCTAAGTTACCTTCTCAAATTATACTGCAGACATTTTCTAAAACAAAGGACAACTGTGATTACCTGCTGCATGATCTTACACATGGATTCCTAATTCTGGTTTGCTAGCCCAGGATTTAGATGTGTTTTTTTCCTGTTCAAACATACCTGATTGAAGAAAGCTTAACAGAAATGGCTGATTGTTAGATTAAGTATATGTTGATTCTCTTTACCCTTGTCCAGGCTTCTATTTGCATATAAATATACTTACTTTAAAATTCAGCCATGTTTGGAATAAAGGTATAAAGAAAGGGAAGTGTTATAGATTAAATAAGGAAATTGTGGTAAAATCTGCATCTGTTAATTCTATGTAATTCCAAAGAGAGCAGGTCTCATTAAGATTTTCAGCCGCCTTGCAAAGTAAAATACATTCCTCATTGTCTTTCATATCTAATCTTACAAATGTAATTTGTGATATTATTTGCAGTGAAAGAAAAAAAAATCTGATACCTTGGATTTCAAACGTGTCCAACCCACATTGCCTACAAACTGAACTGACTTGGTAAAAAAACACTTATTTAGATGAGTGTGAGTGCATATATAACAATCGGCCAGAATGAGCAAGAAAGGTCAATGGCTAGGGACAGAAAGTGTTACTTTTTTGACACTTTGTTTTTTTCCCTCCTAAGTTAATTTGACTTGCATGGGCTAGCGACCCTGACTGGCTCACCCCTCCAAAGCCACTCACCACCCATCACCCTGCTTGATCTCTCTTGGCTATTTACTCCAAAAAGCCACTGGTGAAATTGGCTGATGGCTAATCAACATTTAGCTCCTTGGAGTGTGTTATTACATAGCAATTGATGGATGGTACAATTACACCCTGTGTCACTTAGCTAAATGACTATGTAATTCTAATGAGTTTTTATTCAAACACTGACTAGTTAGCGTGAGGAGAGTTGGGGATGGGAGAAAGGAAAGAGAAGCAACAGGAAATAATCGTGCTTGAATAAGGCAGTCAGATAACATGACAAATGTGTGTCCCTTTGTTAATGGAATCAGCAGGAAGACAAGCTTGCTGTTTAAGATGCTTTGTATTAAATACAGAAAGCTATAATGTTATTTTGGAGTGAAAATAGCTTAGTATCAAAATAAGTATGCTAGTGTTGGTTTATTATTTAGCTCCACTGATTTGTAACTAACACTCACTTAAGGACCAATGTCCTTAAGAAGTGAAGCAAAAAAAAAAAAAACAAAAAAAAAAAAATACAGGATATGGATGGACCTTTAGGATTACAGATTTAAAGATTACAGAAAAGCAACTGATGTGTAAACATGTGGATCAATTGTAATGGTCAAAAACATAAATACTTTCTATATCATGGCCTTTTAAGTGCAAGTAATCTCACAAGCACCTGAATATTCTTCCAGAGAATCTGTGCTACTCAATTAGACACGAGAAAGCGTTCTGTATGAGAGCTGACAGAGACAGAGAACATGAAGGAGTAATTTAATGTAAAACGTGTATAGTCGAGGTAGAGTATCAGTTTGCAAAGTTTGAAAAAAAAAGAAAGAAAAGAAGACTGAAAAAAACTAAAATATTAAGATAAATGGCAGTGAGAAGAGAGAGTTTCACTTCTCAGAAAAAGGCAAGCTGAAACCACAAGGTGTCTCATTTTTATGCATAGACTTAGCTTGAATGCATAAAAAAGTATTTCTTACCGGATGGGGTCTAAATAAAGCCAGAGCAGATTATATGTGCAGGTGTTTTCGATAAGTATTGTTATCACTTGGGTTTTGTTAATGAGGAGGACAGAGCAGGTTCCAGAGGAACTATTCTATTCTGGCCCTAAACCTCAACACAAGACATTCTTGAAAAGGGCTCCCTCATCTAAGCCGCAGTGGGTAGAAATTTATTTCGATCCTCCTGAGAAGTTGGTCTATATCATTCACGTTTTATTTTTTCATTTATTTATTTAATTTTATTTTCTCCTGGCTGCAGAGGAAGGGAGATATGAAGTCTGAAAGGCATCAGAGGAGGGTGGGCTATTGTCACAGCCCGGTTATGCTTCTCCTCTCCACTGCCTCTGTATTCAGCCTGGCACTGCTATGTTACGATTACTACTATCACTTCCTGTGTGTAAGTGAGAGTGTTAGTGAGTGTGTGTATGCATGTGCACACATGCAGTACAATGGCAAAGTTGCGTGAATCTCCTACACTGCTGACTTAGAAAGTTATTAATCCTTGTAAATTGGAAGTAATTTCCATTATTTGCATAATTCACAGCAAATGAGGCTTCACAATTAGGTAGAATGTTTATCTTTGGGTTCTGATATACGATGATGCAAACACAATGGTGTGAAGATAAAGTACTAGCTGGATGTATTATAAGAGGGATGTGCAAAGTAATCTATTCATAACATGAACTTCAAGATAGTACAAGACTGCCCTCATAGTTTACGACGAGTTCACGAATGCGTGCTTATTAGTCTCAGCATTGACACGAACTGGCACAATAAGTTCACACTTAAGTTGCGCATAGTTTACGCACTTCCTGCATTGGCATGAAGCGTTTGCGCAATTCGGACTGTGTTGTTCAGACTTGGGCATCACATATAAAAAGGGAGCCTCCCCAACCCCAGATCAGTGGAAGAGAGAACATGCTGAATGTGAGAGACACAGTCATTGCAGAGAAGAGAAGATGCCTATATCTGGCGTGGATCCTCCCGCATCGTTCTGATGACTTCACAACATGTTCACGTGCAGTTGAGACATAGTTCAGGACCCGGTGGCGAGATTTTGCCATGACCAATATTCAACACATTTCAAAGTTACTGTCCCGACATGGCATGCAGGCACGATGGGATTATGCACCATTCACACCAGTTTATGACTAGTTTGCCACAGAATTGTGCAAGTGTCATGGCCCCCTTTGCAAGTTGGATCTGGACAAGCCTTTGTTTCACATTGTATACAACAGATTGTAACTAAAGTCTGTCATTTCCAGGTTGCTTTTGGAGATTATCTGTTTGAGTTCAGTCTGACTTTGTTGTGTGGATATCAGAATGACATTGCATTATTGTGCCAAAACTGTCTTTTATTATCTCTCACTCTTTCGTTAGCATGAAATGAAGTTCTGCAGATTGTAAATGTCAAAGCTTAAAAGTTTCACACAGATTATAGTGCAACAGCAGTTTTCTGACCTCTGCGATCCAGTAACTATCATTGCAAAACAGGTCAGCACAGCTCTTATTTCCCAGCAAAAAGGTCTGCAGGTCAGTGTCAGGTTGGGATTTGATCATTTGAGAGGTGGCACAGAGCGGCTGCAGAGGAGGATTCCTTTTCCTTCTTTCTGTTTATTTTCCTTCATGCTGCAGTTAGCCTTTCCATTTCTTTTACCCCACTTCTATATCCACCCTGCACATCTCTTAAAGATGTGCAAAGGAAAGCAAATGAACCTAAGCTGTCTATCAGTCAAGTGAGACAAGTTTTAACTGTTTAAAACAGGAAAAAATAAACATGTTTAGTTAAACCTACAAACATATATGCCATAAATGATGAATGTGATTCAAGGAGGTTTAAAGGAAAATACTATTAGAAAAAAAACAAACTACTTTGATGTTATATTTCGCCCAGTAATGTGGATAGGCTCATGCATATCCACACCCACACAAAAAAAATAAAATCTGCAGAAACACACACAAACACGACACACCATCAGACTCTGGCTATCAAGTACTGCTTCATCTCCACATGAAGATGAAGTCATCCATTTTCAGGCAGTGTTGTCTTCATATCTCACATATTCATCTTTTTTTCTCCAGACACATTGACAAGCTATCCATTTGGTGATTGTTGCAGATGAAAGAGGAAATTTGCTAAGTTAAATACTATCATTATTAAAAATGACAGAAAGTAGCACTAACCTATGCCTATGATAAAGGTTTTAAAGCAGACCCTGCTCTCCAGCACATTCTGAGTAACTGTATTTCCAGCTAAAGAGAGAAAAAAAATGCTATACAGATACAAAAGTATCTAAATAAGGACATGAGGGACTTCAAAATATTTTTCAGTTGCTTAAGATTACTATATTTTTCCAGATATCCTGTTCAAACTCTTTTAACCCTGCATTTTCTCACTCACCATTTTCTTCAGGGCTTTTTTCTCTCTCAATGGTGTCACTTCCAACCCCACACTGTCCTTCTTCGTGTCAAATTAAAGTGATGGAAATGAACTTGAGGAGACGCTAATTGCAACTGTCAATCCAATCTAGGTCGTGGCTGAAAGACAGGGGCTCCCTAGCACTTCATCAGTCTTCATTAATATTGAAGGGGTTTGCTGAGGAGCATGGGGCCAGCGTAATCTGCGCTCATCTAACAGTGCATCAGAAATTAGGAAGCTGGGGAGGACAGTGATGGTGCCTAAGGGACAAATATGCCAGTCAAAAAGAAAAATGAAGAAAGATGTCAGGCGACAGGGAATGAGCACAATAAGAAATAACGCTGCCTTTGAATTTACAGGAAGTGGAATTTAGCTGCAATTTTACATGACGGTTATAAATTGTAGATGTAATAATAATAGAGTGTAAGTTTTTTGGGTTTTTTTCCAATTCCCAGAATTTTTATTATTTCAAATCTTCTTGATGTTCAACTGGGTTGAGATCCTGATTAATTGATTAGGATCTTTGACACTTAAAATAAAAACTAAAACGAGTATGAAAAAAACTAGAAATAATGCCAGTCAGGGGTTCATCCCCAAACACCCACTAACTTCCATTTCCCCAATCCTTGAAATCATAGACAAGGCAAGGCAAGGCAAGATTATTTGTATAGCACCTTTCATGTACACAACAGTTCAAAGTGCTTTACATAAAAAACATTAAAAGCATTACAGATGT
>JBAMHX010000014.1:17837684-17851697 GCA_037177515.1 Pseudomugil tenellus | reverse complement strand
ACTACGCTCTTCCGATCTTATACTTTTCAGAACAGACAAAAGACTATACATGCAGGCAATATGAGAGAGCAGACATTTTTACTAACAATATGTAACAGGTAATGTTTGAAACATCAAGCTATTTGAAGAAAAAAAGTCACAAAATTACATCAAACTAAAATGGAGTTGTGCTGCAAAGCAACTACTGAACAAAAAAAGCTCTTTTGAATTAAATGTAAAATGGTGTAATGGCTCATGCTGTGTGTATATTTTCACTGGACTAAGTCCTATTTATTGGTGTGCACTATGATTCACATGCAAGACTATCAAAGTAGATATGTCCACTATAAACAGTGTCAAAATAAATAAAATAATGCTAAAAGATATTGTACCACTACTGGAAGATTTTTCCAAAGATGAGGATGACAAGAGATTGTGTTGCATATTTTACATGCATCGAGCCGAGACTGGAAAGCTTCTCCAACAGAAGTGGTGGTGTGTAGCTGTGGGTGTGGCATTTGATTATGTGGCAAAGCTGTCATGTTGCTTTCCCATTTAGTTTGCATCTCCTCAGGGGGAAACACTTGTTCCTGCATCTGCAGTGTACAGTCACGGCATGGCAACCTCAATCTCATCAAAGAGATGGGCAAAGAAAAACGAGAAAGCAAAATATGGGGATCGTAGCAAGTGTGGGATCGTGTCTGTGGGGTGTTCCGACTCTTTTCCCCGCCTGTTCTTGTGTGTGATGATGCATAAACTACTTTCTTTGTGCACTCTTAAAATATGCCTGTAAGTGTGTGAACAATAAAATTTTAATGACCAGCTAGTAGCATATGATTGCAATACATTGTGTGATGTTTCCATCCTTTCTGCAATGATTTTATGAAGCAAGTCTCACCATTCTTGAGTCAGGCTCATGGAGTTCAGATGGAAAGCACAAAAGTATTGACCTTTCTGCCCGAATGCTGTCAGAATTGATAATCATGGAATTAAGTGAATTAGAGGCTGGCAAGGGCATTTAAAGAGGGTGAGGGATGGATATGTGAAAGAGACTGTAATGAAGTCAATGGTGCGAGATTAATGCCCCATCACCTGGTACAGACAGCCTCCATCGCCACACACAACAGCAGACTCTGCCATTCCTGCTGAAATACCTCTAGGCACTGTGGCAGAAGATATTAAAAAAATGTTGCACATTCTTTTCAAGGATGATTAGACTTTTTCTCTCTTTTCTTTTTTTTTTTTTTTGCTTTGGTATCCTTATTTACAGAATTGCAGAGACTTCACTGAGAGGGGTCAGGAGCAATACTGTGCAAGCTAACTTTTATATCAAAAACCTCATTTAAAAGGAAATGTCTGGCATTTAACTTCTGTTTCCAGTACAGACAAACAGATCACACTGACCTCACAGCTAGTTTTGAGCAAGTATTAAAGCTTCTATGATGGCAGGTGCCTCTAACAAGCATATGCTAATTGATGATGACACTCAATGGAAAACCACAGGAAACCTCATAGAGCAGCTCTGCAACATGCTGAGTTATGCGAGTGGTGTCTGTAGACCATATTTATTCCTGTTCGTGCAAGACTAGCCATTTAATGGAAGGAAGGTTTTTGGTGCAGGCAGTTATTCATGATTAAGACACAGTTTGGGTAGTTCTTGGGTGAATAATGGGACTGATAAAAGGTATGTTTTTAGGCTCTCTTTGGTCTTTGAAAAATTGCTACCAAAGGAAAAAAACAGGTGAGAATGATAAACAATTCAACCATTAAGGAAGAGTAAGGAAACAAGATGAAAGGACAAGAATTAAATGTCAGTCCTTCTGAGGCTGGTGGCATCACATTTCACTGACAAATGCCCATATTGTTTAGATGAACAGCGAGTACTGTGTTCATGACTTCTTTATGTGTTTATATTCTGTCTGAAAGTCCATTAGAGATGTACAAACAGAAACGTACAAAAATAGAGTGTTTTCCATAAGCTAAAATCACGACATGACACTGCATCAGCTAGAATGCCCTACAGCAAGCAGAGCTCTTCAGATGTCTTCTGAAAATAAGTAGTCACAATGCTGACAGCCATGATGGAAAGAGAATGCGAGAAATGAGAGACCCGACTCCCACCCACTTGGCTTCTCAGTCAGCGTAGCCCACTACAGAACAAGATGCATTGCAAACAACGACTTCACGTTTCTGTTTGGATGAATATTTACATCATCATGGTATTTTCATGACATCTCCAGCTAACTTTATTTCACTATTCATCTAACCACCGACAAAGAAGGCAAAGGGCACTTGTGAGCGCAAGTATGACAAAGACATCTCAGCAGAGATAAGAGAGGAATTACCCAACTCTGTTAATTAGACGCATCCTGCAGATTATATTGTGGACTGACTTTTTTTTTATTTAAAAGAATAAAGTCACGAATATGCAATGAGTATCAAACAGCCTTTCACATTTCTATCTTGCTGAGGATTCAGCTGTTGCTGAAACCTTGGTGCCTCTGCCAAAGATCAGGCTATTAGCTTTCCAAGCAGCTGGAAATCATCTTCAACATTCATCACATGTAACTTGTACTTGGTTGTCGCTTGTAGTGATATTTTGCATTGCTGGTTCAGTTATTTCTCTGTGGTCAAGCCGACCTGGGTCCCACTGTCAGAAAGTCTCAACAAGCTCAGCTTAATCAAATAACATTAGAGATCAAATAGGTTTCATCCTTGTAATTTAGTCTTAACTCAAAGCTTCTCACCTATCTTTGGGAATGCATCATCTCATAAGCACTTGAAAGTATTACTTTAGTTCTTTGAAAGTATGAAAAATAACCATCTGGAGCCACCACAAGCAATGCTTTTTGGAAAAATAGTCTTCAAAGGTGGGCAGGACCTCCTGTAAGGACACCTTCTGCCTCAAACTTATTTTTGACTGTATTCAATCATCACACAAGTAACTAGTTCTCATGAAAAAAGAAGAAAAAGTCTAAAAGAGTTAAAAGGAAAATAGAGAGGGTGGTGGTTAAATTAGCCTCCACTCTGCAGGAGCTGACTGGTCGTTTCCTTCTTTTTCTCCAACACTTTTTCCCTTCCATCACTGCACTTCTCTCCTCCTAATTAGATTAGTCTGTAACCTCACTGTTTCTGCCCTGCTCTGGCTTTTCTTTGTCTAGAAGCTTTGCTCCTATGTACCACCACGAATGGAACTTCAACCCACCACAGGGAGGTTTTACTTCTCTTTAGAAAAATCCTACTTTAACAGAATGTGAGCTGACATGGGGTAAGAAGCGGGCAGTTCTAAGCGTGCAGACAGGATGGTGTTAAAAGAATATAAAGTTTCATGCCATACTTTGTGAATGAGCTCTTTTTCGGACTTATGTAAAAGCTGTAAGTAAAGGGAAAATCTGTCAATGAATCCCCATTTGGATGTTCTTTTGTGATGTCTCTGAAGGCCCTCTCCTTCATCTCTCTGACTGATGCAGTTTTAAGCCTAAAGCCAGTTTGTGCACGATCACTGTTCTACTCACAAAACTCACACTGAATTTTCTTACATTACCTCCAGATTGATCAAATCACTACATATTTTATCAAAGCCATCTAGCGCATGTGTCAAATGTCACAGAGAGATCACATCTCATGCATAAAAGTGTGTGTGACAGCATCATGAGGCATTGAAATGGGTGACATGCCTAATCTGAAGTCAGATTGATCCTTAGATCAGTAAAAATACAGATTTTACCAAAGTTTTGTAGTGAAGGTAACATGTGACTGAAATGCATTATCACTTCTTTTCATTCATTTCCAGACCAGTGACTGGTCACAAGAAATTGCTCTTGAATGATCTTAAATAAATAGGGCAACTTTTATGTATTCACATTGCAAGTCATATCAACCCCAGATCGATCATATGTTTGCCATTATTGTGCAGGGGGTACCGATACCAAAGTAGTGCTGCAGGAGGAAGGTAGCATCAGCTCAGTACTTCAAAAGCACCAAGAAGACAAACACAGACTTTAGCGTTTGTCCTGAAAAGAAAAAAAAAAAAAAAAAAAAAAAAAAAAAAACAGAAATAAAAATTATTGAACTGCAATAACTAGCATCCTTAGCATAACATTTGGCAAACTTGATGAACGGCCATTTACTGTTGAGAGAATGTATATGGATTGCACAGACTACCAGATCATTTGTTAATTCTACCATAATTAAAGGCTTTGTACTTGACATTTTCTATTTTGTTTTGTGTGTATTTTAATCACAAATTACAGTATGAACAAGACAGACTACTTAGAGATAAATAGATCATTAATTGCAGGTTTTTCTATCAGGAAATTCCAAAACCACTGTTTCTCAGGAGCACAACTACACCATATCCCTTAGTTTTTTGTCTTTGATAGGTTACTCGTGTTGTTACAGCTGTTGTTCCCTTTATCACATCAGTATTACACATTTTTTAGCCCACTTTTGCCTTTAACATGCTCATCACAAAGGGACTTTTTCATGCATCTGTACATATTTCCTTTTGATGATTTTGCCTTGAGACAAAAACAGTTTTAGGCTCTCACACACCAAACCAACATGAAGAACCAGTAATGATGAAAGGACCCCTGCTGTGTCTCCTTACATCACCAACATCTGAGCAGAGAAAGAAAACATGAACACAGTGTAAAACTGATTTCTGACTTGTAGCAAAGACATAAAGCTACATGGCTTTGGAAGAGGACAGCCTGGCAGTGCAGAAAGTGTTTTACACAATAGGGAATAATGGAAGTTGACAGACATTCAGAAAACATAAACATTAGTACCTGCATTATTTAAGTAATATAATGGTGATTATGTCTTTTTAATCGTGATTTACAGTTTATCCTTTCTTTTAATTCACTCAATATTACGGCAAGTATGATGTGTTTTAGAGAAAGGAAAATTATAAATGAGCACAGTATTTTCCCTGTCTCCCTCTCTTTTAGTGCATCCATTCACAATACTCAACAGCAAATCAAAATGAGCTCTCTGGCTGATCCAGAGCCAAGAAAAAAGGCATCAACTTATTTTTGCATTGCTGATGTTGCCTTAAAAAGGCAAAGAAAACATATATTCAATCTTCACATATGGAGGATGACAGACTGTCAACTTACTTTTACACAAGTAGTCTGAGTCTTTTGAGGTATAATGAAGTATCATTGTTTCTTCAGCTCAGACAAATTATTATGTATATTTCAGGCAAAATGTAAATTCTAACTCATTGTTTTATGAGTTTTATTGTCATATGCAATACATCACGAGACTCTGAAAACATTTGGGTAAATTGCCACCAAGAGCAATACTTGCTTCTAACATGACTCAGCATGTTTAAAAAAATGTTAAAAATGTTTAATCTGAAATGGTTTTAATGAATGAAAAGGACAAATGTTCTGCTTACCAATTTTTTCCAAGTAATTTCAGAATTCATACTAAGACCTGCCAACCTACCGGTTATCTAGTGTATATTTAAAATCCCCTTTTTGCCTGTGAATCATAGATTGTTTAGAGAAAAAATGCACTTTAACAGTTCACCAGCAGACTTAAATTAGTTCATTCCCCATCTGCCACTGCTCTTCCTCTCACTCCATCTCTCATCCACTAACTGTAAGTAGAGCTGATGAGATTGTGGGTGAAAGGGCCTGCCAGTGGCCACTGATCCCATTACTAAACCTGTTTTCCCAGTGCTAAGGTCAACTGGCTCTAGCAAGAGGTGCAATGAAGGGAGAAGTAAAGTGTGTATGTTTTTTCTGTGAGTGTATTTGCAAACACACACAAACTGATGTTGGTAAGTTTGGAGTATAGGTTTTTGTGTGTCCCAAAGATTAATGGGCTGTTGAAGTCCGAGGCTAACTTTAGAAAGCAAACCGCATATTACTGTTGACGCTCTCCTGGCCAAAATAACAACCTCTGTCTGTCAAGATACAGTTTTCTCATTCAGGTGATGGACTCTACCGACCCTCTTCTGATGGAGTTTGGAGACATTGTGAGATAGAGAAGCACAGCGATGGAAATATAGATACAAACAAAGAAATATAGAGCAGCAGACAAAAAGACAAAAAGCCATAAAGAGCTTCAAAATAGTGACAAGTGAGACTAAAAGAAGAAGAAAAAAAAACAGAAAATGTTGACAGAGTCCACTAGAAATCTATAATTTGTCTGCAGAATGTTTCTGAGGAATTATAAATCTATCACTGTAAGGCAATGCTTGGAGCAGAACGCACCGACACATGATGGACTGCCTATGGTAATAGAGACAGAGGCACAAACAATGTTCTGTGTTAAAGTCACATTTATCCTTTCCAGCTTTCACTTCTCCTGCCTGCCTGCGGCTGCGAAAGGAAACATAAGGCCTCGTCTTATTCTGCGCCTCAAGGATACAGAACTGTCCCCATCACTCTGGTGTTCAATGCTCTTTACTCAACATTCGCTTTGGGAAGTGTCGTGTTGTTATGCTGCTCAACAAATACCCAATAATGGTGCTGGTAATGCTGGATGTCAAGACAGAGAATGCAGACAAAAAAGATGAGTTGTAAAAAGAGGTATCCCTACAAGCACTGAGAAGATGTAGCATACTTAGAGTTACTTGAAAAACATATCTGTCTTTGGTTCTCTTGAATGCACAGTCCATTTACACTAAACAGGATACACATATATCTACACACACATCCACACTTAAATCTACTCTACTTTTAGCCAGAAGGGAAGGATATGTTTCCAACTCATAATTCTCCTCCCTCTGCTCCCCTCTCCTCCACAACTATGAGGAATGCTTTTGAAGATGATAAACTGCATTTTTTTTATTTGCTCTCCTTGAGATTTGCTCTATGTTACACTTCTCTCTGGTCCAGCCTGACAAGCACTCACGTAAATGCACAAATAGATGTGTAGGGTATACTGAGCAAAGGCTGTAGCTTCAGGTGCTGTGGTTGGCTCCCCAGCTAAAGACCAGGCTGTCAGGCTTGACCCTGAAAAAGCACATGGCACACTGTAATCTGCTATAACTAGAAGAAAAAAGACCAAAAGAAAAGAAAACTAACGAGAGTCAATGTAATTTAGCCATACATTTCTAATCTTCAGTTTGTTGCATTAGAAAAGGTTCAGTTAGTTGTTTATTTTCTAAAATGGGCAGTTTTCCTTTAGATACTTGTCCTGCGATGGTATTACAAAATGAAATAAAACTTGGAATTTTTATTTCCCCTTTATTTTTTTTTTTTTTCGCTATTCAGCTAAGACTGATAAAAATACAAAGCAACAACAAATATGATATACTGGGGGGGAAATAATAACTACATTCTCCAGATTAAAACCATTTCGTCATGGCAGAATCATCATTATGACTACAAATTAGCAACAGTGAGGAAGTCAGTAAGTAATCGCTTTGGCACTCTTTCCACAAATAAACTGGCACATGGACATTTGAAGTATTTATGATACATTAGTAAAGATTTTTCTGCAGCAGATCTCCTTTATATGTTGTGTGCATTGCTTATTATAATTTTCAGCCCCAGGCAAACAACAATAAGAGTTTGCCTTGAGAAAGAGTCCACTCCCTGAGACAGGAGAGGGAAATGCATTACAACTTACTCCAACCACTCCCCATTGTGGTGTGTGTACGCATTTTAATGTGAATCAGTGTGTATGTGTGAGCAAAGGTACTTTACAGTCTGTGCCTATAGAGAAACAAATGCTGCATCTTTATATGAATGTTTATAGTGCATGGATTTGCATATTACTGTGTTTATGCAAGTAATGTGCAATATAAAACAAAAATGCTCAGAAAAGAAGGGAAATTCGCCAGTACGGGTCCAGAAAACTGTATTTGTGACTCTCTTCACAGGACAACCAACTAAGCTAGGGCAGATTTTTTTTTTGTTTTGTTTTACATTACAAATTGGAAGTATTGATCGTGCCCTGGAAATTCTGAGACTGTAATTCTGGACTGGAATCAAAGACTCAAAAAGGAACATTTAGGCCTATACAGCAAACAACCACAAAGTAACAAACAATCTACAGGGACTGTAGATTGTAATGATAAATAAACTGGATGCTATCACTCTGACTGCAAGCTGACCTCATAGAGTGCTTTTCCATTACAAGTGTGTGGATTCAATAGTAGACACTTAGCTCGGCCTAAACCTGGGTAGGGTCTACCCTTTTCAAAGCTAAGAGCTCATCAGGAACGACTGACATATGTTAAATCGAGGAGGAAATGGTCAGTGTACTACATTTAGATAGTGCATGTCTCCTCTTGTTGACCACTGAAAGTGCTTTTACACTACAAGTCACATCCACACACACACTCACAAAGCACTTTTTTCTTAAACTACACAGTTGTTTAAACTGTGTAGTTTGCTTCTCTCAATCTCACACACACATTCACTTGATTGCAGCAGAGACGATTTAGATTTCTCATCTCAACACTTCTTTAAGCAGTTGAAACTTGAACCACCAGCCTGAAAGACAACCACTTGACCTTTTGAACTACAAATGTCACAAGGATCAGAGTGTATATATATATATATATATATATATATATATATATATATACTCTCCCATGAAATCCTATGGGAAAAGGTGTCAAATGTTGACTGGTAGTGTATCTATATCTATCTCTCTCTGTCTCTATCTATCCATCCATCCATCTATCGAGTGTTTTAGCTCAAAGTAATTACTGTATTTGTTGTACAAATTCAGTT
This sequence comes from Pseudomugil tenellus, assembly GCA_037177515.1. Lineage (NCBI taxonomy): Eukaryota > Metazoa > Chordata > Actinopteri > Atheriniformes > Pseudomugilidae > Pseudomugil > Pseudomugil tenellus. The sequence continues at coordinate 17,843,016 of JBAMHX010000014.1, read as the reverse complement.
CACACACAAAAGAATTGTTAAATACAGCTTGACAAATTGTCAGAGCACAGTTACAACAAATGCTAAAGAATGCAGAGGATGTTGTGCAGGGGGCAGGGGTACAGCTGGGACTCAGTCTTAAAGACCTTAAATGGCAGTTTTACTGTCAAACCCAGAACTTTTTCTCCTCCTTTGTTCACATAGACTGTTTAGCCTCTCTACTGACATATCTATATGCAGTCCTGACATATTTCCTTTTGATGCTGTCCTTAACGTACAGCATAGAATTTAAATGAAAAACAAAGAGCCTTAGCTATCTGTAATAAATTCTCAAATAGTTATGTAATGAGCATACAAACAAGATTAGCAATCCGTCTTTTGCCATCTGAAGTAAGATGGGTTGCCAGGTTGAGATGAGGTCACACATGGCCTATAGTCCAATGATGGGACATTGGCGCTGCTTGATGGCTCTAGCACTGAGACAGAAAGAGAGTAAGAGACACACACACACACAGACACTTGCAGTAACTGGCAGCTAAGGGGAATGCTCTCATTCAGCACAGGGGTGACGGAAGTCTGTCAGAATGAAACCATCCTACTGAGCCATGAGTTAATGTAACTGCCATGGAGCTGGCAGCATTATGGTTTCCAGTTCAGTCTTGAACAAAACACTCAAACTCACACACCCAAGCATAATAAAAAGGTTTAGAAATAATAACTGTTTTCTAGCAAAATAAAAAAAAGCAAAAAAAACTTCTTATTTCTAGCTACTCAGCAAGCAATTATATTATTTAATGGCACACATAGATGAGATATTTTACAAGTTTACACCCTCCTGAGTCAGATCTCAATTAATTCATTTATTTTTACCCAATGCATCAATGTTTTTTTTCTAATGAGGATAGAAGTCAAATGTAGATACAGCAATTGAGAAAACCACATCTTGGGTCTTAAATGAGTGTTTATGTGGGCATGACGGGTATATTTACAACTGTTAACAAACAGCTAGAGGGGAAAGAGGGAACAACAGAGTGAAAAGAGTGGGAGGGAGTGAAGAAATAAACTTTATGGAAATGGTGGACCAGCAGAGACCCCCGACAACAAAATGCATAATGCAACAAAAGAAGGGGATGATGTTTGTGTCAGAGTACTTTCTAATATTCATACGTTACATTTTCCAACTTAATTGGAATCTGTCAGGGCACATTGGCCATGAGTGGCATCACAGTAGCAGCTGGGCTATTTCCCCCACTGCTGATGGGATGCAATAAAAAAGAGAGTGGGGAAAAAAAGGAAAGTGGATTGCAGAGCACTGAATAAACTGCAATTCAGAGTCAATGGGAATCAAAAACGCATTACGGCAAACATGGCATGAGTAAATGTGTAAAGAGGATGGTTTAAGGCACATACATTCACCTATTCAAGCTCTGCTACTGTCCCCTGAAGGACTGTTTCTTTCATTTTATCTATCTGTCTGTTTATCCAGAACTATCCCCTCTGATTACATACAGATGCATGCACATGAATGTTTCTGATTGGATGAAAGAAATACAATACTTTAGAGTAAATACGAACATTCTCTATTTGATTTATTAGATTATACAATTATTTATACTTTACTATGTTATGGATGACAAAAAGTGTGAACATCAACAAGTATTTCTGTCTTTGTTGTTTCTACTTGACAATCTACTCACAAACAGTGAAACCAAGACAATTAGATTAAAAAATTGTTAAAGATCATATAAACCTTCAACTTGGACAGCTTCAAAGAATAAACATGGCCTATGCCGTCAAAAACAATAGCTAGGGGTGTATCCCCGAAAGCCCCTAATCCTCCATTTCCCCAATCCTCGAATAGACACAATACAATAATATAAATATCACGTGTTCAGTCCCGAATCTCCACTTGGTGTTGAAATTTTAAAGAAGCCCAGTATGAAAACAGGACGGTATGCATCCTGAGGTCATGACCTTTTATTTGCACTTGATTTGAGGTCAATGAGACAAATACTTCCAGACATATAGCAAGAAAAAAACAGATTTTTTTGTGCATAAAGTACCACCTGGTGAGGAAACCAAAAATCCCAAAATGGTGAAATTCAAGCCAAGTCGTCCCCTTGGGGAACAGGTATAATGAGTATTAAAATCCAAGTGACAAAAGTGTTTCGAGTTATTGTGCTCACACGAAGGATATCCCGGTCGCGATGAAACCATAATATCCCAGACACTCTGCATTCAGGAATATAATTATATAAGCGTTTTCACTTTCCCTTTTCTGAAAGACAAATAATCAAACAATCAAATAATATGGTCCCATGACCCAAAGACTCTGATCCCTTTACTCTTGTGCTGAATCTGCTCAGTCTGAGCAGAACTGGCAAAAACAAAAAAATATAAACGTTATCCAAACAAACACACAATGCAAACTAAGTTCAGTTTAGGTTTTAAAATTGTAAAATGACTACTTCTGGCTATTGTTTTGAACATCCATCCATCCCTCCCACTCTCTCAAAATCAAATTTGGGCTAGCAGGTTTCCATATCTTTTTGAGAAATACAAGCCATATAACTGGAATGTTGTCATGTCCTTGGTCCCTGGACGAGTCTGGGTCAGGTTCACTCTCTTATCCGGATTCGGCAGATGAGCCGGACTACATAGATGAAAGTGCCCGGCGACATGGTTGTGGCACTCACCACTCCTGAATAAAGAATGCTTCTGCACATTTCCGCGAAAGTTCAGTCCATGGTTCCATCACTTGGTCGATTTTGACACATTCTGTCACTAAACCCCCACAACACATACTTTGCTGTAAAGTGAGCTGCTTGCATTGATTGATTTTGAACACTTCACCATATTTTCTCTCGGCAAATACTAATCTCCCTTTTTCCTGCTGCACTGCAGCTGTGCCGCAGTTAGCTTTTGGCACTGTTATCTACCGTATCAGGTTATAATTATACTAAGAGGCATGATTAAAGCTTGATTTTTACCAAAGAACTCCGTTGGAATTTCCTGCAGCCATTCCAATTTAAAAGTACAAAAAAAGTCTTGACGTCTTTGGCAGCAAATGAGTTAAGTGGGAAAGGGTTAGGGTTTGGGCTACAACAAATGCCAAATGTTAATGCTACGACTTTATTTATTTTGAAACTGTTGTACTTTTTTTTCTGTGACCTATCTTATGTATTTTACTATTTGACGAGTATTTGCATGGCTGGGTCGTTATGGCAGGCCACTTCCAGTCAGAATGCTTTGGTCAGAATTATGTCAATTTTTTTTTTTTCCTGTTTCCTCTGAGGATAGTTTTTTCAGTGTTGGTGCAGTGTTTTTGAGTACTTTTTAAAAAAATCTTGACTAGATCCTTTAAATGTAAAAGTTTGATCTCTGAGTCAAAATGTAGTTGTGGAATTTTGGACACGTACATGGAGACGAACTGCGAGAACAATAGCAGAGCTAGTTGCCAACAAGTAACTAAACGCTGACTAAGCTAACGGTAGACAGTACTAACAAAAGTGCTAATAGCTAATAGATGAATATGGGTCCACAGAAAACTCCTGTTACTGAGGAGGTTGACGACATTAAAAAGTCGCTTGACTTTCTTTCGGAAGAACTTTCTGGTGTACAGCTGCAACAGAAGGGCATGTGGTGGTGGTGGAAGAGGTGAAAGGTTTAAGCATCCGGAATGGGGAGAAGGATTAAAAGATCGCCTCATTTGAAAACAGAATCAATGATTTGGAACAATACACCTGGATAAACAACATCATCATCACCGTGATTAACATAAAACCTTGGTGTTGCGCTCAGGCGGTAACCTCTGACACAGGAGATGAGCCCAGGGATCTGGATGACAGATCCACAGAACAGCAGGTAAACACTTTTTTGCAGAACAGTGGCAAAGAGCTGGACTGTGGCAACATTGAAGCATATCACCTGCTGCCTAAAAGAAATACCTGAGATAAGACAAAAATTTTCATGAGATTTATATATAGAAAACACAAGGTTGCGCTGCTAAAATAAGGGAGGCAACTTAAAGGTACTTATGTATTTATGAATGAACATCTAACCAAGTACACTCCAGATATTGAAAGACAACCTAAGGAAACAAAAGAAAATTCAACACACTTGGACGATAAATGGCAATATATTTATCAAACTAAATGGAACACCGGAGGAGGCCAAGGAAGGGAGGGTTCAAAATATGAATGAGCTGAACAAATGCCAATGTTCAACACACGCTGTAAGGTAACATCATCTACTTAAACATGATGCATACTAAAAGAACTAATTCACTTACATGGTTATATAACGATGATATAACGCAAAGGATCAATGAGCTTGATAACCTGGAACTTCAAACATTTCAATATACAGAACATGCCATATTGCATGTGGAACATGATATAGATCCAGCTAACTACCTCTTCAACTCCATAAATAATAACTTCTGCTATTTCAATGAGGATCATTGTAACCAATTCAATAAGGAGGGGAAGCTCTCAATTCTACATATTAATAGCAGGAGTTTGTATGCAAACTTAATATATATTAAGAAATATTTTAATCAATAAACACAACCATTCAATATCATTGCAATATCTGAAACATGGTGTAATGTAAAAAAGGGATGGATTTTGAGCTAGTGGGATACGAGTTTGTACACATGGATCAACAAAACAAAGATGGAGGTGGAGTTGCAATATATGTAGACAAAAACATTTTAGAGTTTGGGCATGATGTCATGTCACTGTGAACAACAGTGTGTACTAACTGAACTGTATAAGGAAAATACTAAATTTATAATTATTAGTTGAATATATAGGAACCCAACTCAAATATTGAACTGTTTAAGGACTGGATGGAGGAAACATTTGCTAACGAGAGCCATAAGACAACTTTTGTATGAGGAGACTTAAATATTGATCTACTTAATCCAAACATAAAACGATTGATGACTTTATTGATATTATTTATAGTGTCAACTTGTATCCCAAAATTACCAGACCTAGTAGGATAACTCCCTACTGTGTAACTATCATCGGCACTGTTTTTTTTTTTTTTTTTTTTTTTTACAAATGACACTGTAAGTAGTCCAGAAAGTGGACCACTCATCGGTGACATCAGTGATCATCTGACAGATTTTACTATAACAGGGAATGACTACAAGGATTATTTACCTAAAAATGAAACTATATATGGATAAATACAAACAGGAAAATCAATGATGGGAATAAAAATAATTTAATGGAACAAAACTGGGATAATGTACATAATAGTAATACGGGGTGCCAAGTGTAAAAATTCAGCAGTAATGTCATTGTTGACATGTTTTCCTGATTTATCTCACTTTTCTTATATT
>JBAMHX010000014.1:17825055-17837584 GCA_037177515.1 Pseudomugil tenellus | reverse complement strand
ATCTCTGTGAAGCGCCTTGAGACGACATTGTTGTGAAATGGCGCTATACAAATAAAGTTGAATTGAATTGAATTGAAGTGTTGGGACCGAAACTTTTTATATTGTACATCAATGACTTTTGCGAAAATGTTTTTACTTGCTGACGATAGACAGAAATCTGAATCAAATAAATTAAAAATATGGATGGACAGGAATAAATTATCGTTAAATTTAGGCAAAACAAGAATAATAATTTTTGGAAATGATAGACTTAGGGCCAGATTTACGTGTATGCGTGTACTAAAACGCGTGAAGACCCACTGCATACGCTAAAAAAAAGGACAAACTGTTCTACTAACAGTGAGTAAAAGGGTTTGCTTCATCCAAAGGTGCAAAACTGCACGTCCACCTCGAGTTAGTAAGTTTGCCTCGACGCATTTGTAAAATCGGGCATTCACACACAGGGGGAGGAGAACATGTAAATATATGATTTTAGCACATGCAAAGCAATTCATCAAACCTGAAAATAATTTTGCTGGTAGAAACTGTGCCTATATTTAGCACGTTTCAAAAGGACGTGCAAACGGGGGCAATGCGTAATTGCGCACACATGACTGCAGTGATTGTTGCAATACGAAGACATAGAAATAATCAAAGACGACAGAGAGAATGCATATTTCCTCCTCGTGGTAACATGTTTGGAATGAGAGAGAAAACTAAGTATTAAAACATATTACCTGTCCAGCCTTGCTGTTTTGGAGCTGTTGGAGGATCTCAGTGCAGATTTGGAGACAGACACAAGAAAGAGTCATGCATACCTGTAATAACTAAACTCTTGGCAAGTCTAGAGTTTTTGGCAACTGGATCATTCCAGTGTACAGTAGCCAAAACAGCAGGGATCTCTCAGTAACGTCTTTTACATGCGTTGACTGAATTCCCAAATGCAATGTCGCGCAGTTTATTAGGTTTCCACGTACTCGAGATTCTTTGAATAAGACAAAACAAGGGTTTTTTTTTTTTTTTAGGTGGCTGGATTCCCCAGTGTTATGGGAGCAATTGACTGCGCTCATGTGCAGCATGTGCCTCCCGCAAACTATCAGCATATATTAAGAAACCGAAAAAACACATTTGTTGAATGTGTAGTGTGTTCCTTTGAGCTGCTGTCAGATTTATTTTGCTGTAGCTCTTTGGACATTTTATTGGCTTCTTCCACCAACACCTCTAATTACATCGGATCAAACTTGTTTTTTTTTCGCTTGCAGCTCTGTACAGTTGCCATCATGAAAATGCTAAGTCCTCATTTAAATAGTCGTATCTCCAACACTTTGGACCCGTCATGTCATTTGTGTGAGCAATCTTGGTAGATCACGTACTAATCACGGCCCCGCCTCACATGCTAAATTCTAGATGCCACACGCTAATTAGTACACGCAAAATGAGATCTTAGTAAATTCGGCCCTTAATGTCAGATAAGGTTAGACAGGGTTATTATTAAAAGAGTAAGTGAAATAAAATTTTTAGACATGATCATAGATGAAAAAACTAGTTGGAAATCTCAAATTAAGCAAATTAACCAAGATTTCAAGAAGTATCATAGTATTTTAGAAAGCAAAACAGGTACTGGATAATAAATCACTCTGCATACTTTAATGTTCATTGGTGTACTTCCATATCTCATCTATTGTGCATAAGTCTAGTGTAAAAACTACAAAAGTACAATATATTCTCTAATCATTTTGTCAAAGAAAGCAATACGGATCATTCATGAGGAAGGATATAGAGATTATACAAATTCATAATTTTTACAGTCAAGACTTATAAGATTCATAGATATTGTAGATTTTCGAACAGCACAAATTTTATTTAAAGCAAAAAAAACAATCTTCTTCCAGAGCATATTCAAAACTTGTTCATAGGAAGGGAGTCATAATTTAAGAAGTAAATCTAACTTTAGAACACTTCAGGTACGCATGACAAGGAAAACCTTTTGTAGTTCAGTTTGTGGGGTAAAATTTTGGGTTAGTTTGAGGGGGGCACTAAGGAAACGTGTAAACATAAACCAGTTAAAACAAAGTATAAAGAAATTATTTTTTCTAAGTATGTAAATGAAGAATGTATTGTATGTGGGTTTTATGTTAACACATTTAGTATATTTGATGTTATATAGAATATTAGTATTTTAGAGGATAATTATATATTATATTAGTTATATATTGTGACAGGAAGCTACATAACTAAACAATGATAATTTTTTAGGAAGGGGTGGGGTAATATAAGTTTGCATTCTCCCCACCCCTACTCCTTTTCATATATGTAATCATAATGTTTAGTTGTTATTTGTTATTTGCATTTGTTTTACTTAATTATATTTATGTATGTCTACCAATTTATATATTTATTTTATAACTGCATATTTGAAATAAACTCTTAATAATGATGATGTTGATTGATGTATGAAAAAAGATCTTACACTTGAAACCTCTAACAAAACATTACCTTTACATGAGCAATTTTGAAGTGCTTTAAGCTAGCATATGTATAAGAAAAGCTGAGAAGAGTGCAAACTTGACTATGCCTCACATTTACAAATATTATGACCCCGGGCAAGACGGACATGGGTATGAGAACAATTTACTGACATAAGCAAAAAAAAAAAAAAAAAAAAAAACATTGCTTGATCAATTCATCTCACATGCTCTATTAGGTAAATATAAAATATGTTATTTGGTTTCCAGGCTTGTTGGTTATAATAAAGAGCCAGCAAGGTCAGCACAGCAGGAGTAACATGACTCAAGGTGGCATTGGACCCACTGATGGATGCTAAGATGGATGCAATGAGGGGGGAGGGTCACCAGAGATGTTGGCAGCAAACATTCGGAAAGACTGAGCTGTACGTTATTGACTTTAGCACGCTCCAATGATGAGAAAAATGGATTTAATAAAAGACAAGGACCTTGTTCAGTATCTAATTCAACTTCTTGGCTTCATTTTATTCCTGCTTTAGAATAGGAGGAGCTGTCTGCTGTCATCTGGTGGCTGATTGGTGGGTCGTGAGTTCGGTTCCCACTCCTTCTGCATGTCGAAGTGTTCTTGAGCAAGACACTAAACCCCCAGTTGCTCCTGGTGGCCAGGCTAGCGCAGGTGTGCATGGCAACTTTGCCACCATTAGTGTGTGAATGTGTTCATGTCATCATGCACACAGTCATCACTAAAGGTCTATAAAACTCATAATGCTAAATCAGTCAGTGCTAAATCAGCAAGAGCCATGTTTGGTTGACTTTTCCTACCATTTTGTTGCAGGAGTCGAATGAAAAAAGGTTAAAGTAATATTAAAACTGACCATTATTTTCATAAGGTTTAACATATGGAAAGAGTACCCAAGACTGTGCTTTATGCAGAATAAAGCATTTATTTTCTACATTTAAATTCTCCACATGTAAAATCCCAAACATTTAAGCATTTGTAATTTTCTTACACGTAAGATATGTTCCTCTGTGTTTGTGTTTCACATGAAAACATACTATTGTCAATTTGAGAGAAATTAAAAACAGAAAAAGGAAAGTCACAAAAAAGGGAAAACATACTTAGGCACAAAAGATACTGACCTTTTTTGCGGAGAAAAACTCCCCAACATTGTGTTCATTTATGACCTCCATTTCATTGTATGAAAAGCTGTGTTTAGTTAGTTGACAATAATTTGTAGCACAAATGGAATCTCAGTGGTGACTGTAAGAATAAAAGAGTGCAGCATTCCGCATGTGTAAGGATTAAAACGGTTTAATGAATTGCTATGACAATATTAATATGAAATATTAATATTAACAATTAGTAATTAATTTATAATTAAGCTTGAGGCACCACCTCCTATTTTCTAGTTTACTTTGGTAACACTATAGGTGTAAAAGGAAACCTTGTTAGATGATGAGTTGATAACTCAATCAAAGAATAAAATAATTAATCAGTCTCAATAAATCAGTCTCAAATGTTATAGTCGCAAGTTCTAGTTTGAATTGACTTGGATCATGACCACATAAATCAAGACAACGACCATATAGTAAAAGGAGTATTTATTATCTTATCTACAGGTTATACATGGCTAAATATGAGAAATAAAAAAAACATAATGAACAAGACAGACTAGACAAACATAACATAAAACAGTGTTGCTGTGAGAGTTGGTGATAAACCTGAGTTCTATTGGAGAAGGAAATATGTGTGTGTAGTTAACATCTATTAAGTAAAACTGTGGTGTTCCTTAATTATGTCTAAGAGTGAACCATTTCTAAGGCCTAGATGAGATAGTTTCCAAACTCACCAACTTTCAGAAAGACCAATAGTTCCTTGCGGAGGAAATGGGGTTCATTCAGAATCGCAGCTTACGACCAGTGGACTGGGCTTGGGTCCGCATCCTTTTTAGGACGCAGAGATAGTGTTGGTCCGTATTGGCGCCGTTGAATCCGGGAGAAGCCTGTCTTTGTGGGTTTTCAGCTTTCAGTGGTTCCTTCTGGGGTCGATGGCTGGGGGTTGGAGGCCGAGGGTGGAAAGTTCAATAGTGTCCAAAAGTGAGGTGGTTTAAGCTGTTGTGGAAAATCGAACTTCTGTTAGGAGGCACAAGCTTGGTTGAAGAGTGGAAGTTTTAACTTCTCATTCTAGGTCCTGAGTGAGTGGCCATGTGTAGACCATATGGCCCTCCTTTGGTTCTCCAGGAGCAGTACAAAGTTTTTCACACACGCATAATCAGCTGAAGCAGGTAGCGAAGAGGTAGCTTCAGTGCATGGTTCAGAGAGGCCAAGAGCCACAAGGGCAGAGTCAAGAGGCCAAGAGTCCAGAGGCCAGAGCAGGGCAGAGTCTGTGTTGGTTTTTTGTGTTGGATGCTGCCAGCCAATCAGGGATCTGTGGGGGTGATTTCAGCTCCTGGCTCCTACCACAGAATTACCTGTGCATTAGCTTAACACCAGGGGATATCACATTTAAACATGAAACAAAAATTAAAGTCCTTAAATCAAGAAATAAATGAATAAATGCACATACATGGAACAGAAAGAAAAAGTTGGAACAAACAGGCGAAAATGAGTCTTTTGAGATTTATCCAACTTATGGTGTAAATCTGTAGCATGTAGGGGAGATTTCCCAAATATAGGGGGAGAGCAAGGCCTCCCTCTCTCTGTTGTTTGATGAGTTGATCTGGTTTCCTGGAGACAGTCTTTAAGTGAGGGGAAGAAAGGTTATCAGTTTTGTTGGTCTTACTCCACAAATCAAACACATCCAGCTTTCTTGATTTTAAGGTGGTCGTAAAAATTCCAACCTTTGTTGACCAGTTCATCAAAGCATTCTAAAAAGAGTTCTGTTGAGGGTGGGATTGTTACAAGAGCAATGGACATATTTTTAATCTTTAACACATAATGTTTTTAAATCGCTATCAGGCACAACTGTGATTTTGTTACAGTGAATTTTGCACAGATTCTCACATGGAACACTAGAGGATGAATTTCAAAGTCTTCACAGAGAAACTGTATGTAAAGTGTTGTCCTATAGTAAGTGTGTAGTTGAACAGTATAACCCCTAATGCCTGACCTAAGAACAACTGAGCAGAAAAGTCAGATTTTTATTTTACATATAAACAAAATCTGAAAAAAACAATAATTGGTATAACAGTTGGTATATGTACTATTTATTACCATTCCATAAGTCAAAACCATTAGTGTAATCTTCTACTTTCACCAGGTTCAGATTTCCAAGTTCACCAGGGGGCAGAAGACCAGTATGATATGTTTTACAACTTGGTTTGGAATGAAGTTTCTATTACAAAGTAATGCAAAATGTCTCAGACATAGTAGATATCAAATTTGTCATGTCTATATTTGGAAATAAATATATTTGGGAGGGGTAAAAATAGCTGTACTTTTTCTATGGGTGGTGGTATGGCAGCATCTATTATGATTAAGTGTAATCATGTATTGTAATACCAAGGGGAAATAGTAATCATGTTCTATTCAGTTTCAATAAACCAATTTCTCATTTGTCAGTTACATACAAAGAATATTCTAGTTTCGATGTGCCTTTGCACTATTTTGACAGATGTCAACTGAGCTTTCAGCATACATTAATGAAAGGTGTTAATGAGACAACAAAATATGAAGACAGTCTCACCTACAATGTTGTCCCACATATTTGCATATGGTCACATCCACAGTGTAAATCCAAAAATACACACACACAAACACACTAGCATAAAGCTGGGAACATCTGGACTAGAAGTCAACTGGAAGTCAAACTACAAAGCTGGCAGTGAACCAAAAGTGGAGGGCCACACATTTAGGCAATCACAGTTTTCTCCAGGCTTCCACCTCCAAAGTTCACCACAATGACTTTGAAAAAGGATTACAGTCTCTGCACAAGCACAGCAGGGAGTTGGAAGGTCTAGACCAGATACAATCCAATGGCATTTCTTTTAGTGACACCAAATTGGATTTTATCTCTGTTGATTCCACAAAGGATTCCAATCTCAAACGAGGAACATTCATTTTGAATTTTAATTAAAGCTACATGGTATAACTTTGGCTGCTATGGGTGCTAAACCTCTAACTTTCCACAGACCACATGACACTATCGTAAAACAATCATGTTCTTGCTTTTTCTTTCTGGCCTTGTTAAACACCTTTTTCACATTATTACTTCATTCAGTTATGAATGACCTCGTTACACACCTTTTTCATATTCTTACTTCATTTAATTATAACCAACTTTGATTTGAAGAGGAGAAAAAAGTAGCAGAAAGAAAAACCCTCTCAATTGAGAGGTTCATGAGATAAGGAGCCACACTTTGAAAGATACAATTTCCAGTTTCTGAAAAGCCAACATGCTTTTTAGGTACTGTAATCCATTATTAGCCACATTAGGGTAATATTTGAGTCAAAAAGTACATATCATCCATTAAATTTAGCACAACAATATAGTAAGCCTACTGAGATGAACTGGTGATGTACCACCATACAGTACATTTTTAATGCAGTGATGAACTAATCTGGAATAATACATTGTTTTGTAGTTTTATATAATTCTGTAATATGATCTCTGTGACATGTAAATGCTAAAAATAGGCATCTCACAATTTAAAAAGATCAGAGGCATGTAATTTGAAAAAAAATGTATCAAGTAAAATTGTTGTGAAGATTGCTTGCATTTAATGACAATTTAAAATTTAAAATTTAAAATTGCTTGCATTTAATGACATAACATATGTTGTTATTTTGTCACCTTTGCACAGACAGAAAAGGTTCTGCATGTATGAGAAATTATTCTATTTTAAGCACAATGCGCATTAGCATTGTTTTATATTAAATGTCATATAGTCAAAGGCTTAAAAAGGAGACTTGAGATGGTCTGAGCTGCAGAGTTATTATTCATATCTGCACAAATTTATCTCATCTCCTCTCTTTCTCTTATCACTCACAAAGTTATAATGTGCAGTACAGCAGGGATGACATTAAAATACACAGCCAAGCACACGGAAATATCAAGCATACTGAATGTTATGTAGGAGAGATTCAGAGCAATCCAGCATGTTTGTGTGTGAGCAAAAATGATGAGTGAAGACAAAGTACAGATGTGTTAGTCAGCTTCAGCTAAAAGCATTTTCATTTAAAATGTCTTACAAGGAGAGAACCTCAAAGATGTGATTGCACTGTCAGGACTTTTTTGTTGACATTTAATGGACGTTTCCCTCCCACATGAGTTGCATTCATAGGGCAGAAGAAATATGGGATACACGTTCACAATCACACACACACACATACACAACAACGGCTACATTCATTCCATTAAACTATTCCATTACAACACATACTAAATTTCTGATGTTTTTTTAATTAAAAAAGATCATTTAAAAACAAACAGAAAACCACAGATTTCCTGCAACTTCACTATGTCAACCAAAATTACAGATTGTGCAGTCCTCAAACTATAACAACTGGCTACTTGTCTTTGAGATATTATTTATATGATTATTTTAAAAAGTTGACAGACATTTTCACCTTTAAAAGGAGCCCAACATCTGCTTAAAAAAACTGGCAGGGAATGGGGGCAATAGTGCCTTAGTTATGTTTTACTAATTATTTCGCCAAACGTGGAGTGTCTGGGATATTATGGTTTTACTCCGATTGGTGCCACCACGTCTGTTGCAGCTGCCGGATGTCCTTCGTGTGAGTGCAATAACGCAAACATTTGTTTAGAATTTTATTTTGAAAGCCTGTATACCTGTTAGGGTCCCCTGGAATCCGCTTTTCGACGAAGCGGATTCCAGGGGTAGTTCAGAGCTAGAGCTGGAGTTGTTGGTTTTGGTCTGTTCAAACTCCAACTCCTGGCTCTCAAAAACTGGTTCAATCCAGGCTCGAACTCAGAGTTGGAACCACCTCACGTTACCTCCGCAGCTTGGGGCGGAGTTAACATAGAGTTTAAATATGGACCAACATTTTAATAAAAGAGAAAAAATTAAATATAAAAAGCAGAAATAATCTGCTTTGCAGTCTGTTGTTTCTTTCTTTTTTTTTTTTTTTTGCAGAGATCCAAATTACGAGTAGCTGAAAAAGCAGAAAGTGGCTCAACAGAGAATGTCCACAATTCAAATAGGCAAAATAAAAAAGAAAAAATTGAATGAAAGATGGCATCAGTGTTTAACAGTGTTTAACCCAGACTGCCATTATTTTAAAATTTCAAATTTCCTCCTGACTTTTACAGACATTCCTTTATTTTTACGTCTAAGGGAATGTTTTCAGAGTTGATGATTCTAAATTACACGTGGCATTTATCCCACTGATGAAAACAGATTGGCATACACACAAGGGTGTTGGTATGAGGCATAGTAGGATAGGATGTTCGGTCTTTGGTTTTCCTCAAGTAAATTATCCTATGGTTTGACAGACGTTTGCACTTCTTGTTTCATTTTGCTTTCATGCACCATTTAGTTAGATTTATTTATGTGCTTCTTCTCCACCTTGTGTTTTATCACTATAATACCATTATGTTGATTTGTGTAATTATGAAATAACATCTTGTACAATCACTGGAACAGATCACCAAATTAGGCAATGTGAACTTGAAAAAGTTGGATTTACATTACACACCTCAAAAATATTTACTTTCAGAAAGGCATTTACTTCATTTATTTTAGCCTATCCTGGTGAAGCGTTCAGCTAAATAGTCAGAGTAACATATAATTAAAATAAGATTTTCAGTTTCTTTAGACTGTTGGTGTAATGCCAAATGGTTTCATTTATCTTCTCTTTTCCCCTTATGTACAATAAAGAGTAGCCTCCATTTCTGCGTCACTGTATAAGAGTTGTGTTCTTGAAAATAAACCACTCTATTAGGTAATTCGGCTCATCTTTTTCTGCATGCAGAGTTAGTCATATTCTACGAATAGAAGAGGTTGAATTAAAGCTGTATATGTCTTTTTAAATCACTGTCTTATAAAGAAACAAAACAAACAGCATATGGATAGGAACACAAATATGTGGCATTCAATTATCACTGAATATTATAGGAGGAAAGTCATAGCATAACTTAAAAGTTTGTGCTTATAGGCCCATTATGACCAAAGTCATGCTCAGGCAAATCCAATTGTTGTGGTTTGGTATTGTGTTTTCTCATTTTGTGTACAGTCAGTATTTTCCCGATGTCTGTGTTTTGTCTTCCAGTGTCCTTTTCCCTTCATTTCATGTTGTATTTAGCTAAACCTGCTTCTTGCTTGCATTGGACTTAGTTTTGCTTCCCATTCTTGTTTCACTTCAGCTGTCAGTTGAAGTTCGCTGTACACCTTTGAAAGGTTTACCAGGCAATATACTCATTACCTAATCCTCATCTTCTAATTTTGTCGCCAGCTGCTTTGTGCCCTACTCTCATCTTGTTTTAATTGGAAATTAAGATTTATGACTTTAGACTGTTAATTAAAGTCCTGACCACAGCATCATATGTTGGATATTTAAGTTTATTGAATATATTTATTTATTTCACTGTGGAATCTGTTTCTGTTTTGGGTTCCTCCTTCAAAAGCAAAGTACCGCTGTTTGTACAACACAAGCTCCATGTTAAAACCGCTTTTATGCTAGAACAAATCCAACCCTTAACTACTGCTGCCACAAAGTCTCAGACTGCATAAAAGGACTATCCAGACTTTGCCTCTGTGTCATCTATTTTAATTGAGCTATGTTTATACAAAGACCCTATTCTAATCACTTTAAAACAGTCTTGTTCTTTAATAAAGTACAAATTATCTGAAATTCTTTTTTTTATTATTTGTTTAGCAAACCTTTAAAGTTGTATGTTTTCAACTGAATTTAAGCTTATTTAATGGCTCCATTAATTGTCATGTTCTTAAAGCTTCTTGTGGGAGAGCTCTTGCTCCCATAAGAAGGGCTTCATTAAAACAAGAAGGGAGTTTTATTTTAGATAATACAGTAATTATTTTCATTGTCAAGCTTGGGTGGGGTAAGAATTTTAATCTTAACATGCTGTACTCAACTGTGGAACTATTTCAGTAGAAATGGCAACATTTTGCTATATATTGAATTATAGGTGGGCACATGTTTTATGTACCTCCAAAGAAATGTCGGGGGAGGATGAGGTCTTCATGAGAGGATAGAACATCAGAAATCGAGACCAAGTATGATACCAGTCTCTACTCATAGGAAAAGTACATAACATTTAGGACAGCAAAACAATTTTGTCTTGAGAAGACAAAAAAATGGAAAAAAAAAAAAAAAAAAAAAAAAAAAAAAAAAAAAACAGTGGTGCCCCTAAAGGTAGACTGTGCCTACACAAGATGATGGAGCTGACTTTGGGCTGGCTGTCAAAAATATGTTTATATCTCCCACGACAGTACTTTTAAGCAGCTATTTTTCTCCTGTGTCAGGGGCTAAGCCTCTCAAGGTGTGTTATCATTTAGTGCATCGAAGAACTTTTTTTACTGCTGAATTGATTCTGTGGGCTGAAGGCTGCCCGTCTCTTCAGCATCCTCCACCTATCCCCATCAGACTGAACCTGCTTCGTTTGTGCCCACATATTCTTTGTTCTTGTCCAAAAAACGTAAAGGGTGAGCACGAAAAGCGTTCTTCGAGGGAGGAGTGTGAAACCCTCCTTGAAGGAAAAATAGGGCCTTCCATCTTTCCCGTTTTTCCTCCCCTCAGCCCCCCTTCAGCCTGCGTGTTGCTCACAAAGGCAGCAGACAGGCGAGTGGAAATCAATTCCATGGAGCCAATGGATGAAAGTAAGGAAGAAAAAGAGCCGCAAACGACCGAGAAGCTCTATGAAGATTTCACCAGGCGAATGGCAAAAATAGCCGGTGGTTTCTGGCTGGTCCTCCACCTGCATCTACTCATTGGCTCAATACAATAACAAGCTGTGCCACTGTAGGTAGCAGGATACAAGAACTCACAGCAGAGTATTGCTTTGAAATAATAGTCCTGGGCATTTGCCAAGTGCATTCCTATTGTTAGTTATAATTGACAAGCACAACACCTGATTTCATTATTTCATGCATTATGGTAATTACAAATGTCATCACAAAAATTTACAAATGGTATCTTTCTTGCTTTATTTGCATTAACAACAATAGTAGTTATAAATAGCAATGATGCCCCCCTCAAGAATAGTGTGGGCAGCTCAGTTATCTGGAAGGGAGTTCCTTCACAGATATATAGATGCATGATATAGATACTTTATTAATCTCCGTAGGGAAATTCAAGCGATACACAGTGATACCTCAAGATACAAGTGTATTGACATTTTTTTTAGATATGTGTTGTCATTCGACCAAATTTGTGCCTTGAGATACGAATATATTCTTAATATGAGCATCCGACCCACTACCGATTCAAAGAACCACAACAACAAAGCGTCCCGTTTCCCCCACCAAAGCTTCCTCCTGCTCTTAGCATTAAGAGTGTACAGTAGCAAGTTAGTGTATGAAAGTGAAAGTGTACATAAGACAAAATTCTCCCTAATCCCTCCGTCTTTTTACTCCCTCAACCTCCGGGCGCATTTTCGGTTAGTTCAAATTGTCTGTAAGGTAAATAATATTTTTTTTTTTTTTTTGCGAGCTGGGACCGAAATTTACTCGTACTCGTACTCGTCCTCTTCCGCTTATCCGGGGTCGGGTCGCGGGGGCAGCAGCCTAAGCAGGGAAATTTAAATGGGGAAAATTCTTTGGTATACAAGGAAATTGAGATATGAGCAGAATGAATTAAACTCTTATCTCAATGCATTACTGTATATACTGTACATATACTCTTCTAGATGGTCGTGAAGGTTGTTTTGGAAATAGCTACTGTAACGTGACCCCAAGTCAACAAAAGATGCTGGACTACTGCTTCCAAGTTTCACTCCTCTACCAGATCACACCTAACCCCGAGAATCAGATATAAGGACTTTGAAGTCCCACCAACCATCTGTCAGCCTGACAACCCAGAAACATCTGGACAAAACCCTTTGAAGCTCCCCCTTTTGTCCCCAAACTGTCCCAGGTCTGTTTGGCCAGGATCAGATAAAGAATTCT
>JBAMHX010000014.1:17792966-17810081 GCA_037177515.1 Pseudomugil tenellus | reverse complement strand
CCAATAATCAGTTCAGAGTGTTACACCGATATCCCTTGGTATCATATAAATATTACAGCATCTGTATGAACCCGACGGCAAGCCAGAACGATTTCAGAAGCCCCCAAAACTTAAATCCAAGGATGATGTGGAAGAAAATAGTTTTAATTGAGGCTGTTAGTTCATCAGACTGAGAGAGAGGAAGAGGGAGAGATGAGAGAAGAGGATCTTTTAGTTTCCTCTCCTCTTTCAGACAACCCTCAGGAGCATCCAGACGAGAAGGTATTCAAGTGCTAAATCCCTTTAATCTCACACATCAAAAAGCAACTCACGTGCAGCACTTAGCTGTCTGCAACCACTGAAATGAGTCTGGACGATGCAGTTTTACCTGTTCAACATAATATTTGAGTTTCCATGCAACAAATCTGGTAGCTCACCAGAAAACATACTAGTGATTTTTTAAATATTTATTTTCCCTCTTTTGATAGCATTTTCCTCCCCATCAACACCTGAATATATTCTAACTTGTTTATATCCTGAATGTAACATACCTCTTTGTAGTCATGAAATCCTACATACTGTTTTCTTCTCTGTGAGCTGCAGAGTTTTGTCAATACCTTATCAAAGGTTTTCACAATCTACAACATTCTCCGTGTTTTCCAACAGAGAAAGCAGTGTCAGGTAATATGCGGCAGACAATTCCGCTGCAACCTCAACCCTTTTGTAATACAGGGAAGTCACTCAAATGGATAAATTAGTGTCAGCGCTCTGGTCCACCTCTCCATTGGGGGTTATCTCCCCTTTGCATCACAGCAACATGCATCATGTTTGATAGCTCCAGGCGACTATTCATGTCAGCTCAAACTCGCCGTTTTACAAACCTGGCCTTTACACTATCAATCATAGCATCCTCTTAAACACTCACACAACCAGTAGTCCACACTCTAAAACACACACTTTTTCAGGCTTATCAGCATGTGAACAAAAACAGATACCGATGTTTATCACCTAGAGCTGGTGCCGCTCATTAATGCACGAACACAGGATGATGGCTTGCAATTTATGATTAATTTGGAGGGTTTGAACAATAGTCCAGCCACATTCTCTGTGTTTGTGTGTCAGGACTTTCACTGCTCAATAGACTAAGAAAAGTGTCAGTCAGGCTGCCGTCAAATGAAAAGAAAATCAGAAACACAGAATGGGTGAAGCTTTGCCCAGATTAAGGATCGAACAAATACAAACATGTCAGACAACTTTGGCGTGTTGGCAGCACATGCCTCAACTGTAATCACGCAACTTCAACAAAACAAAAAAAGGTTAAGATGGGATGTGAGACGCTTCATGTGCAATCGCAAAAAAAAAAAAAAGCAGGGCAAGTGTATGTGTGTGAACAGCAAGAAGCATTTATTCGACACAAATAAAGAAACGATTGGCTTATTAGAGGTCTATTCTAAGAATTAATGAACAATGTCCAACACATTTCAATGACATCAAAAAGAAAATAAATTGAAAATGAAATACTTTTGTGACAAACTGAAAATGTCTTTAATTGTAGCTTTAAAGCATATACCAGCATAGGATTTAAAGAAGGGAAAAAAGAAGAAAACATTACGTATACAATAATGAAATTCTGTTTAGAATGAATTTCTGTGAATTTGCAAAGTTTAACACATTTGTTTAATACTGCCTAAAGATTTATTGCCACCCAAGACAGCAAATCTGATATCTAAATATTTTGAGTTAACCAATTTAATAAGTATTTAATCTTTTGTCATTACTTCTATTCAATGACAATAAACAGTAAATGATAAAAAAAAAAGTTTTCTTTTTTGTCTACTCATGTTTTTTTATTCCTCAATGAGTGTCCTTTAATAGGGGTAATGCACAATAAAATCAATTTTTTCTGTCTCTAAACAACATAGTATTACTTAATTGTGATGAAAACCACCTAAAATATTTGTGAAATTTGTCATTTTTTTATATGGTTTTTCTAAGTCATTTACTCAACATTGAGAAGTATGACATTAGATGGCGTAATTCGGATCAATACTCATTCACAACTTGTCTGACTCACTTTTAACCTTAAAGAACGACTTGCCTTTAGTTGATACCATTCAACTAATGTAATGTAAAATGAGACTTAAAGGTTCAATATTATGCAAAATGAACTTTTATGAGCTTTCAGCCTTCTATTTGTGTTAAATATATGTTAAAACAATCCTGAAAGTAGTTTTATTTTTCATCAATGCATTTTGTAGTTTTATCGCTTAAGAAGAGCAAACGGCTGACACCACCACTCCGACAACGGTGGAGACTCCCCCACCTATTGCTGTTGCCGCGCTGTCATCAACAGACATGCCCCCTGGGCGCCGACAACGACGGCGCCTCTCTGACTGCTCAGTACGGGCTGTGTGGCTGGGTGAGAGGATCTGAGAGCAAGGCTAAGTGAGCCTTTTACAATTCCGGGTAGAGACCTTGCAGCTAGAAATGAGTGGTATGGCAAAACTATATCATGGTGCATGTTGCAAAATATTATCATAAACGTGTGATGGATAGACTTTGCAAATATAACAAAATATAGGACCTTTATACGTTAAATTCCTATGTCACAAACTACTAGATACTTTTTTGTATGAAGCCGTTAAGTTGCTGTCACAATTAGCCACCGATTTAACTTCTCGGATGGGAATATTAATGGGAATAGCTAAAACATCATGTTGAAGTTTTCCAATTGTGCTTTCCAAATATTCACATTGGAGACATGGATATCTTTACACCATGAGGACATCATGTTCCTATTTCAAGGGGCTTTCTGACTCTTTGGGTCAATTATGAGGCATTTAGAACACATGTAACAAATTGATCACTTACAAAAGAAAATGTATGCATACCATCTTTGTCTATTAGGCAACATGTTTATTTCTAAACAACTATCAAATCAAATCAAACTTTATTTCTATAGCACCTTTCATACATTTAGTCTCTCAAAGAGCTTTACATAAAAAAAACAAATGTTGTAATGAGATAAAAACAAGTTCAAAACAAAGGGCATTAGGTCACATATTTATCATCATATGCACAAAACACACACACACACACACACACATACACAACATAAAATAAACTGTCTGCTAGTGTCTGTCTCTTCAACTGAAACAATTTCGTACCACATCATTCAAGCTAAATATATAAAAGACAAATGGCTCGACAAATGGCTCGACACCGCTGTGAGGAAACGATACCTTGGGGATCCATCCCCACCGGGAGCCACCCCACCAGTGACCACAGATGTCATCGCCACAAGCTATCACTTGTAAGGAGAATTTTGAAATATTTAAAGTTTTAGTCACAACAAAATTTCGCCACCGCGTCGTGAACTATGCGCCAACTGTACGTGAACACGTTGTGAAGTCGTCGGAACGATGCGGATATAGGCATCTTCTCTTCTCTGCAATGACTGTGTTGTTATTAGAGTGGCGTGTGTCTCTTTAATAGGGGGAGGGTGTCTGTGTGTGCATCATTAACTGTATATAAATATATGTATATATGTATATAAATATGTGTAATATGTGTATGCATGAGTGTGCAGAGCAGCGTGTGCGTATGCCATTGGGACGGAGAGAGGGAGAAGAGGCCTGAGAAGCACATGGATCACGTTAGAGATAGTAGTTGTATTGTAAGAGGAAAAAGTTAGTAATAAAGCTGCCACCTTCTGCAACAATTAGACTCCGGCTCATTGTTAAGTGCTGCTGCCGGAGAGTGACCAGAGAAAGGGGTTAGCCACAAGCGACCAGTCCCCGCTCGACACTGGAGCGGCAAGTCTCCCCTGTGCTACTGACTACGGTCGGGAGTGTGAGCAGGAAAACAAAAAGAGCTAACAGTGTCTCTGGCATTCAGCATGTTCTCTCTTCCACTGACCTGGGGTTAGGGAGGCCCACTTTTTATATGAGATACCCAAGTCGGAACAACACCGTCCAAATTGCGCACACTGATGGGCACGGATTTGTGAAGTATTCGTGAACTTGTCTTGAACCGTGCGTGAACTAGACGTGAAAAGTGCGGGAGCCTCCCGGTTTGTGTCCCAAATTGCCACGAGAAAATCGTAGCCAAAAGTGTTAGCCTACCCGTACATACATATGTTTGTGTTGAATATGTTGCACTTATCCAGGCCATGAAAAAGAAAAATTCAAAGCTGTCGTTTAAAACTCATGTTATTACAGCATTTATGTTTCAGATATGAATGTAAACTTTTGAATAGCAAGTGCAGACATCAAAAGATAGATCTATTTTACACAAATGAGCACAGGTTTCCTTAGTTTCCCTTTTACATATAATCAAAGAGTGAACAGAGAAGCATCTGCTAGATCTATGCACAACACTTTGTAATTTATTTGAACAAAAAAGATATATGTTCGAATGGCCACTTCAAGCCTGAAAAGCCTTTGGTTAAAAATTACATCTGCTATAATAATGTAAAAGGTTCATCCATATGTATTCATCTGCTAAACAAGAAGTAAAAAGATATATTTGCAAACCAAGATCAAGTGGAAGCAAATGGCAGCGCCATGGACATATAATCTAATAACGAACACTTGTACCCGAGGACAGTGTGACATACTGTACACAATGGTTTATAACCGAGGAAACAGAAATGAAGAAAAGAAAGGTGCAGCAGCAGAAGAATAAGACATTTTATTCCTGGAAAATCCAGACACTGGAAACAGCGAGGTGACAAAACGTATAAGTTATGCGGTGGTTGGAGGTAGTATGCAGCAGTCTGATGTATGGAATGGCAAAAAGAGTTATGTTCAAAATGGATCCAGATCTAATAAACCTGTTGAAGGTAGATGTGCCCCATGAGAGCACTATAAACAATAATTCCAGTATACCAGAGCTGCCCTTTACTTGTGCAAATGGCAAATCAATCCAGTCTTTCAATCTTGAGCTCCTCTTCAGCCCCACCTGTACCTTCACTTGTGACTGCTTCACTTACTAAGCCTCCTTCTAGCCCCATGCTGTCTTCTGTCAAATGAGGCAGCTTAGTGTTTTAGTTCATTAAAGGGAACACATGAGCAAGGCCGTGCTGGGATGCATTGCCTGCCATCTATAGTGATATATCTAAATGTCTCTGTCCTTGTGGAGGCATGCTGAGCTGAAACAAAAGCGGCTTTCTTTCTTCATTCCAATGAATGTTTATCGATCATGACATTGACACTGGGATGGGTGTGAAATGGTAGCAATCACTGCTGGTGTGTGTTTTTGGTTCATGCAGCTAACTGGTCTCTTATTACAGTTGATAAAAAAAAAAAAAAAAACTTGCTAATAATTACACCCTTACTGTTAGTCTAAACTTGGTCATTCTATCATTTTTAATTAGCATGTAAAAAAAGAAAATACTTGCTAGAAAACATTACAAACAATGTTAGGAACCATTTTGATGCAAAGGACCGAGTGTTCACACATCAAGATTAATTTCCTCCTGCACAGTAAGGTGAAAAAAATAAAGTAAAACCTGAAGAGACTGTAGGGAGGTGTGGAATATTAAGTGAGGTGCTCTGTTTACTCTTAAACTAATTTATCCCCATGTTAAATTTGACATGTAAAATGGATTTTCTTCACAGTCGTTAATGAGCTCCGATTATTCAGTAGTTTCCTGGTTTTTATACTCATTCACTCTCATTTCGTATGGTTTATCATCAGATAAAACACAATATCCTCAATTTTATGCTTACCTTTATGTGCTAGTAACATTGATTATTGTAATCGCTTTGTATTTTCAGATGCATTTTCATTTTTGCATCAGTGACAATGCCTTCTTCCGTGCTTGCTTATGTTTTAGTGCCAAGTTTTGGTTGCTTTTACATAGTGTCCCATGGGATCTCAAATTAATTTTTACAACTCTGAAGCTCATTCACAATCCATGGATTAGTGCTCAAAAATGCATGGGCCTGAGTCCAGTTGGAGCTGATGTTTTTAGTGATTCCTTAGATACTGTTTTGGCTCTGCAGATGTGAAATTTGATCAGACAGCTCTGATCGTTTTACATGTAATTTACAAGGAAATCCTCTTTTAAGAAAAAGCTGTGTGTTAAATATTTCCCTTCATTACATTTCTTATTAAGCTTCTGATTCAAAGTTAGAAAATAAATCAAATAAGTTTTTGATTACCTTTGTGAAACAGACTCATATACAAATGTTGAAGAGGTAATACAACTTCAGAACTAAAATAAATTGGTATTGCAAGAAAGGAAAATGTCCAAGTGTAATTCGTACATCCACAGCAAATACATTTCAAATCTAGTAATAACAGAGTTCATAAGATCAGAAACACTTTAGCTTTTAAAGCTGGTCATACTATTTACTGTACAAAACTAGTCTGGAAGTGATTTACCAGTGAAAAATTGTAAAAAAAAACAAACAAACAAACAAACAAACAAAAACAAAACAAAGTTATGCTTTTAATTGTTTGTTTTTTGCTTTGTGTACTCGTAATGATTATTATAGAGCAGGGGTGTCCAAAATCAGTCCTCGAGGGCCGCTCTGCTGTTCCAATGTATTCCTGTTTAAATGCACCTGGATTGGATTCCGCAGCCAACTTCTGCACAATGAGTGCTAATTTCACTCAAGTGTGTTGGAACAGGGATACATGGAAAATTTGTAGGGTTGTGGCCTTCGAAGACTGGAGCCAGACACCCCTGTTCTACAGTATTGACTTAATTGTCCCAATTTTTTTTTTAACTTAATGAATCAAAAACAGAAATAATTGTATTTGGCTCATCTCAAGTCACTTAAAGTCTCATTTGTCTGGGTAATCTATCCAATCTGGTTAAACCATCTGCCCATAACCTGTGGGTTTTATTGTGGATTCGAAATTTAATTGTAGCCCTCTGATTACAAAGGTTGTCCAATCTTGTTTTTACCAGATTCAAAACATCGGCCAAAATCAAACATAACATTTTACGGTCTGACGTGGAAAAGGTAATACATGCATTAGTTTCTACCTGGTTGGACCAGCTGATCCAAAACTCTGCAGCACGATTTTTAACATGCACTAAAAAACATGATCACATCACCCCATTTTAGCTTCCCTGCACTGGTCACCAGTCAATTTTAGAATTAATTAAAACATTGCATTAATTACTTTTAAAACTCTCCATTGTGCAGCACCCACCTATATATATGCAAGATGCTGTCCCCCTATGTCCCTGGTCATTTCCTACGCTCATTGGGTCAGAGCCTCCTGACTGTAGCCCCCTCCCGTCTCCTCACTCACCAGAGGAGACTGGGCTTTCTCAGTCAAAGCTCCTAAATTATGGAGCTCTCTACCTAAGGAACTCAGGGCAACCAAAAATTTTAGTACATTTAAAGCTAAATTAAAAACTCATTTTTATAGATTGGCTTTTTTTTTATTGTGATTTTTTTACCTTTGTGCATGTGGCCTTAAATGCTGTGAAGCATTGTAACTTTGTTAGTGTTATGCAAATAGTTATTATTGTTATTATTATGAATTGTGTTATATTTGCTGGCCTGCAATTAGAATATTTAACTAGGCAACTTCCTTTCAAAAGATTTCTTTTGTGGTCTAACTGTAGTCAATGTAACAGGCTATCCATGTTTGAATGGCTCCTGATTGCATGCAAGTAAACAGTCCAGAACGAAAGCATCAGTAAAGTAAATGAAATGCTTTCAACATCATTAGGTATCACTTGAGAGTTAACTTATACTGATCTGCATTTATTAGCATCCATGTGCACTTGCGACACACAAACAGGGCATGCCCACTATACAGAAAAGATATTATTATTATTAATATTATTTTATCTATTTATTTTTCTTTAAACTTGTCTTGTCCAGCATTAAAACAGGCAGATGATGGTAATCTGTCTGTTGTTCCATGCTGAACAACTTTGCTTTGTCAAGAGGAACTATACATATTAACAAAGTTCCTTTTGATGATCTGAATTCTTTATTTATTTTGGATAATAATTTAGTTTAGTTAATAATATTATTATTAATATTATTACTACAGTCATTTAGCAGACGCTTTTATCCAAAGCAACTTTCATTTGGGACGTGAGGTTCAGTGTCTTGCCCAGAGACACTTCAGCATGTAGTCAGGGGAAGCCTGGAGTTGAACCCCCAACATTTAGGTTGACAGACAACTGAAAGATAAAAAAAAAAAAAAAAAAAAGTAATGTACACGTACACGGCACTGGGTGTTCCTCTGGTGTCTGACACTGACACAATGGGGAAAAGTGCTTTGTGAACTGCAAGGTGAACCTTTCATACATTAAGTTTGGAAAATTATTTCAAAGCTTTAAAGGTCCCATATTATGCAAAGTGAACTTTTATGAGCCTTTAACCTTCTATTAGTGTTAATTGTACCTTAAAATGATCCTGGAAATAATTTTATTTTTAATGCATTTTTGTAGTTTTTTCGCTTTAAAGAGAAGAGTGCAGCTTAAGCAGAGCAAACGACTGACTCCACCGCTCCAACACAGTATGGTGGAAACTCACCCCTCCCCTACCTGAAAACTTTAGTGCGCCATCTCCTCCAGGAAGTGTGCATGTGGCTGCGCTCTCGTTAAAAGACACGCCTCCTACACCCCCCCCTACACATGGCGCCTCTCTGGCTGCTCAGTGTGAGAGTGACAGGAGCGCAGGAGAGGCAGAGAGCAGTTTAGGACAAATGCAGACAGAGGCTTTCACAGTTCAGGCTGGAAATCTCTCAGCAACAAATAAATGGTGTGGCAAAACTATAGTGCAAAATGCATAACATTATCATAGATGTGCATAGGATAGACTGTGAGACAGCAAATATAGCTAAATATGGAACCTTTAAAATTACAAAATGTTCTCAATTGACTAATCTGGATAAATGAAGGCTTTGCTGTATGGGGCAATACAATGGTTCTGCTTTTTTCCTCAGCAGTTTTATTACAGACAGGTGACTTGTTTTGCTGAAGGAGGCTGCTGCCATCAAAATGTTCAATTGCACTGAGGGTTTAATTTTTTTAGTCTGGTTGCTTTATGCCAAAGCTACATGTGCAAAGTAAGCAAACTATTTAAAGCAACAGAATCTATGAGACTCTTTAGCAAACACATCTTATAATTTAAATTACAATAAAAAATGGATCGGGGCTCACTGAAAGAAAGAAATAAGTACACTTTTTGTATTGTTCTGACGGAAAAACACCACTTTTGGTGTTAATATACCACAGACAGGTGATGATAATCCCCTGTATAAAGGGTGCCATTTATTTCTCAGTTAAAGTACATTTTGTTTTTTTTATTTTTATTGTAATGATTCCAGCCAGCTAAAATCAAACAGAATGTGTCCTTGAGAAGAAGCATAAAGGATTCAATCACACAATGTTTAAAAAACAAAAACAGACAATACTTAGATAAACAAATAAGACATACCAGCAGTTAGCCTCCAGTAGAGACAGTAAACCTTGCTTAACATTCTGTAATGGCCACATTATCTCTTATGCAATCTTATGTAACATACTGGTTTTTTCTTGGATTTGATTATGGAATTTGATACTCTGTGAACATGATCTGCTGACAGACACAAAAACAAAGATTTGCTTATTCTTATACCTAAGTCACAACTAAGAAAGACATGAATATTGTAACAACACTTAGAGTTTATGTCATTTCGACTCCAAGTTTCAGAAAATCATGCAAAAAAATAATCACATGCTTTAGACAGGTAAGAATAATTGTGTAAATGTACACATTTCTGTGTATTTTAGTGTATCTCGGTGTGTTAATATTCTACAGAACTATTTGAAGTTGTGTGGCAGGTGTGTCTTTCACCTGCCACTGTCCCCTTACATAGTTATTTAGTCCAGTCAGACACAAGACACTCTGCCATGCAGGTTGTGACCCTACGATTCACCTCCACACCTGCCAACCACAGGTCAATACTAATGAGTTTCAGGTCAGTTGAAAGGGGGGCTAGGTCTGCCCAAGGATCTGCTGACCTCATGCTAACACCTCCGCATGTGCAGCTTTCCCAATTGCAAGAAGGCCAAACTTTTGATGTTGCAGCAGATTAAAAGCATGGAGAGCAAGCCAAAATGAAATTGCCACCAAGGTGACTAAATGTGGGTAGAGTTGGTGTGTGGGTTTAAGGTAAAGAGTCTTATTGTAGGTCAAATCAAAATAAAAACAGGACAGAGAAAGAGAAAAAATAACATTATCAATCCATTGACAGATTTCTCCACACACAGTGTGGGTTTGAGTAATTGGTTCATGCTCTGCTATCATTCATTAAGTTTGATGTCTGTGAGACATATTTGATAAATGGTGTCATGTGTGATGAAATATGCCATTTCAAGGAGCACATGGTGGAAGTTATGTGGAGCTGAAAGTCAGCTTGAATGTTTTTCTAAGTCCTGACTCCTTTCTATGGTAAGAATTTAAAGTTGCACAACTAAAATGAATAACATTTAACCCCTTCCAGGCATGTTTCTCTGATTTGGGTAGGTGATTGATAACAGTAGCACATATTTAAAACTGATTTATGCTTTAACAAGTAACCCTTTGATAAATAAAATCTAATATACTGTCCATAAACTATAACAATGTGTGATCTGTACTGACAACATTATGATGATACAACCAAACCTCAGTGAGACTGCTTACCTTAATATCTGTATGAAATCAAGCCTTGTGCATTAATCGTGTATTCATGTCTTTTTTAAAAATGACCAAATGTATCCAACCAAAGCATACAGACAAAATATGTTATCTGTTGAGGTGTCTTAGTCAAGCTGATAGGTTTGAACTGCCAAGTAAGATCGGTGTAGTTGCTTTGCTCTAGCGGAGGTTTATATAAAATAGTATTTATTAATATTGTATTTCCATGTGTTGATGACACACTCGTGCTTTACCCTCATTAGCCTGCTAAACCTAATTGTAGTTTTCTCAATGCATGGCATGGCCTGACAAAGCTTTGGGGCAGTCGTTGCAAACTTAAGCCACTGTTTTCCATACTGGCTCATTATGCTTTTCTACTCATAGTTCAGTTACTTGTGCTGCGTTTCACTGTATTTCATTAGATTCCGCTGTGACACAATGAGGGCAGTGGGCTGCTGATGAAAACTTGCTTCTTTGCAAAGATTAGTAAAATAAAGGGCTGTGCGGAAACAACCAAAATGATTATTTTCTATTTAGAGCAGAGTCACTACTGCTCACTGTATATTGTGCTGAAAATGGATCTTGTTGGGGTTGAATGACTCCCAGTGGCATTGCAGAGTAGCTGTGCTCTACACAATTCCAAGCTTTTGCATACGAAGACATATGAACTCACACAAACACTAATCACATATGGAGTTAAAATGTTGGCTTCAGACAAAAAGCCAGGTCTCTTGTCACCTGTTCAGACTTCTTATACTCACTTGGCTTCCTCAACACCCAATTTGTTTTGTTTTCAACCCTCTCCCACCCTCATTCTTGACATATTCTATTGTGTGTTCCCATCAATCCCATTTTGTTGTCTTTATATTCAGATTACCATTTTCCCATTAGCCTCTCTCCTTATCTCTCCATTTCTCCTCTCCATCCTTTAATCATTTCTTTTCCTTTTCTTTTCTTCTCTCTGTCAACTTTTGTCCTTTCTTTTTCTGACTTTCCTATTCTGTACTACTCCTATTCATCAATTATTATTTTTTCCCCAGTTTGTTTTTTTTCTACCCTTCTTTCTTGTTTAGGTACCATCCTAAATCTTACCGGACTGGCTCACTACTCCGACATCCCCAAATGTCCACTTCACATCCTCCTTCCTTGCTTTAAGCATACACAGTTGCGGTATGGTCCTTCCTTGTGAACTTATCAATAATATTAAAACTCACTCATTCTCAGTGTACGATGTCTACCAGTTCCCATTATGCTAACTCTGTGGCAAAACCTTGGTTGTGGCCACAAATTCTTCTACGTTCTGCAAAACAAGGACTTAAGTTATTCTAGACACACACTCTTATGTATAACCACTAAAGGCTCACACTGTTTCCAGCGCTCATAAATGTGCAGTGATGTTAAACACTACTGAAACTATGCTATGTTTTAAATTCATGGCTGGAAATCAAATCGAAGCAAACAGCCATACTTTGATTGGCTTTTCTTCATGCCCTTTTTCTCTTTCCGCAGTTATTCATTGTCATTATTTATTCATTTTTTAGTTATACTTTTTCTTGACAATATGTAAAATGCTCCTGTGATCTCTTTTTGCTTTACTCGAGTTGTTGGCCCTCAGGGGCTTTGCATACACACAGAAAAGTGCAGTGTCTTCTGGCTAAGCACCAGGTAATCATACAACCATTGTAATGGAAGAGTGTATATGTTTTGACATTTTTATGATGTGTATTGACTGGAATTACCATTGTGACCCACACACACATCAACATAATCAACTGCAGTCTGCTATTTATGTCAAACCAAAAGCTGAACTAAAGGTTGATGTGTATATATTAATCAATCTTAATTTATAAAGCACCTTTTCATCCAAAAAAAAAAAAAAAAAAACAAAACAATGTAAAGTGTTTTGCATTAAAATGTAACAAACTAAAAAGCACTGTGCATATTTGCATGGATATATGTGCAATGTTAAACCGGTTTTTAACTGCTTTGATCAGTTAAATATTAACTTGAACTTAAATCACACATATCAGTTCATTATAAGACAAGATGTGACATGTTTTGTTCTCACCTTCATTGTGTACAATTGTTTTACAATCGCATACTATCCAACACCGATTTCTCCTGCAAGTTGCTATATATGTTCATGCTTGCTGAAAATTAAGGATAACTTCAGACAGCAATGAAAGCTGAAGCAATTCTTGGACCTTACTGACACACACAACATAAGAATCTTAAAGTTTGATTAGACATGGACACTTTTGTTCAGCAGCAATGGCTTTCTGAGTTAGTAAGCCATGAAGGCTAATATTGATGTCAGCTTTTAAGTCAGGCTCCTAAACTTTATTGATGCAAGGGCACTATGTGGTGCAGAATACAAGAAGAATTCAAGATATAGTAGGTTGTCTGTACAAAAATAAATTCAAACATTATATTAATTTTACCCCTTTGAAAGGTTTTAAATTAATCTTTCTGTGTTGTACATGCACATTTCTTTCTTTTTTTTTAACCATAGGTAAAGATGTGGAAAGATACACCATAAAGCTTCCATTAAGGCATTGAGATACTTTGGAAACACAAATAATACTGTTCTTGATCTTGAGATGGCAAAAAAAAAAAAAAGAACATGCAGATAAGAGTTTTGCGCAGGGCAATATTTGTGCCTTTATATGCCTTTATAATTAGGTTTCTTGTAAAGTATGAAATACCTGAAAAAACTAACATTTTCATGTTTTCATGCCACCTTGATAACAAGAGCAAACATCTCTGCCTTCATGGGAATATAAAACTAAACACTAGGTTTGGCGCATGTGTATGCAAGGTCAGCTGACAAATAGTGCAAGCAAAGGACAGCACCACCAATTTATTCCTCCAAAACCTCAAACTCAAACTGGAATAAAACAGCAGTCAGAAAATGCTGCACAAGTGTAAACTTCCAAAGCCTCCGTTAGAAAAAAACATCAACAGCTCAAAGCAAGCATGCCGATTTATTTTCTAACGCCGTACAACTTGACTACCTAAGTAAATGCTGGAAAGGGCTAACGGAGGCAGCTGCATAACTTGCATTATAAAAAAAGATAAATTTAATTTGCTGTTTCTCATTGTCAGTGAGCAAAAAGATGTCAATAAATGATTCTGTTGTCACATTTCAGACTTTTTTGGTCTTGCTCACTACATTACTGTGGCAAAGAAGTAAAACTTGAACTTTGATTTAATTTTGTAGCTTTTATTGTTATATTTTGGTTATATATGGATGGTTAAAAATTAGGCACAATTGGTAATTATATATTGTCGTTTTTATCGTTATAGGGAAGAATGCCAGGAATTATCGGGAGACATTTTTTAGACCATACTGCCCATCCATTTTATGTACACAATTGTACAAAACCTTTTTGAGATGAAGCATTTTTTTCTGAATCTTCTTTTTGTCTTGTCTTTTATTTAGGCAAAGCATGATGGAACTTTTTTCAATCATCCAAAGTTCAGCCTCAGATCAACTCAGTCTAATTGATCTGCCTATATGCTTCAATCAACAGTTAGATGCTACAATCAGTGTTGGTTTAGTAGCACTTAGCATTATAGCTAGAAAAGAGAGCAAACGTCTCAAGTCCATAATGAATGTACCTTGTTTGATCTGGTCAACAAGTTACTATAGATTAAATATGGCTGCTTAGAGGGTGGACCCATTCCATCTACAGCTAAGTTCAGTAAACATTTGTCAAGTGTGAAAGAGAAGGCAAATAAGAGCAATCGGTATGGCTAATGAGCAGGTCAGGTTCTTGCCATTCAGGTCACTAGTATTCTGTGTCTAAACAGTCGACCTGTCAAAGCAATACAAAGGAAAAACACACACACAACTTGGGTCGTAACTCAATATGTGTGTGGCATTTCCACAGCATGACTTATTCAAGGTGACCTATGCCATAACATTTGTTCATTTGATTATTGCCATACCTTTCAGAGAAGCAGTAATTCATTTTTATTCCATCTAATAAACAGTTTGTTTCCCTTATCTCTCTCATACTTTACATCCCACTTGTTGAATCCTGATGTTTCTTGTAGAGAACATCCTAGCTTTTAAAAGATGTCACATGTGTGGGAGCATAATATTAGCTTATATATTTTTATTTGAATTAATAAATTTATTTTTTAGATGTTTCTAACTAATTAAATAATTTAATGTATAAGTAGCATCTCATTAGTCGATTAAGTTAGTTTTCTAAACTATTATATATAGTGTCATTGGACAAATGAGTAACATATTCACATTTACTATATTGTAGTTAGTCAGGCAATCTTTTTTGTGTTTACCTTTTATAGTACACAGTTCTCTGACAGATGAATTTGTGAGATTTAGAGAAAAGTGATTAACCTATTGGAAGTAAACTCTTAGACAAAATAAATGCTGTGTTAATTCAGTGGTGGACTGTCTACACCACTTGTTCACCATGCGAGTTACTTATAAAGTGACCAAGCCAAGAGGAGGGGGGGGACACCTGCCTGTACCGGGAATATAAACTCCTCTTAGGTAAGAAGCTGATAATCACTGACACATACGTCAACAGTACCTGAATGACAAGAGGAATGGATGGATAGTTCAATCAATCATGTAAAGAAGTTTCACGCAGATGAGGGAATGAGAAACTATGCTACTGTGCAAAGTCTTTCAGGTGCAGGGCTGCACCAGAATAATCTGTATTTGATTATGATTAGTTTCTTCCAATCCACAAAGTCCTACTTTACAATGAAGTGAGAATGGTAAATGTGAATAAAATTCGACTAATAAAATAAAAACAAGTATAGAGCTGCATGTTTGTATGGAGGCTAGCACCACAGCTTAACAGCAAGAAGGTTGCTGGTTCAACCCTCCACTAGTTGGAGGTGTGACTTCTGCCTTTTCTGGGAGGAGCTACCCGTGACCTTAAACTGGAATAAGCAGTACAGAAAACAGATGGATGGATGCATAAAATTTACAATGATGTGTTGTAGCATCCAACTCTTGATTTATATGAAAATCAATTCATTTCCTTCCCTTACAGGGGTATACAATTGGAAGCATAGCTGAACAAAAAGAAAAAAAAAACAAAGACAAGTGAGACACATTGTGAAGAAATTTGAAGATATTATGTACCTAAATAAAGGAAGTAAGCCAAGCCAAATATTTCCGCAACAAATCAGCTGGAACAAACATTTTTACAGGCATAGATTGCATGTTTGCTTTTTCCCATTGAGCTACATATATAGAAACAAAACAACTTGTAACAAAATGAATATCTACCCATCTGTGCATGTAGAGCTGTTAAAGTATTATTACTTTGAAGAAAAATAAGGGAAAAAAATATTTAGTAGTGAGATGCAAGTAGATTCAGTGCAGCTGCAAAAAGGTCAATGTTTGACCTTTTGTATTTTGTGGATGTATCGTATCGTCATTCACTGCTGTTTAAATGAAAATGTCTGTAATATAATTATTCTTAGAGAATCACATCCTTGGAATGTATTAAAGCTTCATATTTAGACATAATAGATTTGCATCTGTTATGAAAGTTTTTACTATATCTGTGTATATTAAATTGTTTGGGTGTGCACAAAATAATTCACTGTTTTGCTCTGTGTAGAGCAAAAAAAGATTCATTACTCATCACATTTGTGGTCATCGTTTAAGCATAGCCCCCTGGGATGGATAAAAACAGCATGTTACCTGTAAAACAAAAAGAGAAGGAAAACAAACATCAGTTGAAAGTTGTTTGCATTTAATTTCCTTAAAAAATATGATTGCTGTTTTTACAGACAGTAAAAAGACATTAAAAATCATAAAACCAAAATAGAGCTGTGACAGGTTCAATTTTATTACAATGGTGCAAAATAATAAATAATAATAACAATAATAATAATATAATAATAACGTATTAAAATTATAAGCAGTCTAGAACATATATTGAAGGGGGTTATTTTCTTAACAGGCTTTGAAAGAGTTGGTTAGAGGACAAAGGGTGAGAGGCCTGTCTCTTTATCCTCTTTTTTTCCCTCCTGCAATGCCTCCCTTCCTTTAGTTCTCTGATTTTTCCTTTACCAGACAGACTGGTTGCCTATTTGGTTTGGCAGCTGCAGCTAAATGCAATCTCACTTTAACAGAGGTCCTGGTGATGTTTAACCCATTCAAGGCAGCAAGATGGGGAAATCAATCACCCTTGTGGGAAAAAAAAGGCCCATCTTGCCAGCAGCAGAAAGGTAAAAGTCATTTAGGCAGCCATGGAAAAATGTCACAGAAAAAAATAATAAACAATGTTCTCAAATGGCTGCCCCCTTTCAAGGTTTTTTCCATTGGATCTACATATATCTATATCTATATCAGTCTTTCTTTTTCTATATCTCTCTCTCTCTCTCTCTCTATGTGTCTCTCTCTCTCTCTCTATGTGTCTCTCTCTCTCTCTCTATGTCTCTCTCTCTCTCTCTCTATGTCTCTCTCTCTCTCTCTCTATGTCTCTCTCTCTCT
>JBAMHX010000014.1:17764975-17779154 GCA_037177515.1 Pseudomugil tenellus | reverse complement strand
AAAGATGAAAGCATGGACTAGTTTTTCCAGGTCCTGCTGTGACATCAGATCTTTTATCCTGGATATATTCTTAAGGTCGACCTGTCCAGGGTGTACCCCGCCTCTCGCCCATTGGCTGCTGGGATTGGCTCCAGCCCCCCCGCAACCCCGTTTGGGAATAAGCGGTAGAAAATGGATGGATATTCTTAAGGTGATAGTAGGCTGATTTAGTTATTCCCTTAATATGTTTTTTCCAAATTTAGGTGTGAGTCCATCACTAAATCGAGATTTCTGGCCCTGATTGGTAATAAAAAAAAACCTTAAGGTTTGTAAAAACAGGATGAAAAGAGAACCAGCAGCTTCCACTTTTTCGAGCACCTTCTTCCATCCTCAGCCTAAAAAATGTCTCCAGAAAGCTACTGACTTCAGAGTGTCTCTCAAGCTGACCTTACCTTCTAAGCCTCTAAAGTGTGGTACAGTGTAGGCAATCTACAACTGGTGTCTCACCTACCTTGACTGTCACCTCTCACTGTGAATGAGCAGCTCTTCAATCATTTCTGAACTACTCACTTGATCTTGTACAGTCAACTCACACTGTTGAGAAAGTCTTTCATAATCAGTTGTATTTCTCTTCTTGTCTGTTAGTCAAAGTTCAGTGTATTCAAAATTTATAGGTGAGGATACAGTGAAAAAGTAAACTGAGAAAAGCAAAACAAAAGCTACTCATGTGGCTGAGCTACTAGTAAAGGTGCAGGGCAGAAATCCCATCCTTGTGGAGGATGGACTCCACCTCACTAAGCACTGCAAATCAACTGAACAGACAGAGAACTAAACAAATATGAAAGAATGAATACAAATTTTGAAACAGCACCGACAAGCCAAGAAAAAGCTTGACCTTGTAGAATTTCATTACACATTGATCGAGTAAATATGGGCTGAAGTATGGTTTCGCAACAATTGTTTAGATGTTGTGAATGCATAACAGATTTTTAGATTAGGGTGTCATCACAGGTTGCGCTCACTTTGTGAAAGCTGGAGGACAGTAAATGCCAGTTTGAAAGGCATTATCTAACTTGTCCATCCAAACGCCATGCCCCAGTTAGCACTAAGGTAGAACAAGAATATTCCAGTAATTAAATTTTGCCAGAGGGGATTTTGTTTTTTTCAGATGTTGAAGACCATCTGAAATTTTAGAGTAACTTCAATCCTGCTTGGCAATACCTCTATCACCCTCGCTGTGCTATTGCAGTAAACAACCTGGCCTTGAAACTCTGTGATTTCAAGCCTCCTACTTTCGCACACTCTCAATCTCTTGTCCTGTCACAGGGGACTCAAGCAGTCAGTGCTGGCCGACCGTTTTGAAGTCCCACTCTGTTTATCTGTTTGTAATCACTGCCTTTCCTCTGCAGGGACAAATGGAATCCAATCAGTCAATTTAAAGAATGACAGGGTCAAAGGCCTGACTTACTGGTCGCGTATCTATTTGTCAGTGGTGTCAAAGTGGAGGGGTGGCCCAACATGTAGCTGGTACAACACATCAATTTGGTCTATCAATGATGGCAGAAAAAGGTTGAGTCGTGCATGAACTGGATTATTGGACAACACTGACAAAACTGTTGGAAAAAGATGTGTTGACAGAACGCTAATACTTTTGTAAGAGAATAACATGGACAGAAAAAAAGTATGAAATTAAACGTAAAACAACTCAGGCAGCTTTTTGCATGTGTAAGCAGGATTCTAATCACGAAAAAGCTTTACATACAGGAGGTTGTAAATTCCCCATCTGAGACCATCTCAATATGACCTCCATTAACAACATCCAGGTTACCTGAGTGTGAAATGAGCAGTGGGAACATGTGTGTGAAGGGGATTTTATCTCACAATAGAAAGTAGATAATTATAATTCTAAGTAATAAATAAAACCAATCAGGCGCAGTATTTGATTTCATCTCTCTCTGTACATGTACTCTACATATGTGCACATAAGCACATATGTATTTGACCACATCAAGGAAGTATAGGTTGGGGGGTTCACAATTCTTTAGCCAATGGCAGCATTATGGGCAATGCGCATCAATAATTAGCTTACTATGGGCAGTCAATGTGCTCCCATGAGATTTAGGAGGCCATAACCTAACACTTTGCGACTGCTCGCCATGCTGACAGACCTCAAACAGGTCAATAAATCCTCCAACACTGCGTGCCAGTGTGCTACAACAATGCACGTACAGTATAAACATAACCAGAAAAGCAAACAGGGGACCAGTCCCATTTGTAGTCTGAGAACGCTGACATTTCAGCCTTTAGTCAGATTTTAAAAACAAGTCTTTCCAGAGATAGTCAATCAAAATAATAAATTTATTGGGCTGTCACTGTCTGTTGTTGGGCACATGAAATTCTGTCTGCTATTTAACCACTTGGAGCAGCAGTATGACATGGTAAGCTAAAAACATTTGTCCAAGACTGGTCACCCTAAACTGCACAGTAAGGTGTGCAAACACATATTAAAGGACATAAAAGATGCCAAAGCAATGAGTTTTATGGCAAACACCTGGGGTTTCAAAAATGAAGGCTGTAAAACTGAGTTGCCACCAACCTGGATGAGAAGTGAAACAGATTGACAACAGAAAGAGCAGAAACGGTTACTTTCTGAAAAGCAAGAGCTTGTTACTGTAGTTGAGACTGAGAAGCCTGAGAAATCTGCTTGAGCAGGTCACTAACACCACTGGTGTGTATGTGAAATAGCTTGACAATTTGGGACAATGGATCCTTAAAAAAACAACAAAAAAACAGTGAAGTTATTTTATTCAGCTACTTTTGTAGTGGATGCTTATTTTCTATTTGCACAGTTGCAAAGAGCTGTAAAGAGTTTATGTGTTTATTCTGAATAACAAAACTGGCCTTATTAAATCAGAACAGACAACCAAGTGTATATTTTAACAAGCCACAGAGTCTTCATAATAAACAAAGAGGGATGATTGGGTCAAGCAGCTAAATGGTGCACTTTTAACCACATTTCTTTGTGAGATATCTGATTGTTCTGTCAGTAACAGACTAACAATCTTCTCACTTCATGCTTAAATTTTGAGAAAAAACACAACTAACATCATCATGGACAACATTTTAATCACCACCCACAGTGTCAACCACAATATCTACAAGGTCACATTGTGGATAGTCTGGAGGACTTTGTTGGATTGGGCAGAGAATTTCCCCCCCAAAAAAATGTCATTTTGTTTAGTTTGGTTACAAACTGAATCGTAAAACTGTATCGAGCAAAACCAAACTTTTTGAACAATGTTATGCCAATAAATCTGCTCAAACAACCACTGACAGAGAAAACCTGCTTCAATGATTGTTTACTGGAAGTTAACAAAAGAGTTTGTGTAGTCTTAGAGTTTTTGTTTTTTACTTTCACATTAAAACCTAATAAGGCTTTCAAAAGAACCTGTCCAGTGAGGAACAAGTTATCGAGTGAATATATTCAAGACATTGCCGTAGCCGCATAGCTCTATGTCAGGGGTGTACAAAGTCAGTCCTCGGGGGCCGCTGTCCTGCATGCTTTCAATATATCAGTTTTAGTGCACCTGGCTTGAATCCAGCAGCCAATTAAGTTCTGCACAATGACTGGCTGATTCAATTCAATTATATTTATATAGCCCAGTATCACAACAAGTTGTCTCAGAGGGTTTCACATGCAGGTAATACCAGAACAATAGACATAACTCACAATACACACATTTAGTGACTACACTAAACTAAAAAGACCCCAGACTTCCTGTCCTGATTTGACTCAGGTGTGTTGGAGCAGGAATTTATGGAAAATCTGCAGAATTGTGGCCCTCAAAAACTGGAGCTGGGCCTGCTCTACATCAATCCAACTTTGTTTCGCTGGATGGTCTGTTTGTTTTCACACTGCATACAAACCACACCAGGGTGATCCCTGCCTTTTTAGAAGACATGAATATAGTTCTGTGGCGCACACTGCCGTGTAAATGAGCAGTCATACCACTCTAATCAAACTCTACTATCTATTGACAAAAGTGTGAAAGCTTCATGCTTTGAACAGAATTGCACTGTGCAGCTACCCGTAGGCACATAAACCACATGGGCATGTATTATGGAGGAAGTCAGTCACTATAAAGGATGAGAATAGATTTTGGAGTTGAATGGATGACGATAGTCTTGCCCCAGTTTTGTCTCTTGTTATCTCATGCCATCAAAGAAATTCTATAAAAAACAAAAATAATGACTAAGTAAATGTTGTTTGTTGAAAAGACATTATCATTAATTTAATAAGAAGAAATTAATTTTAACAAAAAAAACTTTTTAATTGTCTCCAACCCCGAAAAAAATGACTATAGAAAAGGGATGCATTTAAGGACATTCCTATTCTGTTTTATGACAATACACCTATTAATTTTATCAGAACCAACTTACTACAAATGTGTTTAAAAATGCCAAATGGGAAAAAATACTTTAAATGTTATATGACTAAATGTGTGGTGACATCAGAATGGGTTATTTGAGACATTTTTTCTGACATTCTTTTTACTACACTGCTGATTTGAAGAAAAGGTCAGATAGATCAATATTGCACTTTTTTTTTTTTATTTCATGTCTTTCCCTTCAGAATAATTCCCTTTAACATGATATATCTAATATGACCTGGTGTGTCTGTGCTGACTGAAAAATAATCAATAACGTACTGTATATCAGATATAGCCAAATACTTTAATGATGTTGAACAAAATATTTTGTCATAAGCTTCAACACCCACCTTGATGACCCAATGTTGGACATTTGGGTAAGATTAATTTCTTTTGCATCAATTTTTTTTCTATCATGTAATTGTTTGTGGTTAATTACATCAATTTGCATTTCAGGGTAGATATAAATCACGAGAGAAATAGTACTGTGAACAGACAAAAAAAGAGACAAAAATTAAACTGGGACCCGAAGGGGCCCTTGTTAATGAAATCGGATAAGGTACATTATAAACATTAGTTCTGTAATATTTATGCAACAGTTATCAAATAGGCAAAAAAGGTGATTTGGTCTGATAAAATAAATGTAGTTTTATAAAAATCATGACTTACCCAACTATGCTTGAAGCCACACAAATGTTTTAGTTCTTTATCTAAATGTCCTCAAAGGGTTTTTTTTTATTTATGTTTACTAGATTCCTTCGCAAAGTGCAAAAGATATTCTACAAAAACTGTACATATACCTGAAAGATCTGCTTTAATTCAATCAAGTTATTTAAAGATGTCATCAGTTTTCCTGTGGGGTTTCATATTGTTCATTTGGAGGAGCAGATGAAGCCAAACATACATTTGAAAGAAGAAAAAAAAAAAGAAAAAGATTTAATTCACTATACACCAAGTATCAACATTTTAAGATAAGGCTCAATGTATGACCCTCACTCTGAAAGTAAATTTCACTGGGCACTGGATTATAAATAATTATTTCCATCAGTTAACTTGCAGGTTGGTGTGCAAGAAAATAGGTGGTGTCATATTATGCAGATAAATGAAAAGGAACAAGATAACCCTGAGTGACTTTACAACAGTGAGAAAAGTAAGGCGTTATCACATCCTTTCTAATAAGAAAGTGAGGTAAGCTGGAAGGAAGAAAGAGAAAAATGACAAGGAAAGAAGAATAAAAATGACAAACAGAGGGGTTTGGTTACTAACAGTCCCCCTTTCAATATGGCTGAAAGGGGGACTGTTAAAATGAATGGTGATGACATATTGCAAGGTGGGAAAGAAAGAGGCAGACGGGAAGGGGAAGGGAATATTCGGATGAATACTGAGAAAGACTGAAAGAATGAATCAGCGAGAAAAAAAAAATAGTGAAGGGAAACAAGGGAGAAAATATGTTATTTCAAGTATTTCCCAGCTTTGGTTTAGGTTATACCCCATCCTGGATGTTTTAGATTTGTTTCTGTTATTAATACATCAGATAAGAAGGTGCATTTCCTTCACCCCTAGATTTGTGCAAAACCTAAATATCGCAAAATCCGCTAATGGAAACACCAACATCTTGAAAAAACTCAAATATCGCTAAAAAGTTTTTTTGCTCTGAAAAGGTGGTTTTTCAGATATTTTGATAGTGCAGTTTATTGCAAAAGTGTAATGGAAACACTTTGTTCGCATTTCTGCATCCCCAAACGTCAAGTAGTAGGTCATGTGACCGGTTAAGATAGCGCAGTACTGAGTAAATAACTGGGAAATGCAGAGTTTTAACGGGTTTTAGAAAGGGAAATGAGGGAGGATGCTTAAGAAAAGCTGTAGCAAACTTTCATGAAGATTGTAGAAAACCCCAAAATAATGCTTTGTGATGGCATTATGTGTGCCGCAATTTTCATAAAATCGCGTCTAACTGACAAGATTTGACGAGATTTCCAGACTTATGCTCAAAACATTGTTTAATGGAAACACATGCAAATCAAAATTGAGGTCTTTCAAAACTTTATAAATATTGCTTTTATTTTGTGAGAAATGGCAACGGAAAGAAAAGTAGAGTCACCATCAGACTGCTGTAGAGATGAGGTATGTTTGTGTGCAATATGGCTGAGCATGGCAGAGTGGATGCTCACTGTGTCTGCAGGCTATTGAGCTCTACGGAAAACACTAGGAAAAAAGTTTTGTGTTTCTTTGTTTTATTAGGAGCCATATGCTGGAGAAAACCATTAAATCTTTGTGTATTTCAGTCTGTGTTTTTCCAGCTGCAAAGAAGTATAAAGTAGTATGATGAAAAGGGCACTTGGGGGAACTACTGGTTTCAATGGTCCCACAGCTTTTGTAGGACAAAAACATATCTCTGTAATGTTCTAGCTGTTTTACAATAAAAAAAAAAAACTTTCACTTTTTTCTTTCATTTTTCCATGCCACACAGTTAATCCAGAAGATAAGTATCTTTTTAAATATGACAGAAGTTGCATCTTCAATCATAAGCTTTACATATATTGTCACCGCTCAATATTTCAGCTTTAATCAGATTAGTGAAATGCTTTGAGCCTTAGAATAAATGCATCCCAGAAAAAATATAGGTATGCAAATGCTTTGATCAAGACATACAAGTAAAAATTGATATTGATACATCAATAATACAAATCAAAGTGAAGATTAAGTGTTTTAAAGTTCAAAGCCAAAGAACATTGGTAAGAAGGCTTTTAGTTTGTCTAAAATGTAATTAGATAAAATGTTTAGTCAGATATCAAAACAGACCTGGGTCAAACCTGCACTCCATTTCAGAGTCTATACTCAACAAATATACAATATGCTCACATAAAGAATCAAAATCAGGTCACTCATGCTAATTCATCCATTATTCAAAAAGGGTTCTGAGCTTTGAATTAGAATTTAGGTTTATGTCTTCATTAGTGATCCAGCAGCGTTTATTAGCCCCACAATTTCTCTGTCAGTCATGATTTCCCTGAAAATAAACTGTCAAGAATCATCCAGGAAGAGGAAAAAGAGCTTCTTCCAAACTCATGGACATCAGAAACTGTGACCCTTCAAAACAGCTTACATGGCAGAATGTGACAATCCCAAAGATATGATATGAATAGTAATAAAGCCTTCACAAGGTGAAAAAAAAGGTCAAAGACCTGACAAAAGATGTTTTGGAAAGCGCTTGATATTTCTTTTTTTTAATATTGTTCTATTTTTTCTTTATTTATATATACTTT
Organism: Pseudomugil tenellus; assembly: GCA_037177515.1. Taxonomy (NCBI): domain Eukaryota; kingdom Metazoa; phylum Chordata; class Actinopteri; order Atheriniformes; family Pseudomugilidae; genus Pseudomugil; species Pseudomugil tenellus. The sequence continues at coordinate 17,771,479 of JBAMHX010000014.1, read as the reverse complement.
TTGGTTGTTTGTTTGCTTTAATTGATGCTTTCATGAACAAAGTACCCAAAATACTACAAAAAAAGTGTCAGTTTAAAATAATTGTGCGTGATTTACTAGGCTTGATTTTACAGTATATAAGGTGGTGGGGCAATGCTAAGAGCATGAGCATTTTTACCAGGTCATCCAACTCCACACAGACGATAGCAGATGGTAGTGAATTCCCCTACTGTACAGTCCAGATTGCCAAGAACAGGTGAAATGCAGTGCAGACTCTGGATGAGGTGCCGGACTAAGCATGCAAAGTGGAAAGAGTCCTGTTTGTCTTCAGTCCACCAACAGTAGTCATTGAGTCCCTAGAGAACTCTGTATCTGTAAAGAACTGTCCTCGTCAAAGTTAGAAAACCCTGTGCAACCTCCACTTCACCCACAAAACACAAAATTAAAGTTTCTGCATCAAAAACTTTACTATGTAACTACTCTCAACCAATTACCATCTGCATCAAGAATTTATATAAACACATTAACGCTTTTCAAGCAAAATCAAACTGTTCTGTTCAACCTCATTAATGAACGGCTTATAGAAATATGTATTAATTTATGCACTTTAAATTGCTGTTCTAAATTTCTGCTATTTTTTATGGAGCAAAAGTTTCAATGTAACTGCAGTAAAATTGTGTATAAAGCTGCATCTGTACAATGTCCATAACATCAAAAGGTTTACTTCTTCATCGGTTGTTCACCTAAATACTTGTTCATTTAAATTGTTCAGCCATAGAAAGAGGGTAGAATTGGAGGCTAGTACAAATCTTTAAAAAACTGAATATTTTTTTTTTCTAAAGCAACAAAAGTAATTCAATAGTAAGGCATTCGTACCAAAAGGTTTTTTTTCTAACAAAGATAAAATCAAACTTAGTGAAGTAGCAGGGATGTAGCAGGATTTTTTAATTGGTGTGGTAAACTCAGTGTTATTGGTATTCCTATGATTTCATGGATTAGCATGGAGACATTTTGTATTTCAAATAGAGTTTACAAATATAGGTTAAATAAATAAGGGGCTAAAACTATTTTTCTCAAGTGAATAAACATACATATGTATATTATAGAATACACAAATTATTATTTGTTTTGTACGTTCATTTTAAAAATGCAACTACATTCATGTTTAAAAAACAAGAGAAGTCATATGTTTTAGTTAATTTGTTACAGGTTGTAAATAAATTTGATCCAGTTCCCACCTTGAATAGTGGATAAACCTTAATGGCATCTTGGTGTCTGATGATGCAGACACCAGGAAATTTTGTTGTGTCCAAATACCTAAAGCAACTTGATCAGGCCTGCTTAAGGTGGTTTCTATGTAATGAATGATGCTTAATATTATTCCAATACATGATTGCAAAAAAATGCACTTATTATTATTAGTTGTCTTTTAAAAAGTAATGTATGCATTATTTATTTATTCAAATATGTATAGTATGTTACCTACACTCTTCTAAACACAGTCAAAAATTTAAAAAATTTACTAAGACCTGCAAGTTGTAAATAAGTATTTACAAGAAAGTGGCAAAACATATCAACTAGAGCTTGTAATCAGCATCAAGTGGAATCTCAGAGCTAACTCTCCATGTGTAATATGAAGTAACTGACACTGTTACTCATTAGCAGGTCTTCCTAAGGAGAGTCAATAATCCTGAATCCTTATAAAGTTGAACTATCAGAAAGGTTAGCAATCCATTTTGTCTGGGGAAAGGTGTGGCATTTAGAAGTGAAACTCTAAAGCTTGATCAATCACAAAGCAACACCAGTTAAGTCATGACTTCAGAGAGACTGACAAAGGTTAAAAATCCTGGTAAACAACCAAAAAAGCAGAAGGTCTGCCTTCCTCAGTCTTCAGTGACAACTCCAACTGCAATGGTGTCAGCTGAGATGTATTTAGTCTGGTGCATAAAGGATGCTTAAGTTAATATAACAGAGAGAGAAATATAACTAGTTTCCCATACATCTATATTTCATATTATCATTGGGAAACAATGTTTGTGAGGGTATGCTCTGAAAGCAAAAGTGCAAATGAAAATGAGCAAATGTGCATTCCAGCATTTTTCAGCGGACTACAACATCTTTATGGTTTACAAAGTCTTATACTACACATGACATCAACTTCCAGGCTTTACTGGCCATGCAAGCAGCATGGAAAAGGACAAGTGCTGCAAGTAAAGATGAATGTGGATAAAGAGAAAAATGTGTCAACCATCAACCGCATGCAGTTAGATATGTGCACAGTGAGACAAAACAAAGCTTCTCTGGGACAACAGCACTATAGCTGTAAAATGTTATTTTATCTAGATGAAAACATGTTCAGTTTGGATAATCAGTAATCACAATTTGTAATGGATTAATCTTTTGTGTGTGGAGTTTTTGTTGTTTCCTGTTTTATTTTGTACCTTCTCTTGTGTAGTCTGTTTAGCTTTATTTCATCTTCCCTAGGTCACCTGGTTGAATTTAGTTTATCAATTTCACCTGTGTCTTGTTTGTTTCTGTGTAAACTTCTCTGTGTTCAGTTTTAAGTGTGGGATCATATTGATTTTGCTATCAAGTCTTGTACCTTTGCTCTGCCCTGTGTCGTGTTAAGGAGCTGTTCAAAGATTAAACTTTTGAGCTGAAAAGTTGTCTGGCTTTTGTGTCTCCATCCACTATTTGGGTCCATGCCTTTCTTATTACATTCCATTGTGACACAATTTCACACAGGAGAGATAACTTCCCTCCAACACCAAAATCAGGGGTCGGCAAGCCCAAAATTTTCATCATGGATACAGCTGAATTAGCCACACTGCTCTAAAAATCATTGTTACAACAGAAGACGTATGAGGACTTAATGTTGTAGCAACGCATACAAATTATAACACAAACACGAATTAACACACAAAGATTGGAACTGATATATCTATAAGGACTTGTACAAGAGACGCGCTAATTCACTTAACCTCTAGTGTACTGTTCCATCATGCAGATAATCATATTGATTACCAAGCTAACTCTTACATGCACACACACATCCAAGCATACATCCAAGCATGCATTGAATTGTCCAATTTTTTGATTTAGAGTGTGAAAGATATTAAATTGGATCACATATGACCTGCAATGATTTGAAGTCATCAGTTTATTTTAGCAATCAGAAAAAAAGAAAAAGAAAAAAGAATTTTATAACAGTGACCGAGCCTGTAGGGCAGGGCTATTCAACAACAGTCCTTGAGGGTCACTGTAAAGCAGGTTTTAGATGTTTCCCTGATAAAAACTAATGGGTCATTGTGCAAAATGTGTCAACAAGGTGTTGGATCGAGTTAATGTGAATCAAGGCACAAATAAAGGGAGATGGCGTTACGTTTGACGTAGAACAGTTTTATTTAATCCAAGTTTGCCCTTGCAGCTTTGACAGCACCGAAGATTCAAAGAAAAGTAAGATGTCTAATGAACAAAAACCGCCAATGTTTAATTCACGTATTAATTCAGCTTTTAATTTCATTACATGTTTTTTGTCCTTTTTCAGTTAATTATAATGTTCAGAAGAGATAGGTATGACAGTCAAGCTACTAACAGTTCAGTCTACAGTCAAGTACTGTTATGCTAATTGATTTGTCATGTAAAAGTTTACAGTTCTCTGCTGTGCACAGTCTGAATACTAAGATGCCTTCAGGGTGTACAGTATCTGCTGCTCTCATACACTGAAAGAGTCAATGCATGAGACAGAGGCAGCCCCAGCTGTATGAATACGCTCACAGCAAAGCACACAGTCTAGACAGATCCACAAAGGGAAAAGAATTTCTGTGTCCAAACAAATCCTGACAAATCATCTTGCCCTAGACAATGGAGCAGAAGTAATATAGGCTTTGAAAGCTGTGAAGGTTAAGGAGAAATCACAGGTGAAAAATAAAAACAAAAAGTCACAGAGGGGGTCTGTGTGTCTTAATAAAGTCTGTGTGTAGTTCTCTAAATATGGGAAGGACAGTGGGTACACAGGTGTCAAGGGAGAAGCTTAGTGTATATGTGTGTCTCTATTACGGCTTCTGTGGTAAATCGCTTATCATAGAATATTGTGCTATTAATATAATTGCTCTGATACACTCCCTTACTTTTTTTAAGGCACACACACTTATGCACACAAGGTTTTGTTGCCAGAAACAACTGAAAACACACTGAGCAGTGGGATTTGTCTCCCAGGGGATCTCGGTCACAGGCTGTGTTGGTGCTGTAGCCAAAGCCTGGTGGGTCTTATCAGTTTTCCAAATGTACCCTAACCATCACTACTTCTTTGTCTGCCATCTGCAGTATCATCTGCCAAGTGAAGAACTTCTTCGAGAACTTTATGATGCAACATTCCTAGTACATAAGGCACTCAGTGGAAAAGGTACGAAGATGAGACAATGTTTTGCTTCAAAGAAAGTCTTTTGTGTTTTACAGAACCATGTACCTGGGTTTTCTACTGTGCAGTCCATGAGTTAGTACACCAGAGCAGGAAGAGAACTTTCAGATATTTGCTGGACGAGTCAAAACCTTGACGAAAAATCTCGTATCCTCAACCTTCCAGAGTCAATTTTGGTAGATTTCATTATACAATAAACTATTCCTGAAATCATCAGGCATGAACATAATGACCTTAAAACTAAAGTTGAGAGTAAATGTCTGTTGGTTCATCTATTGGAATGGCCTTGAGGTTTATTATCAGTCCGGCTTCAGATCTCTTTATAACTTTTTAGGTTTTAGTTTTTTTTAGTGCTGATAATTTGTCTGTTTACCACAAAGAAAAGAAAATACATAGATATAAAAAACCTGCAATTGTCAAAATATTGATGGCCATATCAGGCAAACAGACTACAGCAACAAAAAAATAGCAAAAGGTTTCAGTTTGATGCTATATATCTCCATTTGCAGCAGCTGTCATGACCACAAGAGGTTGCATATTCTCTCAACGCATTCAAACATTGACTTGCATGCACACACACCACTTTTTAAAGCATTCAATTTATTCTCAATCTGTTTTAGATGCATTAAAACCTTTAAGTTGTCAACTTAGTATCAGATCAAGTCATGGTATAATTTGGAGTTTTGCTGTATGCACTATTAACTTTACAAAATTTACACAGGCACATGGGTACTAGTAATTCTCACTTGCACACATGCTGTAACTCACCCTACAACTCTCCTTCTGTTCCTCTGGTTAGATCAGTAAGCATGAGACACCAGTGAATCCCATTCATCAGGTTTACTCGCTAGCTAAACAGATGGGGTTTTGAGCAAACTCCTGCGGCTTCCCCTGAGACAGATTACAAACTACATCCATTGAATGTTTCAAGGAAGAGGGAAGGAGAAAGCTTTGAATTTGAAGGAGAGAGATTTTACCTGGAGTCACATGAATCCACGTGTATCAGAGGGATTCTGGTAATCTTGGTCTCCCCAATAGAGTTCAAAGAGACATGAATACATGTAATAACAGGCAGATTTGAGCATTCACAAATAAAGTAATGCAAACTCCAAACTGTGACACATTCAATGTAAATGGTCCATTTAAACGGTCATAACTTTAGAAGTGGTCAGTGTTGAATCTTTATCGGAGAAGTTTTGAAAGGAATTTAGTCTCTTTACATAAGGCATAACCTTCATCTTCACTTTAAATTACTGACCCTTGAAATTCAGGTAATAATACCTGAAAAATGGAAATGCTGCAAGCCAAAAGGAGTTTGAAAGAATGCTTTCTCTTCCTGATGAGCTGCCATTATAATAACTAAGGTACAGCCACTTCTTATTTCTCCACTTTTACGAACAGAGTATTACTCAGGAAGTTAACATAAAACCCAGATTGAGGATATACATGTCGGATTGAATTAAAAAACATGAAGAACAATTTTTAAAATGCTGTTTCAACTGCAGCAGTTTTAGAGACGTCTTTAGAACCTGATTTTTGTTTGGACCATTTCTGTCCTGTACAGCTCTCTTAATTCACTAAAATAAAAGCTTCACCTAAACCTTCAACTTGTATTTTAGACCCAATCCCAACTAGATTATAAAAGGAAGTATTTTCCTTAGTCAATACATCGGTGCTGGATCTGATAAATACATCTCTTTTAACAGAATGTGTACCTCAATCTTTTAAGACAGCTTTAATCAAACCTTTATTTAAAAAAAAACAACTCTTGATCCAGAAGTGTCCGCTAATTATAAAACAATATCGAACCTCATCTTCATATCTAAAATTCTGGAGAAAATAGTTTCTACTCCACTATGTGCCCATCTGACCAGAAACAATCTCTTTGAGAAATTTCAGTCTGGATTTAGAGCTCATCATAGTACAGAGATAGCACTGGTGAAAGTTACTAATGATCTTCTTATGGCCTCAGATAAAGAACTCCTGTCTGTTCTTATCTTGTTACATCTTAGTGTTGCATTCAACACTATAGATCACAACATTCTGCTACAGAGGCTGGAACATGTTATTGGTATTAAAGGGACCGCACTAAGCTGGTTTAAGTC
>JBAMHX010000014.1:17746375-17764875 GCA_037177515.1 Pseudomugil tenellus | reverse complement strand
GCACTAAGCTGGTTTAAGTCATATTTATCTGATAGATTTCAGTTTGTTATTGTAAATGATGAGTCTTCCTCACACACCAGTGTAAGTCATGGTGTTCCTCAGGGTTCTGTACTTGGACCAAAACTTTTTACATTATACATGTGATATCAGACAATATGGCATAATTTTTCATTGCTATGCAGATGATCCTCAGATTTGCTTATCCATGAAGCCCGATGAAACCAATCCGTCCATAAGATTACAAAGATGTCTTAAAGAAATATTTTTTTTTTCCTTTTAAACTCAGACAAGACGGTTTTTGTCTTTGGGCCTCAAAAACTTAGGACAAAATTGTCTAGCTTTGTAATCAATCTGTATGGCATTAATTTGGCTTTCAGTACTACTGTAATGAACCTTGGAGTTATTCTTGACCAGCATTTGTCCTTTGGCTCGCATTTAAAACAAGTTTCTAGAACTGCTTTCTTTCACCTATGTTATATAGCAAAAATTAGGGACATCCTCATGCTTTTGTTACTTCTAGACTGGATTACTGCAATTTCTTATTTGTGGGGTGCCCCAAATATGCCCTGAGAAATCTCCAACCGATCCAAAATGCTGCAGCCAGGCTTCCGATGAGAACTAGCAGAAGAGATCATATTTCTCCAGTTTTCTCTTCATTGGCTCTTTGTTAAATTTAGGATAGAGTTTAGAATCCTTCTCCTTACATATAAAGTTCTCCATGACCAACTCCATTGTATATCAGAGATCTCATAGTTCCATCAAAAGAATCAAATGATGCGAGGAAGAGCCTTTGACTATCAAGTCACGCTCTTATGGAACCAGCTCCCAGAGTGGGTACAGGGGGCAGACACTCTCTCCACCTTTAAAATCAAACCTAAAACCTTCCTTTTCAACAAATCTTATAGGGATTGACTAGCCACCATATGAGTTGGACATCCAATGATGGGGACATCCAATGATGCGCTGAGCAGTCCCTGTTTTCTCTACTGCTTATTTTGTATGTATCGGACAGTACTGGCATCATTAACTTATTTCTCTTTTTTCTGCAAGTCTTATTTCTCGTTTCTTCCTTTTTTGAAGGTCTAACTTCTTACTTTCATTTATCTTCAGGTCTCCCTGGATAGCAGTTCCTATATTAATCTGACTTTCCTGACCTCTCCAACCCCAGCGAGTCACGGCAGATTGCTGCCCTCCCTGAGTCAGGTTCTGCTAGAGGTTTTGCCTACTTGTTAAAAGGGAGTTTTTTATCCCACTGTTGCCTCATGCTTGCTCAGGATGGGAGATTGGATCGAAGATTTGATGCAATCTTGCTGGTTCCCTTATATAGGCTATGTTTATGAATTGGCCGATCTCTGTGAAGCGCCTTGAGACGACATTGTTGTGAAATGACGCTATACAAATAAAGTTTAAATTGAATTGAATTTCAGTCTTTGTACTGGCTTCTTTGCATTAAAAGTTCAGTGTTTAGTTAGTGTGGATGCCACATCATGCACCAAGGCATCTGGTCATAGTGGAACAAACCAACCTTGCTCAAATATTTATAACGCATTAGAATTGAGGATATCACTCAGTTTATCTTCAGAGTGATTTTGTCATTTTTTAAATAAAAAAATATAGAAAAAAGTGTCTGGTATTGTTTTGTTTATACTTGCCATGAGAATGATGCCAAGTGCAGTGATTGATCCCATTTTTGTATTTACTGTAGATTTCTCTACAGTGCTAACCAACTTGGAAGAAACCTGCAACTCTTGCACAGATGTGAATGGGAATGTGCTCAGATTGTCTCTGAGGAAAAGCTGATAACTCTGGCTTTATGACTACACTGACCTCTTTGTGTCAATTACATAAGCATTATGGCAGTTTGATCAAAGCAGACATGATGCATGTACAAATTGTTCATATTGTTACAATTAATTGATCCCCTGTATCCAGTCATTTAAATAGGTCTTATTTTTAACATTCACCTCTTATCTTAACGTATTTGCAGAACCTACAAGTTGATCATATTTATTTGTGTAGATATTTGCAATTTTATCCGCAACTTTAAAGTAATTTGCAGAGAATAAAGAATATATCAAAATACCAAATTCCTCTCAAATATATACAATACTAGATTCCAGGTGCTCTGAGTGGTTAAATATGCTGAAAATGCACAACCTAAAAACACTTTTAGCCCAAAGAAGCTGTGTACATTCATAAATGAACTAAACTTCTCATAGAGGAATGAAGACAGCCCAACATGTTTCACCCATTCTTGACCCACATAGTTTGTCTGATTACAGTGAGTTCCAGATGGATATACTGATGAGGCATTTATACAAGTAGACGTGCCAAGGATCTACTGTTGGTTTTCACTTAGCAGCACAAGAGAACAGATTGCCACTATAACATCTACTGACGTCTTTGTCAGCTTTAGTCACTGTAGTTAGAGAATCTCTGCAGAAATAGTATTTGTGCGCCCTTCTTTTACTCAAGGGAACTTGGTACAAAAGAGACAGAGATTTGTGTCAGACTGTCCTGAATTAGAAACCATACTCAGTCTTCTCTAAGCTGGATATGTAAAAATAATTTCGAAATCTTGCCTGCATGTAGAGCACCGACTACATTGGGCTGCCTCTGTTCTCTCTGACCAAAAGATGGGATGTAGACGTTGTTGAGTGATAAGAAAAAGGTTCTGGGATAATACTTTGACCTAATTTCATGGTTGTAAAGGTGATTTGTTTGCTTCTAAACATTGTTCACTCTAGGAATTTTTTATGATACTATTAGTACAAAAACATTTTTGTAACGGCAAATCTTTGCTCTCTTAACATTAGAAGATTGCAGTGGGGTTTTCCTCTACGGTTTCTGACAGTACATGTAAATATTAAAATGAACTGAAGTGAACAGTAAGTGTTTGTCTATTTCCTTTGTGTATTTATACTTAATTGCACAGTTAATCCATGCCTCCACTCACCCTTGGCAGTCTGTAGGACATCATGGATCTGCGTCCAGATTGTGATCATGAATGGTGTTAACCTAATGGACGTAACGTCTGGACAAGCCAAGGAAGACATCAGTTAGGATCATCTTTGCCCTGGCAACATCTTTCCACTGGCATAATTTTGCCAGATGGGTTGCATTTTCATCCAAGAATCCAAATCCAATGAGATTTGAAAACAGTTGGTATTTATTTCAGCCTGTTCGTGTGTGTTGCCCTAAGAGACTAAGAAAAAAAACCCTCTGCTATCACATATTCAATATATCAAAGCAGCTGTTGTACACTTGTACTGTATATTCTTTATGTATTATTGACTTAGCCATTTTTTTTCCAACATATCAAGGCCATGCATGAGTTGTCACTGAGTACACTGCATATGGCGCAGTGTAAATGTGCCTTGAAGGCATGTAGCAATATTCCCTGGCAGTTCATAAGGACAGATAGGAAATAAAGGCAGCTTACTTAGTTTAACAAGCAACAAGTCACTAGCTGGGTATTAGAACAAAGAATGAGACTCTGACAAGAGGAGTTTAATCAAAGACCAATTTACTCACCCTTGTGAGGAAGTATAAAACCACCTGGTAAACCACTCTGACTACAGATGTAAGGACTTTGCTTCTCACTCTGCCAAATGTGGTCAGTCAGATAAAAAAAAGAAGAGAAAGCAGACTGTGCTATGGAATGAGGAATGGGCAGACATATCTGAAAAATGTAACGCTTTTAAGTGAGCATGTGATTTGTGAAAAACCAAGGGGTAGCTTCTGTCTAAATCTTGAGTGTTATCATTTTTTTTAATTCAAACCATAAGGAGAATATCTATTTAAATATCTATGATCTACACTATTAAGTAATTATATTTTATTGGAGAACTATGTAAACTAAAATCATTTTTTTAAATGTGAAAAATGTATCTTTTGGATGAAGAGACAATCATTCCAAATCTTCTCTGTGTCTCCTTTAGGCTCATGCTAAATGAAGTATAAATTTTGTGATTATTTGGGTACTTAGCTATACAAACAGTTTACATCTGCTGTTAGTCACGCACTACATTCATAAAACAATACAATCAAGTAGTGTTTTACTGTTAAAGTAAAACAACCCAAACAGCAAATAATTATATTAGGCATACATTTTTGGTAGTATCCATTTAAAGCATTTTGTCTATTGAGGAAAAGTGCAAGACCAACAATCCAGTGAAGGAGTTTTGCCATCTAACCTTTTCATCCAACCCCCCACCTTACATTTGGGTAAAGCCAAATTCAATTTGAAAAATAACAGCATCATTGCATTTAATTATACATTTCCCTAGTATTGACTGAAAGAGTGCTACTTTGCAGTTTATTAAAAGTCAGCTGTATCTGAAACAGGTCGATGTTGTTAAACAAATGACCTCTGTTAACATAGCTTACTATGTACAATCTCAGTGACTAAAGCTTTCATTCCACATGAACAAAGCTAAAGCTCTCTTTCCCCTCTTTTTACACATACACATTAATCAAGTTCATACCATGTAGTAATTCTATCATGGCATGTCCCATATTATCAGCTCTGTTTAGACAATCAAACATTGTTTAGACAATGACAAGTTGAAGGGATACAGTGAAAATTATGATGGGTGAATAAATCTGACTTTTGTGTGCCATACCTATATGCCTGTGAGTTACTTTTTGAACAATACCATTTTCCATCAAATGCACAAAGAATGAGAACACTGTAATTGCAGTTCACAGTGTAACTAAAATTGTGCAGTTTAGGGTTTTTTTCTTTAAAATGAAATCTTCAACAATATTTGCATTTCATTTACGATTATGGCTAATTCAGAATTCTGAGGAAAAATTCAGAACTCCTTTTCTTTTTTCTCAAGTGGCCCTAATACTCTTCCGTCGTTTTTGAATGTGAAAGCTGAATTTTCCAAATTCCAAGTCGGAAACGCAAGAAGATTGCCCCCTTTAGTTAGTTATGTGACTTTTACACATATGTACGTATATACAGACAAACAGATAATTACTTGAAAAATTCATTAATTCATTCAAATCTCTCAGGGAAATCATGCAGATGTAAAGACATTTACATTTACGTTGAACAAAGCAAGCACACACACACAAACACACACACACTCTGAGAGCCACTAAAGGAAGACTTAACAGACTCTTTGTTGGAACACACCCAATGGTGCTTTTCACACAAATAAACAACAAGTAACTTGTGATGTCAGGTCTGATTGTAGCAATAGAAAACAGTCGACCTTCCATATATGTATGCATGTATATATATATGTATATACAATATATATGTATTGTATATTTTTTCTTCCTTCATATATTGTTATTGGTGGCTTAATTAAACACAATATTATGAATGTGACAAAAGAAATATGAATGTGGAAAAGAAAAATTGTTTAGTTTCTCTGAGCATTCTGCCATTGCCCAGCTCATTGATTTGCTTCAAGTATTGACAATTTATATTTTCTCGGGTTTACTGTTGCTGTGCTCATCAACTTTGCTTCAAGTGACAGCTAGCAGTAAATGACTTCTGATAAACACACTGTATGCTACATGCCCAGCAGCAAATGGGAAGCAAAGTTAGCAGATAAAAAGCCACTTCATTCCACAGGAGATGGCCTGGACATAGAATTACATTTTAACATTATTCATTGACATGTTTAAACAAAGGACAAACAGCAGCCTACAGACTGAGAGATAGGAATTGTGTGGGCATAATTTATAAAATACATGATTTGTTCAAAGTTAGATGGAGAAACTACAGCAGATAATTAGCTACTTGGACTGGTAACTTGACCTATTTCAAAGAGCAAGTTGCAACTTAAACAAAGAGCTCTATATGGAGTTTTTGGATTTGAGAGAAATTGTGTAAAGCTAGATGCCTCACTTTTCTGCCATTTCAACTGCCCAAGCAGACAGAGAGGCCATTGAGGGTCTAGGTGAGTAATAACACTTGTGACTTGTATTCACATGTCGAAGCCTGGCCTTCATCCAGCCAACTGCATGAACAGAGTCCTGTGGGAAAGTAACGAGAAAGAAAAGAATGAAATATTCATCCAGATTGCTAGTGTTACAGGGTGAGCAAATGGTTTCTTATAAAGCCATTTTATCATTATTCATTAGGGTTATTGAAAAAAAATTAGCAAAAGCATCAGTAAAGTTTTATTTAGATTTCACAATATGTCTTGCTGCTTTTTGCTAAATTGTAGCATTGAAAAGACAAATGAATACATAAAAAAGAGAAAAAAGTTTTTACAAAAACACAATTTTGACAATATGTTGCGGAGTTAGAGGGAAAATGATGTGATCATATGGTGCTCATATGTGCTCAGTAGGCCAACTGATAATCCTTTTACTCATATCCGCAGCACACATGCTAGGATATACATGCCAGGTGACACAGTTAACACTGCCAAAGGAGATGCATTACATCATCATAACTGACTTCATATGTCAAGCTTCCAACAAATAGTTAGCTAATCAGAATTTAAAAGGAGATTTGAAAAGGAATCCCCCGTCATGGCTTTACCGATCATGTTATACAGCAGCACACATTCAACCTCATTTTGTGAAACAATAATCTGTATAATGATTTGGATTTTTTAAAAAAAATATAACAGAATCTTAATTGTAAATATGTAGACACAGGTGTCAAATCTTTATATATTTTATGTGTCCATGTCTTTGGAGTTGTACATGTGCTTTTGGTACTTATGCAATAGTCGTCATGGGTAAAGATATGACTGATCTTATTGTTATTCTATGAGCAGCATCCCTGATCCTTCGCCCAACCAAGGCTCCGCTCAGACACCTTCTTACTCTAAGCAGAGAGAACGCAATACACTTATACACACAGTAGTGTTACTCATTTCACCTATCTACATTCATTTTCTGGAGATTTAATATGCAGTACTTCCAACCAGAACTTTGTGTACGAAACCTATTATTTAACCCCTAAATAAATCTGATGACGCAAACGGATTCATGTCTCCGCAACAAGAACAATGCAAGTACACACACACACACACAGACTGCATGTTACTGCATGGGCACTGGTTACTGTGGTAACAGTGTATCTCTCCCATTGGTCTGAGCCCTGACTGAACCCCACAGCAAAGTAAAAGCATAGTCTGTCTTTGGTGAACTGGAAGTGTTGCAGAGGATGATGACACCTGAGATAAAAGGGTCAGTCTCTTGTTAGCTGATATGTAGCAGCAAAGACACACAAACTTCTTGCTGATGTGATACAGAGCAATCAAAGAAATGGTTTGCATTTTCTCAGCTTTCAATAAGTAATTTTTTTTGTTGTTCTTTTTACCATATAAGCTCTTTAAAGCTTTTATGTTCTTTTTGTTGTTTATTCCAAGATTCAAGATATAGTTGAGCCGATTTCTCTGGCTATTTGAAGTCAGACAACTTTATCATCCACCTTTTCATAGTTGAAAGAATATTTTAGCTCTATATCTTCAAAGTTCTGTTCTTCTTCTTATATTTAGGGCATTCATTTAAATTTTTCTTAACCTTACAGTGTAGTTGTCGTATGAATTATTCTTTTTTGATTGAATTCTTTTTCTTTGTATTTGGCATTTTTTGTGGCATTTAGCTGCTTCTGACAACATTTTTTTTAATATTTAAACTAGTTATCTTACGGTATTTAATCAAATTTAAGAATTCCTATCCTGACACTATTCTGAATGAGCCCTCTGTTCTCAATATGGTCTGTTAAAGCACATGTTCTCCTCCCCTTTTCCATCTTTTGTGCCATTGTCCTGACATCTATACAACTAAAGTGTCCAACTGCCCTCTATCTGACCCTCCAGTGCCACTTTGTATAGCTCATAAACCTTCACGGCTCTAAACCCCCACTCCCTGCAAGTACCACCATCCAGACAGCACCACCATGGGTGCACCACTGGCCCTAGCTACTCCAACACAACGGAGTGACAAAACTCAATTACATGTCCCATTTATCTCTGCTGAGGCCGCCTAGCCCCGTGGCTCCAACGTAAATCTCTGGTCCCAGTCAATAATCTATTCTCCAACTCGTCCAAGGGCCCTTCATTGTCATTGGACATCTGTTTGGCAGAGGATGGATGAATGGGAAGGTTAGAATAGAAAAGGGAGAAAGTGAAGTGGTGGGAGGTGATGGGACTGAGGAACCAGAAGCAATCCATCTTTGCAACGACTTGTGGTCACAGTTCATTATGGGTCGTAATGCAACCCAGTGTCACACATTGCTAGTGGTAAGCCCAAGCAATGCGCTGACAAAGGTCAGGTTGAGGCCCTTCTGTCTAGCCTCAAGTGTTTATTAGTCCTTAACACAGTCAAATGTACATCATAATAACATCCAAGGCAGGTCTGATAATAATCAGTACTTTCCATGCAGTTTGTTTGTTAGCTTGCGTCGTTATCTACAGTAAACGCTCAACAACATTTTATCTAATCATTGTACTAGGTTATGTCAAGTGATTTAATTAGCAATTCCATATTTTAGCAGTTAAACACGTAGTAAGCAAATAAAACGAAAAAAAAAAAAAGATTTATTGCTTCAATCTGGGGATAAAAAGAAGTGCTTGATAAGAATTTTGTAACATAAAAAAATAGAATACAATATTTTCCTATAACTGCTTTAAAGCAAGCAAACCAAGCCATAGGGGTCATAAAGCATTAAATCTGTCAACATAGCAATTAAGTAATTTATTTTACTGTTGTTATTTTTCTTTTTGTTATGTTTTGTTTTCCTGAAAAACAGAAACAGTTGATCAGTAATGTGATTACTTATTTAACTTAAATGAAGGCTTTATCTAAACTAATTTAGTTTTTTTTTTTCAAAATCCCCTTGAGCCTTTTTAAGAATGCCCTCCACCTATTATATCCCCGAACACCGAGTTTCAGGGATATAATGCATCACAACCGCGTCCTCTGCCGCCATCGGATATCCTTTGTGTAAGCGTTATAAGTCAGTTTTCACAATAGGAATTTGATACTCTGTGTACCTGCTTAGGTCCCCCAAGGGGACAACCTGCATCAAATTTCAGCATTTTGGTATTTATGGCTTGCTCACTAGGTGGCGCTTGAAAATGTTTTCCTATATTTGTGCTGTGCAAGTTATTCAGTGTTAATCAGGAGTGAGAATACAACTGTCATATCTTGATCTCATCATGCACCCAATGAAGATGCATGGTTTAATACAGGGTGGCAATGTTTAATCATTCAATTCAATCTATTATAAAAGATGATTGATTAAAATGATCATAATCAATGCTTCATTTAACAAGAAAAGAAATAGAAATGAAAGTGTTCCATCTAAGGCATCATTTCCAGTCTGTATAACCTGCTTCTGGTATTAAATGCTAGTAAATGAGAAGTGCATTGTTTGTTCAATGACATTAAGAACTGGAATAAACAGAGCAAGGAGGGAAAAAAAGGGGGCCGCGTTGGCTTGAAAAAAGGTTTACACACTTAAAAGGCGCAAAACCTTTAGTTTTTACAAAATTAGAAATTGTTTATGACAATTTATATGTCTAAAACAGCCCCCCCATCAAAATAAAATCTCTCCAATCGTAAGTAATCAAGATCCTCAGTAAAGTACAAAAAGTTTGTGTCCAAACATCGTTGTCAGTTTTTATTCAGCATAAATGGTTCAGGTGTGTTGAAGCTGGGAAACATCTGAAACACTGAGGGCCAGAATTGGTCATTACTGCTATGAACATGGCACAGTTATTTCATGAGATGATGCTTACATATGAATCATTATGTGAAACTGCGACTCAAGCTATGCAAGAAATTAAATTAGGTGATTCCTTCTTGACAGTGTAATAATAAATAATTTCTTTATTGTTACAACAACTTTGGTAATATTGATTTTCAGGATAAAATGTCGTGGGGCTGGTATGATGTGTCTGATAGAAACATTCATCTGCAACCAAAACTGCAGTTCATCTTATGTTAGCTGTCAGCAACACTGAGTGTGAGGTTATAATAATTATTTCAAGATTTATTATACTTAATGCAGGATATTTTCTTTTACAGAAGTTTAAAGAACAATCAAACAGTAAAAAGTCATTTTCAGTTTTGAAATGTCTATATTCTATGATTTTGTCAAATGAAATCATGAACTTGCTGGCTCCTGACTTTTCTAAACCCTTTTTCATTAAAACTAGTTTTACTAGTTTAATATTTTTTACATAAAAAAACAGAGATATGATCTTTTCCACAGATCTTGGGTTTTTATGTTTTTTTTTTTTTTTTTATTGACTAATATGTTATTGTTATATTAGCATTTTTATATATATATACTGCCATTTGTCTTATTTTCTGTCCAGCATTAAAACAGGCAGAATAATTGTCTGGCTGCTATGTTGTGGTGATCAAATTTACTTTGTCAAGAGGAACTTTATATGTATATATGAAAATCCCATTGATAATCTGCATTCTGATTTTATCTGTCTTTGTTCTACATAATTTACATATATTGCTGGACCTGACTGGAGAGGATAGAATATGGATTGAAAGACAACAGAAAGGCAAGGGAAAGCAAACAGAAAACTAAGAGAGGACAGAAATACATCCCAAAGGAAATAATGTAATCCAACCACAGATTCTAGACCATCTGCTACACCTGTACAGAAATAAAAAATGAAACCTCATGCTACATCAAGAAGTGCACTGAAAGTCAAAGAGCTGGAAGGAGTTTCTGCAGCACCTGAATGATTTACTTAACCTCATGGTAAATATTGCCAGGGGTCATGGTTATATAAATAACCTATTCTTTTTATCATATAGCCTAACCTAGCTCTCCTTGTGGTCACGTCTGTCTTCTCTTTGACTTCATGTTTATTCATTCATGTTTCATTTTGTATAGATACTCAGTGTGAAGTTCAGATTTTGTTAGTTTCTATGGAAAACAAGCTACAATTACTGTTCTATATTTAGTTTTATAAAACATTACTAGATTATAATTAACATTATTTTAGCTATAGCCTAATATTACGGATGGTTGTGTTAGTGACCATTCTCGGGGCAACAATATTCACAACACTTACAGATACATATGTTATCCTCATCGTCTTTTGTCTCCAAACCATTTTTTGCAGTCCACCGTGCTAGACTGTGCTTTGCTCACCTGAGTGGAGACCTATGCTCACACTGCAGCAGTTGCTCAGGCCTTTGGGCTTCACTGTGAATATGTCATCTTGCAGTTGATGTTAGGTGTCATGGCTTAGGGGTGCATGGGGGTCTGGGGTGGCCAGCGTAATTGGAGTACTGGCCTACTGGAGACGGCCATTCATAAGACCACTGGACTCGGGAACTGAAATGCACAGTTTTACACTTTTTTTATGGGATGTAAATAATAATACATGAATTCACAATTTAGTAAGAGAAATATTGATTTGAGGAAAAAAAGAGTGGTTATTTAAAAACACCTTTTGTTGTGAAACCAACGCAAATTTTAAATGGTATTAGAAGCAATGCTTTAAGCATGACTAATAACTGTGGCAAAGCATGCAACCTTCCAATTACCAGCAGAACAGGCAATGAAACTGTCAGGAGGTATGCCTATGCATGCCACAAACATGAAGACAATGATAACCAACAGCAAAAACAAATGTCAAACGAACGATGTCATATTAGATAGATAATTACAGCTGATATAGCAGAGCTGGCTACTGTTGTGCTCTCTCACAAACTCTAGGCAAAGCGATCTAATTAAACGATGAGAGGGCATATTCATCCTGTTGTCTGAGATTCTACTGCTGATGGATGGGATAATGAGTTTCCTGAAGAGCAGCGGACTGGGATAATGAGTTTTATCCAGGAGAGTCTTCAAGGAGGGTGCTGCATCCTGAGCTAGATGACAAACAACTCAAGATATTCTGTTGAGTGTGTCTGCAAAAGAGGAAATGGCACCGTAACTGTTGGCCAACGCAGCCCATTATTTACTGTGACTGGCTGTTAGGCATGAAAATTGCCAGAAACGTTGGCATAGCAATCTGCAAGGATGATCATTCTGCATGATGGGGAGGCTGGCCTTTGGTATCAGTCGTGGACAGATTAAATGATGGTTCATTCACAGCGTATCCTTTGGAGTCACTTGCAAAATTCTGTTGTCTCAACTAGTGGTGTGTATCATCAAGAATCTGGTGATACAATGCGTATTACAATACAGAGGTAGAAATACAATATATTCGGATATATTGTGATGCTATAAACAAGGCGATAAATTTAAAATTTTCTTTAGTAGAATTTAATAGAAAGTAGAATAGAAAGAAAGTTCACAGATTAGCAGAAGTCCATATTACTGAAAAAGAACGGGGGGGTTTCTATTTTTCTTAAACTGAAAAAAAAATTTAATTTAAAAAACACTCTTTGTGTACAACATGAATAAAGAAAAAAATCTGCCTCATAAGTAAAAATATGCTCAGAAAAAGATCGATACAGTTCTTTTGTATATCGATATATTGTCAAAAATATTGTGATATAACGATATATTGATATTTTCTTAAAGCCCTACTGTGAATGCTCATCAGTGTAGTGAAAGATTATCTTTTTTTTAATGTTAATTTACTTGGATGTTTATTTTTTTATAAAAAAATATTTAACTGTTTTCTTGCAAAAATGTACAGCAAAACAACAGGACTGAGCTTCTTCAAGTAAGATGTGAATAAGTTTGAGTTTTCAACTATTTTTTATGTGTATCAATATAAACATATCCTATGCACTATAATTGATAGTTTCATTTATCAAGAAAGTTCCATTCCAATACTTTTCTATCTATTTTTTTTTTCTGCACTGCAGCTGGCAAAAAACATCTGGATAGCAACTGTGTGGACTTTGTCAGTCAAAGGCACTGCAGGCTTGATCTAAACTGCCTCAGGCATTTCACTGAGACAGGATGAAGCAAAGCTGAGCTTATCTGTACAGTGGTCATAAAGGCACAATGAAGAGACTTCTTAATGCAGCTTTATGTCAGCTGGCAGCTGCTGCTGGTTCCAGCAAGTGCAAGTTACGGAGGAGCACAATAAACAGTAAGAGAAACAGAGTATGTGTTTGTACTGACGCATTTGGGCACGCATTGTGTTAAATTGTATACATAAGTAAAGTAGGAGAGGCTCATTTAGATTCTCTCTCTGCCCAAGCAGCACAGTTAAAATAAAAGAGAAACAGATTGGTGTGTTAAAAGAAAAATAAGCAAATCATTTCCAAGTGAACTACTTGTGAGGTTTGCCACTATTGTTGGAGTAAATGGGATGAAAATGCCTCCAAATTAACACATTTGTTATACATTCTTAGTTTATCAGCTCAGGTTGGGTTGACAGCATAACAGCATTCTGCAAAGGAAAGAGTCAGTGATCAGGAAAATCTGATTTTACATTCATTGTTTTCATGTTCTGCTGCTTGCAGGTAATGAGGTGGATGCCAATTCTCAATAGTGCATGTGAAGCGATCATATACCATTGCTGTGCATATTTCTTCTGCACTTTATCAGCCTCAAAAATACTGTTTGCACAAACACAGTTATAGCACTTCTCTGTTATCCATGTAAAGATGTGAATGATTGGAGTTTTAACTCATGTATAAAAGGGTGACAAATTCAACACAATAACATTTTCTTACAGTTGCCATCAGCTGAGTTGGACTGGTCCAGGGTTTACCCTGCCTGTCGCCTGCTTAGATCTGGGAGAGGCTACACTTCCCTGTAACCCTGAATTGGATTGAGCGGTAGTGAAATTGGATGGCTGAATAGCTGCTTTTAGTTTTCTCAATTTTTACCAGTATTGCCATTTCAAACCACACTTTATACTTCAAACTGACTTTGAGCTTATGTTATAGAATGCTGCATTATCAAAAAGAAGTTAGGACAAAATACCCATAGGAGTGTGTGTGTGCATGTTTGTCTATGTGTGTTGGCCCTGTGATGGACTGGCGACCTGTCCAGGGTGTACCCCACTTCTCGCCCAATGTCAGCTGGGATTGTTTCCAGCCCTCATCGACCCGTTCGGGAAAAAGCGGAAGACAACGGATGGATGGAGGGATGGAAGTTCGGAAAAAATGTAAATTAATTCAATAAACATTTGCTGTAGTACAAATTAAACTATACAAATACACCACAAGTACCATGTTACATAACCCCATGAGATAAAAAAAATACTCATGGAAACAAAGTATGGCGCTCGTATTCTGTGAGCTGTGTGTTGTAGCTACTGAACTGTGAGGAAATCAATCTCTTAACCAAACACTAGGAAAGCTTCTTCACCTGTGTTTATGCAGCTCTGACCTGCCTTGTAGAGAAAAACGGCAGACAATGAAAAAGGAGAAGAGAATAGGTGCTGGCTGAAACAATCAATAACGGTACTGGTCAAGCACAATTAAAAATGTGTTTCAGAAACACAAAAAAGGAAAGAAAATATTGTTGTCATGTGTAGAATTACAAATGTGCTGCTTACCATCAATATGATCATCTGTTGGTTTGAGTATCATCCAAGAGTAAAACGTCTTAAATGACAGAGTTAAGTCTGGGATATCTATGTTTGAGTGCGTTAGTTTGCAAAGAAGTGGTGTGGGAGGTATGTTGAGACCATCAAGCATTCAAAACTGAGCTACAATGATGTTTATTACTCTATTAAAAATGCTGCTTCACAGCAATTATAATAAAAGCCTGCTTCTTATTGTTTTTGTTAACCCTTTATACGGCAAGTGACTATTTTTGATCATTTATGCAGTCCTTCTACACTATGTCACCACGGCCTTTTGCAAGCTTGTGGAATGACGTAATTTGACCGAGCTAATCAGCGGGGATAAAGCTTGTTACAGTTGTACCATTAGACTAATCAACTGGTGTCTATGAGACTCCACATATCAGTATTTTAGCAGAAACTGAAAACACCTGTTCTGCTGCTTGTTCCGCTACATTTTTACTCTCAAATTTACTAGAAAAATATATTCAGGAATTTATATGGCTAAAAACAACTATTAAGCTGCATTTTGAATAGTTTTATTTTAACAATTGATCCTTTTTTTTGGTTGTTATTTTTATTTATATTCATACTGATATTATTATTACTGCTTTTCAAGTAAACAGTTCATCTTTGTTCATAATTGTAGTTATAGTTACAGTAATAAAATATATTAAATATGTATAAAGTATTGTACACTTTCTATTCACTTTTCTATTGTGCATCTTCATTTGTACATAAAATTTGTGCTTACAGAAAAATAAAATGTGCAATGTATCTAGTAATAGATATATTTAAATATATTTTAATATAACTGTTATTTATGGTTTGTCATAGTAATATGTATATTTGTAATATTTTGATCTCAACTGTTTATGTTGTTCTCAACTCTTTGATGCGATTTCATCATTTTGTTCCATACACTCAACACACTATTTTTTTTTTTTTTACCGGAATAGTGTAGTGTAAGGTATATTTTTATCATTATTTTTAACAAGAAGACCAAAATTATTTTTTTAATGTAACAACAGAATAGTTATCTTTTTATATACCAGAAAGACACTTTAAGATTTTTTTTTTTAATTTCAAAGTTCAGTAAGTGCTATATAAAGGGTTAAACCTACTTTATTTTTTTTTTCTGTCCTCCTTGTAAAAGTTGGTGACAATTATATTAAAATGCCATCCAATCAGCTGAATTTAGTTGGTTTATAACCAATATTTGTTAAGTTTCATTTCATTCCTTTATTTTTCAATCCTGTATTTAAACTAAAACAAATATGATTAAAAAATCTGTCCATTAGCTGTAAAGTTGCTGACAGACAGGCTGACAAAAACAGGCAAGAACCTCCATGGCAAAGGTGAAAGTTACTGTCAACAGTGCAACACCTGCTTTAGGGATCCATACGAAAGATGTAGGCTATGTGTTACCATGCCTGTATATATTCATAGCCAAACCCATTTCAACAACCCGAATCCCCACTTATACATTTTTCTTAAGCTCCAATTTTCTTTGGTCATCTCAGATCTCAGATGTCATGTTTTACAGAAGCACATAAATCGCTCTTCACTAACTCCTATGTACATTGCCATTTTCAGACATTGAAAGCCACTGGAAGAGCAAGTGTAAGTTCATATATTTTTATTTACTATTTATTACTGATACTGCAGTGTAATAGCTTCTTTACTTAGAAAGTCATGTTTATCAGTTTCTTCAAAATTATTTATGCACATTGGTTTAATCATGAATGTACGAGTATATCCACTACCCATGTTGTTTTAAGCTGTATAAGAGTGTAATGTGAAACTAAATGTTGGCTTCTACTACAATTATCTTATTGATTGGACAAAAGCAAGTCAGCACATTCTGACCTTACAACTGGAAATGGGAGAAACTACACTCTTTTGAATTAAAGCATCAGAACAAACACACAGAATCATGTGGACATGTACAGCTAAGTACACTTACATAAATATGTGATGTTTAAGCACGTAAACATGCAGCACATGTGTACAGCAAGTGGACAAAAACACAGTATGCCTGCATGTTTTATGTTTGTTCGACAGATTCTGGCTGAAATGGCAGAAAGTTCACTAACACAAGACACACTGTGCACCAAATATAAATTAACAATGAAGATTCAGTCACAAGAAACTCAGCAACTTCCACTGACATCTGCTGCAGGGCCATCAGGGTGAAGAAAACATCTTATATTATAGTCTGTGCTACATTTCATATTTACCAGTGCTCTATCAAACTTTGTGTCCTCACAGAGAATCTTTCTGGTGAGCATGTTTGTGCACGTTTAAAAAAAGGATTTATGAATCATAATGAAAATTAAAAGGAAGATAAACCATGTAATAACTGGTCAAAATAGTTATTTGTTTTGGGGAAACAAAAGGGAAAAAAGCTCACTAATGTTTTTTTTTTGTTGTTAATACAAACATTGTGACAAGGAAAACACATCTGATGTTTTCCTGCTGCATGTTCTCTTCATCCCTTAAGAGCTTGACTTGCATTTAGCCTACTTACATTTAAAGAAAAACAAAATAAATAAAGTAACAAAAATAAATAAATAAAAAATCACAATTATACATTTTTAATAACAATAAATACTTTAAATCATGAATGTATAAATAAAATGTACAACTCATTAAAGTATGTTTTTAATTAACTATAATTCAATTATAGCAATGGTGACCTGACAAGAAAAAATAAAATTAATTTAAACATGTTATATAAAATATATGTATAAATAAAAACAATACTATATAATATTTATCTTTCCTCTGTTTAATTTTATTTTCGGAATTCTCATTTAAATTGTAAGATTGTTGTTCTATGTTTTTATTGGGCAGTCTGCGTTTTAAAGGGGACTTTTCAGTAAAATCACTTTAAACAAATGTATATAAACTAAATCAGAAGAATAAAAGAAAAGCTGTGATTAGTGTGACAAATTCTAAACACAGGCATGAATTTAACAAAATTTTCTAGATAAAGCTCAGTTGCTTGTGTTCATGTGCATGCCATGTTCTTCTGAAGCATTCATGTTACAATCTCCTCAAGATATATTATTGTAGAAGTTTCAACCTGTTTTGAATCTGAAGTGATAACTGAACAAAACAAACATCCTTCATTCAAATGTTTACATACTCTTATCCAGCACAAATGTTAAACTCCACAGAGGATTCAAGAAGAAGAACAAGAAAAAAAGACTGGAGAAAACAGTATAAAGGCCATAGACTCATTGAAAAAAGAAGAAAAAACTAAATAAAAACAAAAAAAGCTCAATCTATCAGCCTCTTGAAAAACACCACCTGCCGCGCAGCTCAGCATTCGCCAGACATCAGGAGGACAAAACGTTGAAGTAATGTCTATCTGACAGAATACCCTCAGGCCTCAGTGGTGTCTAAAAGCACAGGGAAGCAGAGACGAGCGCAAACAGAGGCATTCTTTGACAGAAGAAGTCAAGATACTCAGAGAAGACAGACAGTGGTAGAAAACTTGCTTTTTTTCCTCTCCCAAAGACTCAAAGATGGGCAGAGTTTGACATTATTTGTAGAACAAATCTAAAAGATACATTAGTTCAGTTTCTTTGTTTGTTTCATTAATATTGTCAATCAAACAGAAAACTGAGCTTGTTGCAAAATCAGGTGGTTGCAAATGAGATAAGTTAAGAAAAAAATTCCAGTGGGAAATTAATGGCAGGCTAAAAAGTGTACATCTGCATTACAGCATTCAACAGGCCACAGATATAAACACATAACACAATAATAGTATAGCAAATAGTGTAATGCACATATTACACAACCTTAAAGCTATATCTTATGTTAATTAATCTAAAAAAAAATAAAAACTCAGTAAATGTAAACAACAGTAATACTGCCATAAACCTTTGTCCACAGGAGGAGCGCATGCAGTGTAAACATAGCTACCGGTGTTTGTTTTTTTTTTTAGTTTTTCACATCTGATTCTTCAGAGTCTACACTGTGAATGAATGAATGAATGAATGAATGAATGAATGAATGAATGAATGAATGAATGAATGAATGAATGAATGAATG
>JBAMHX010000014.1:17725892-17746275 GCA_037177515.1 Pseudomugil tenellus | reverse complement strand
TGAATGAATGAATGAATGAATGAATGAATGAATGAATGAATGAATGAATGAATGAATGAATGAATGAATGAATGATATCCACGTCTGAAATAGTGCTTATAGTGACACTAACTATTCAGCGTCAAGCATACCACAGCGGATTTCTTTTTCTCAAAAACCCCACATTCCCTTACAGAATGCTTGAGAATGCCCACATCCCACAGTGAAAATTAGGCCTGTTAATATTTATTTCTTACATTGTGGATGCTGAGCACATTTTGGCAAAAGGCAATTGTTGTGAACATAAGCTCTTCAGCAGATTTGCATGTATGTTGATTTTATAAATATTGATTAAATCTATATATTTTTTCAACAAACACATTTTAAAACCATTATGATTTCTCACTTGCATGGTGATAACAGCCAGTTTTAATATTTAGCTATTTCACGAAACTGAATCACATGACAGTAATAGACTTATATAAAAACTGTGGGCTGATACAAGCAATACAAAAAGCTCCAAAGTGTGAAGAGTGACACGGTTGGTGGTATTTTTTTGGGTTCATCATTAAAGTGACCCTTTACACGCTCCAGCAGCCATTTGATCAACTTTTAATTTAAATCACATACATACTGTGTATTTATTTTAGTTGATTCCCAATGGATAAGACTAGGTCTGTCTGTCCTTAGACTTGACACTGGCTGTATGGTCATGACAGGAGACATTGACTTGATCCTAAAGCTGATCCATGTAGAAGTCAACACAAAGAACAAGGTCAGGGAATTACACCAGGAACATATTTCTACAGAGATGTCCCATGCGGTCCTTATTTGGACATTACATATATGTTTACCTAATCATAACGGCAGATTTATTTTTTTCTTTTTCTTGTTAAACTTTTCTCATTTGTTATAAAGAGGTTAGCTTTGTGACACCAACGAATAGATTTATCACAACAGACTGAAAAACGTACAGTATTTCATTATTACTAACACAAAAGAATTGCGACAGACAGAATTATGACATCTCTTACTTGGGACTTCTTGTAGAACAATAGGTCACTCGAGTATTCTATTGGTGATAAATATTACGATAACCTACTTTTTCCAATAATGCCTTGTGTTTGGTTCCTAAGAAATTTACCCTTTGCTCAGTCCCATCCCAGAAGTGCCACTGACCAATCATATATTAGCAACAATAATCAAGAGAGAAAGGTTGTTGTCCTCCTGCACAAAAATTCAATAGCAGTGCATGTTAGGCACTTGGGTTTGGGTGATACTTGTTTTTTTACCTTCCGAAAACACAACTGAACAGTGCCAAACATGGATTAAACAGGAAAACCTCACTTGCAGCTTCATCAACTGAAATTAACCAAAAACTCCAAAGTAAGATGCTAATGATGACTAGCATACAGTTGTTAGTTAAAAAAAACAAGCAGATAATTAATTAATAGATACTAGTGCTTTATCATTGAGTAGGGTTGTTGTGTACCATTTGAGACTAAACAATTGTACCAGACAACCAAGTTATCTGTATAGATATTTCACACATTAAAGCTATCTTAAAATACAATATTTTGACTTACCCCACAACATTGTGGTTACTGTTTAGTATTTATTACATACATGAATACTCAAACATGGGGTGACTAAATCTTGCAATATGAACAGCGAGTCATTGAACCCATTCTCATGCATTCTTCATCAACATTGTCTCTAAGACAATTAAATGTATAATAAATTTCTCAAAATCATATTGCAGTGATTTCTGTGTTTTTCTCTGATATTTCCAAACTACTACTCCAACAATTTTAAATGATTTCCTTTGGAATATATTTTACCAAAATTGCTGAGACATCCATGTTTTTTTGCAACGGAAAAGCTGGCCGAGTATAAACCTGCGAGACGTAGCAACAGTAGGGGCTTAGCAAATGGTCAATTGGGATACTTTTGGCATTTTCTGTAAAAATGGTATGAATAACAGCTTAAGATGAAAGCTATATTTAAGAAGTAAAACAGATGAATGCAAAATATAGGATGGCTATGAGGAATGCAAGCTGTTTGGGATTAGACACACATGCAAATCATGCTAAACATATGCAAGGCAACTAGACAAACCAGTTTCCGTGAAGTTTATTAATGAACCTCTGCTGCACCTGTTGGCACAATACAATTTAAAAATTGGCACAATTAGTTATATTCTATGATTTAAAAAAAACTGCATATAAAAGTTCTAAATTGCAGAAGGCTTAGGTCAATCCCATCAACTACTAGGTGGGAGACAAGGTGCCTTCAGGGCAGGTCACCAGTCATTCTTATCTAGTATGATGCAATTTACACAAAAAGCACAATTATTCCGTAATCAAAATTCATACGTGACAACTGATTACCTGAATGAAATGTGATTGTATAAAACGATCCAGTTTCCTCTAAGGTTCCATTGAGTTTTTCAACATGTTCATAACAATATTAGCAAAGCATCTGCTATATTTCTTCCTTGAGCAACATGGCAAATGCCAAAATAATTTTAGAACAATGAGTTTGTTTCTTGATGCAGCACTACTGAAATTGCCATAACAGGCTATGTGCTTATGTACATTCCTGCTGTAAACATGTTGCTTTGTCCCATTTTAAGAAAGACAATCCCAAGGCTATGGACTCTGGTTTTCTATTAATCAGAATCAGGCTGTTCTCTTCTCAAATCACAAGATGAACTTTCAACTGTGATCAGCATTAATATTCACAGAGCAAGTGCAATCAATGCCATCCATTCTAATTTATTTAGTATTTTTTATGAGGCTTAAGGCAAGGTTTAATTAGTTTTTTTATGTGTGTCTTTAACAGAAAGGAAAAGAAAAAAGGAAAATGTTTTTTATCACTACAAAAATATAATAAACTTTGTTGAGAGTTGTGAAGAATAACTGGTACATTATTAATTTAATTTTAGCAAACCAAAGAAAGATTTTTTTTTAAAAAAAGAGACCAAAAAACATCAAAAGTAAAAGAATTTCTTTAAAGACTGACTAATTATTCTGCAATGACAAGAATAAAGTCCTGTCAATATCAGAACAAAAAGAAAATGTGTGGGGTCTTTTTTGTTGAGGCCTTTTTCTGAACACTGTGTGATCCAGGGTTCCTTCTGATCCTTCCTGTTCTTAATGCTGCACATTCTTGGTGTGCTTCTTTTTCTTTTTTTTACTGTACTTCTGTCCATCTGCCCTGTTCTCCCACAGGAGATGAAAATGGGATCTTAGCAGAAGTCTGATTAAAGGGACACTTCCTCCTTGGAGACCAACAGACAGTTTCTGTGTTTTCTTCAGTTCTCTTCCTCAGAGCATCAGAAACCTTAGGTTTGGGAACAGAAGGGCCTGGTAGCAGGCTCATGCAGAGCGAGCTAATTAAATTAGACCTCCTTTAATAAAAGAGGAAGTCAACTTAACACTTTTATCCCAACTCCACCATCAAAGGAAGAGGAAAATAAGGCATTAAATGGGAAAACATACAACCTGAAGCTACAAATTTCTTCATGTTACATTACGTTTGCTCTACCACTCAGCAACATTCAGCCTCGTGCATGGAGGGGAAAAAAGATATGAAAAATAAGTTAACTGTTTTTCAAAGAGGAAAAGTTCACAAACACCAAGATTCTTCAAAAAAGAGTCTATTGTAAACCTTTTTGGTCTTGCTGTGAAGGATTGTCTTTACTGGAGTTGGCTGACAGACACGTGTGCAGCACAAATTAATTTAACATGGGTTGTGGTGATGATTTACAGCATCACAATTTTCTAAACACATCTATATACTAGAAGTGTTTACTGCTAAAAAAAACATCTTTAAAATATTGCTGAGTGTTTTGCATTGTAGTTTGGGTTCTGGTTGTATTCAGTCAAACACTCTGTGCACTTTAAACACTTGGTTATTGCTACCACATACAAATACACAATTATTTGGTCCAATTTGTATTTTCAATATTGAAATGCTCAAAAACAAAATTACATTATATCAAACACGGTGTGCTGAGTGTACTTTTAAATTCAAGTAAAAATGGCAAGTTAGTAAAAAGGTGAAAATGCTGCAAGCTAAGGCTGCAAGACACCGCTGTCTTATAAAGTTAAAAAAAATTAAAAAAGAATTGCTATCATCAACGTCAGACTAAAGCAACTTGGAGAAACACAAATATAGACGCTTTCTTTCAAACTTTCAAACTCAGAATTGGTTTACACTGTTTTTTGTTTTAAATACTCTATTATTAATCTAATTCAATTAAGTGGCCCAAATATGTCCACACACACATTTCAAAATTTAATTAAATGCATATTCTTGTGGGGAATTGTTTCACATGCATGCAGTATTTAGAAATAGAACTTAGCCATTAAACCTTGCACTTGGCTCTCCTAATCTCATCGTTTTTAGTGAGACAAAAGCTAAAAAAAAGTCCATCAATTTCAGCACTGAAGGAGGAAATTAAAAGTTATTGATGTGGGTCAAATTACAGTAGGCTACAGGAGAAAATCTAATTAATTATCACTAACTTACAAGAACAACATCTAAAGCTGACATTAAAAGAATTTGGTTATATCAGAGATCTAAAATAAGCTAAAAGGGAATATCCTATTGATGGCAAAGCACCATCAGGATCACAAGTTGAAAACCATAAGGGAATATATTTCCTCATGATTTTACAAATACAATTCTACTGAATTTATGTTGTGGCATACCAGGTCACTGGACTGTTTGACATTGATTATGAGGAATGGAAGGAAGTGGTGTTCTCCTTTGGTTTCAACCAGCCAATGACAGAAAAACTAGAATGAAACAGGGAGAAAGAAAAAGAGGAGAAAAAGAGCTTCTCCTCACATCCTCGTTATGTAAACGAGGTGCATGACTGTTCAGTGGGTCCCTCGAGAGTTAATTACCAGTGGCTTCTCAGCCTAATTGGCTGAAACTAAAGAATTTGCCATTTCTTATTCCCATGCTCCCTCTCCCCAACCATCTTGTTCTCCCTTTCCATCTCCTTCGCTCTCTTTTTCATTCTGTTTCTTTCTTTGCATCTCTCTCACACATACACACACAAGCACTTCTTCTCCTTCCACTTTTCAACCTGTTTTCTTGTTTTCTCCTCTCTTCTTTCTCAGCTTTGGCCTTCTAGCTTAGCTTCATGCTAGTTGAAAATCTGGCACTGATGCCTAATTTGAGCATCTGCTCCAGCTGGCAGAATAAGCAGATTTTTACATTGCTAATTCCAGCTATTTGGCTAGACTAATCACTACTGGATAAAGAAGAGAAATGAGGGATGAGGGTTGCCCATCACTTTGAAAAAAATGAGTTGGCATCTCATCTGTTTCTAAATGGATGCAAATTAAATTCAAAAAGGCCGGGATAACAATTTGGAAGTAAGAATGAAAGTCGGCAACACTGAGGGGAAATATTAATAAATCAGGGCAGGCAAGGGGAGGAACCAGGGGGATCCCGAGGACTTTGATTTCAATGGACACTGCAAAGTAACCAAAAACGATCCATTTCTGTGTCTCCCTTATTACTTTCAAATGTATTAGACACATTTTCAGAGTTGATCAATCCTTAGATTCAACAAGTACCAACAAACTGCCAGACTCTGCAGATCAGCAACATTATCCTCAATCTCTGCTGTCTTTTAAGCTCAAATGAAAAGATCTGTATCCATCCATCAATCCATCCATTATCCACTGCTTATTCCGCAAACGGTGTTGTGGCACACCCTGGACAGGTCGCCAGTCCATCACAGGGGTAATCATTTCATGAGTGTTTAACCAGTGGAAAGAGTTTTTTTTTTTGTTTGTTTTTTTTTACATTATACCAACTATGGTTTGAAAAGAACTAAAAAATCTGGAAAATCGATGGGATATTGATTTAAATAAAACAACATTATTTTCAAATATTAATTGTATTTGTTTGATGCCAAACAGCAGAAAAACAAATAAAAGAGAAAGCAAGAAAGAAAGACAAAGAAAGGAAACGACTGAAAATGAAAGAAACAAGAAATATATAAATAAATTGAAATACTGAAGAGAGAGAAACATTTGAAAAAGAAGAAAAAAAAAGACCTCCACAGTATAAAAAGAGCAAAAGAGAATTTTAATTAGCATCCCACAGGGTTTAACATCTAAATACGAGGAGATTTCCACTGGTGTATATAATACTTCACGAACACAGAAATGTTTTTTTTTTTTTAATCCAGAGTTGTGCACTTTTACAGAGATTTTTGCACAGTGTTTAAAGCAGCAATATGTGTATAATGATTACAGGTAATGTAGGTACTTGATGAACAGATGTAAGGTATTTGGTACCGCTGCTGCCGTTTTGGCCTTGCTCTTAAAATGAACCAAACACTAACCTTACCTACTGTCGCCATGTTTATCATTTATGTTTGCACCTTACAACTTTAGCTAATGTATCCTACTTACGTTCTCCAAGTTGGTGCAATTCTCCATTAATAAAAAAGGCACACAATAGGTTTAAGAAAATATTTATATATATCACAATATTTTGTGTAATAATATGACTATTTAAAAGCTCTGTAATGTTTTTTGTTCAATAAAATATTTTTGCTGAGGAGACAGATTTTATATACATTATTCATATTCTACATAAAGAGCAAATGTTTTTATTTATTGCGTTGTGAAATGTAGATAACTCTGTTTGTATTCAGTAAGTTGGCATAAAGCATGTAGTAGCTTTAGGTATTTACTATGCTGTAACAGTCTTCTTACCATTATGCTGTAGTAACAGTTTAGTTTTTAGTAAAGCTACACAAGTTATTTTCTGGGGAATACTTTAAATTATAACATATGGGAAGATGAAGGGAATCAGCAAGAGGAATAGATGATGAACAACCTAGTGACCTACTAGAAGTCACATTAGGGCCCTACTGACCCATATGAATGGGCTGATAACCGACTCATAAAGTTCATTCAATCGGGTGATTGAATGTGACATTCATATTAGTTGTACAGACTTTGTGGAAGTTCTATGTAAATCTTTTGGGTTACTCAACTTGTCTTAATAATATGATGAAAAACTAGTGTGTCATATGACACTAAGGGATCCTGACCATTCGTAGGACTGCTGATGCATTGGGAGTGAGAAAGTAGTGAATCCACAGCATGACCCTGGAAAAGTGGAAAATCTTACATGAGACAGACAAGGTCCCGAAACTGTTTAACTGTTGGTAAATAAACAACACACACACACACACACACACACACACAATAACAAATAAAATAAAAAATATCAAATAAGAATAAATGCAGAAAAAAATAACCAAATGGGACCTGACAGTGCACACACCTGCAAAAGGGAAAAAGTGCCTTGCTAAACAATGGCCTGTAAAACACTATTAATATGCACAACAGTTGCAAGTCATTCAGTCTCCTTATTTGCTCATAGAGTCATCCAAGCAAAAACACAGAGGAACTTAACAATACTTTCGTATTACATAAACAATGATCAGGGCTAGGCAGTAGTGTGAACAAAATATGATTAACTGTGCTTGTAGTTCAAAGGCCCTGCACAAATTTTAGTCACTCAATGCAGGCATATCTGTACGGCCACAGCTGTGTGTTTAAAGATAATTGCCACACTCTGCATGAACTGAAATACCATTTATTCAGTGTAATGAGGAAATATTAAAGAAAATGAGAAAGCAGAAAAAAGAAGGATAGAGAAAAGAGAAATAACAGAAAATGACAAAGAACAAGGTAGAATAAAGAGAAAATATACAAATCCCATTTTTTATTTCTTTATTCTTTAAATAAATAAAATCAGCATCTGTCTCTGTTCTGAAGGTGCTCATTAGACTATTCAGTATTAAAAATATAGAATCATTTTGGAAAAATTACCATCAATCCAATTAAAATAACTGTATTAGTAAGAATGATAACAGTCAAACAATGGCTGTTTTCACCTGAGCACAGTGAGAGACAGGATTTCAGGAAAAGTCACTTTCCGTTGCTTTAAAGGATATTTCAACTAATTTTTCAGGAGCAACAGGTACCATTTCATACATATAGACAAATTACTCTATTACAAATTACAAGTATTTACTATGCCAATCATAAATACTTTCATTTAAACACATGTTTTGGGCAACTGTGGCTGAATGAAAGAGTCTAATGGTAACTGGAACTATAACCTATGAAATTAAAAAAAAAAATATTCATGTAAAAGTGGAAACAAGCAATGTTCAGACACTAAAGAAAATTGTAGAAATGTGGGTGTTTCTGAGCATTCTCTTTCAACCAACATTCTTCTGACACTGATTATTGATCATCTTCCCTTCTATCTTTTTATTATTCTCTTCTTCATCTACGTCAGAGGTGCCCATATTTAGCCTATGGGAGCTTCTGAGCTGCAGGTTTTGGATGTTTACTGCTGCATTACACCTGAATTAGACTGATGGGTCAACAGGCTACAGCAGCAGTAGATGACAAGTTTGTGAGGAGAGCCATTCAATTTGAAGCAGGTGTGTTGGAGCAGAGAAACATTTAAAACCATCAGCAAAACAACCAGAGCATTGGAGCTAGACACACCTGACAGAACCTAGAGCACCATCAGGCCTCCTAGATCTGGTCTTGCCATCAACAAAATTTAATTAAATCTATTGATTAAGAAGAATATTTAGAAGCTGCAACTATACTGAATATTAAGTAGTAAAGACATTAGCTAATATGTGCAACTACAGACCTTTTGTCTAAGATCTATTTATTTTTAAGGAAAATTAAACATCACTATTTAGAACAAGAGTAGCTTACAATTAATAGCTTAACTGTTGCAGATTGACTGTGCTTGTTAAGAGCATTATTTTATCAGGTCTCCATTTACAAAAACACTTTTCAAACTTTGGGAGGTTTTCATCTGAGATCTCCTCATCCATTTAAGTGCTCAGGCTTGTGGTTGGATGTGACAATGTGATGAGACGACAGCCCGAACAAATTAAATGAAACTACGTAGTTGACTTATACTAATTCACTATTTGCAGGAAACAGATTCCTTGTTTGCAGGTACAGACTTGAATAGAGTGATTCTCATTCATCTTCTAGCTGTAGAAAAAATGCTCAGGTAAGATGATAGTCTGTCAATATATAAAGGATGTTAATGTTTCTGAAACAACAAAAGCATTTTCCAAGAAAATTAATACCAATACTAAATAAAAACTAAATAATTAGATTTGTAACAGAAAAAAAATTGTCAGGGAAGAATGTTTTCCTGGCTTATAGTAGACAAATTCAAACACTTTCACAACCCATTAGGTATAATAAGATCCTAATATGACATTGTTTCGATTAACCTTTAACAAAAAAAAAAAAGAGAGTGCCGTGTCAATGCCCTCATTTTTTTCCTAGTTGAATTGCATATAAGGTTTAGACTTTAGCACAATAACACACACAATCTCATTCCTTCATAAGCAAGCAACAGGTTTTGTATGAGGTGAAATTGTAGTGGAAACTATAAAAACATGTTTCTCTGAATGGTTTGGTTTGATAAACCATTTCTTTGAAATATGATTATTGTTTTCAGACCCTCTCTGGTTAGACATGGTGAGTTGGTTAGGTTAAGCAACATAAAAGCTAGGTCAAAATGACTGGTGTAGTTTAGATGGTAAACTGGCTAAGTTTAGGGTAAAAAAAACATGAATTGGCTTAAAATGATTGCCAAATAGTCGGCCATGTAAAAGAAAATAACCTAGCACAGCGAATAACATTATTAACCTATAGTACATAATATTGTAAAAATGTTTCATAGCATCAAATAATCAGACTCACCATAAACCTCACAAGATGACCTTATGTTCTTTGTATTTCCAAGTGAAAATCTAAATAGATAGTTTTTGCTTTAAAACATAAACAAGATTAATCTGTTCTGATGACACATCCTGTAATCCTGCAGTTCTCATCTCCTACTGTTATCCATCTCATCTCCTCCCTATGGCTTTACTCCAACATCTACCCCTTCTGTTCTGCACTGTGAGATGTACTGTAAGACTAGATGGCTGAAGCTACTGGTGGTAGTGATGGTGGCATTTAGGAAACACCTCCTTATCCCCCACTTTCCTCACCCATCACCTATTATATTGATTATCAGTACTGTCAATCTTAGTACCCCTCACTCCTCCATCCTCCACCACTCACTTCTCAATCCCCATGCCCCCCTTGATTGTAGCCTGGAGGGCTGTGATGTTAGATGGATCCAGCTCGGATCCAGCACTCCTGTGACAGCTTTAGGAAGAGGAAGCTTAACTTGGTAGGAGAGGGACACTTGCTCTCTCTATTGAAGATCCCATGACATGGAACTGGTATTGCCATGCAGAGTTTGTGGATAATTAGCTAAACATAACAGAGCAGTACCACCTGAAAGTGCAGAGGTAGCATGGCACAACATCACTTGTGTAACCAGCAAAAGGAACAAAGAAGAAAAAACAGCCTTAATATATTTAATAGTCGCGAAGGCCAACTGGCTTTTGCTGTGTCTTTTTTGCGCTTTTTTCTAAGAGTTGTACTGCTATGACTCTGTCATCAATCAGAACTGGTAAACTTTGAATTCTGCACTGATAGACAAGCATGCCAACATGCAATATGAAAATATTTTAACAATTATGCATGAGGACTAGAAAGTGACAATTAATTGAATAAACAAGAACACAAACCTCTTTATCACCTGCGATACCACCCTTCTCCCTTTTTAAAAAAATATATAGAAGGTTTTATTAAGACTAAAGCAGTAAATTAGAGACCACATGCAATCACCACAAGTGAAATGAACTAAAATCATCAGCACGTTTTCTGTTTTTATAATGCCTTGTAGCCACTGCAATAAACTATTTGGTTTCAAAGAAATTGAAAAAAGAATCAAAACAAAAAAGAATAAAAGGAAAAATAATGATCTATGCACTGTGAAAATACTTTTTTGCCTTTTCAAGACGAAGGCTGAACATCACATGAGCCCTTAGATGCCTTCTGAAGGAAGGTTTTTGTGTCTCTGTATGCATTATATTTTAGGTCTAAATAACACTAAATCTTCTGTGCGATCTTTTAAAAGTCCTTGGTCCGGTACATCATTAACCCATGCCACTGGACCAAAGAACTGCCAAAATATAGGGCCATTCCAAAACCTTTGATCTTTTGTTCTGCTTACGCCATTAGTGTGGAGAGCCACACACAGTGGCTCGCTGCCAAGAGTTTGTTAGATCTCGTTAACGAGGATGGCTCAGGTAGTCCTAATAGAATCTTTCCTGCCCTTATCTGTGTTGACTTCAAACAGTGTGGGATGAATGAAGGGAAAACAATCTGGGACTGACTTTGAGGAAGAGGTTGAAGAATACTTACAGGCTTGTGCTTTTCTATGGGTTGGGCAACCAAGCTCCTACTACACTGCACAGATCAAAGTTAATTCCCCTCTTAATTAAGCTGAAATTGGATGAGAGCAGGCAGAGACAAGCTTTTGTTTTCCTTTGTGCCATCAAACATTACAAGCTGTATATCTTAGTGTGCATTTGTGTGTGAGCATGAGGGAATGATTTCTTAAATCTGTACCCACAACCATAGGTGTCAACACGCCCCTTTAAGGTGTGTGAGGAGTGCATACCCTTGCCTCTCTCTGTGTGTTAGGGCTACTTGTTCGATCTCTCTCCTGATGGCCAATCTGTCTGCATATGGCCTGGTGTGTGCACAGTGGCGATCCGTAATGAGTCTCCTTCTGCCACAGTCTTTTTCATGACCATGTCCATGTGTTGTGATGCTAATGAGCCCTTGCTACCACAAACACCCTCCTTAATTGTCCTCTTTGATCTACCACTAATTCTGCTAATTAGGGGCCCAACTTTCAAAGTTAAACGTTTTCCTTCCACGTGCTATTGTGTCC
The DNA here is from genome assembly GCA_037177515.1 of Pseudomugil tenellus. Classification (NCBI taxonomy): domain Eukaryota; kingdom Metazoa; phylum Chordata; class Actinopteri; order Atheriniformes; family Pseudomugilidae; genus Pseudomugil; species Pseudomugil tenellus. Next base: position 17,734,401 of record JBAMHX010000014.1, on the reverse strand, counting down.
ATTCATGAGTGTGTGTGCATATTAAGAGACAACAAAATAAAATGGCTTAAAAAGAAAAAAATTATTTCACCTGCCTATCCATCGTTCTCTTGGCCCAAAGGAGCTAGCTTGGTCACAAAACATAAAAAGGTATGCATCACTTGTCATGTGGAATTCATTACATTATCTACACTGTTACCAAAAACTAAAAGGCAGACAGGAACTCTATCACTGCTCCTACCAGATGTAAAGGTATGAAATCAGCTTTTACACAGATGCTTTGGTTTCCAATGGTTGCTCAAACACATCTGTACATGGGCAAACAGATTAATGTACTGTGTGAGCAAGTTTAGCTCAGAGATGGGAGCAAACATCCACTGACATAATCGAACTGACACCTCCAACAAAGCATCCTCTCTGCCATCCAATTTGTTTGCTCTGCTGTCTCACATATTGCACTAATATGTTGTAAGCTCTCTAAAACATCCAAAATGAGCCCAAATACAGTATGAGGAATCAGATGAAGGCTTTTCGGCTAGAAAGATCTCAGGATCGTAATTTGTGTAATCCTTTAAATATAAAAAGAAAATGGAAAAAAGAACAACTGTTCAAGTTCTCTTTATCATCTATTACAAGGTGTGGGATTTTATAAACTTAAAAGATTATCATAGCATTATTATGGAATAAATGTTTAATCTAAAATTATTTAGATTAAAGTGGCTTGGGAAGTATTTTGTGCACAAGTGTCTGATATAAAAAGATTACAGATGCTGTCTAGAACAGTGTAGTTGCTCTTCTAGATTAGGTGAGAGTGTATTCTACCCGTACTTTTCTGTGTTATAAAAAATACAATGTACTATGCACTAATACAAAGATATAAATATATATTAGAACATGGATGACCTTATACGAGAGATTAGATTTGCACAGGGGAACCTCGGTGAGAGGGTGTTTACATCAGCATAGGCCAACAGACTCTGTTCATTTGTGAATTTGAGAGACCAACATTATTCCACATGAACATTGTGTTCATGCGGAAATTCTAAAATAAATCAGATCTTTTAAGAAGATCTGATTCTCCACAAGAGGCAAGTAAATTATAGAGCTGCATCAGATCCTAGCAGACTGGGTTGATCAGATTTCTATCAGAACTTTTTACCAAATTCTTCCACTTCTGCCTGTGAGCTATTTCTCCCATCAGAGCCACGTTTCACAAAGGTTTTTGTCCAAACTTATGTTTGTATTATTGTGGTTATATTTACCTACAGTCAACCCACAAAGCACTTGAAACTTGAAACTAACCGAGAACTAAATCTTTAGGTTGGCTAAGTCCACTTGAATATTGAAAGTTGCACACCTTCTAGCTGGAGTATATAAACAGGATGATATAACTCCCATTCTAGCTTCCCTCTACTGGCACCACGGTGCCTCAGGTCAGCTGACCTGCTGCTCCTGGATGTACCGAGGTCAAAACAGAAGCTCAGAGAGGACAGAGCTTTTTCACTTTTCCGAAATTGTGGTGTGAGCTTCCCCTTCACATCAGAGACGCCTTCTCACTCCATTTTAAAAACTTAAAAAAGTTTAAAACTTAAAATCCATTTTTATTCTTTGTCTTTTAACCCAGTGTGAGACTGCTTCTGTTTTAGTCTGCTGCAGTTTGGTTTTAGTTATTGTTTTTTTTGTTGTTGTTTGTTTTGTTTTTTTTTGTATTTAGTCACTTTAGATTGGTTTTATTTGTATTTAATTTCTTATTTTTTAGAATTGTTTATTGTTTGTATGCTATTTTAGAAGCAATGAACAATTATTTTATTATTTTATTATCCCACGTATAATCATTTGTCGCTTTGGTTGATTTTGTACAGCACTTTGCTCCAACAACAGTTCTTTTAAAAGGACTTTATAAATAAATTTGAGTTTACTAAAATCCTTAACTCAGCTAAAACTGCTCATTAGATGGTGATATCCCCAAAACAACCACTGATCAAGACGAAAAAGGAAGAAAAAAGAAGCTTTTTTGATTTGCCTAGACAGAAAACAGAAATCCTGCCCCATTCAACTGGCTCATTCACTACAAGTTAACAATAGAGAAATGCAAAGTTTATGCAGTCTTGGGTTTCTTTTTTTCCTTTTACATAAAAAAATAATGCAGTTGTCAAAGGAATCCATTCAGTATGAGCAACAGAAGAAGAAGCAAACTATCCAGCATGTGCTACAACATATTCTACATCACTTCCTTTCTTTGTTTCAATGGATGGTCACTTTGTTTTAATATCGCAAGTGAACATCACCAAGGTTCACTTTTAAGTGAACCAAGAATCTTGGTTTTCAAGTGGACCAAATTAGCTTCTTTTACCACGAGAGAGTAAATGACCATTTACAACACTCCAAACATGTTGCACTTACCATTGGGTTCATTTAATTTGTTTGTACAGAGGGCCAGCAGGTCCATGAGGTCATGTAATCAGGGTCTGCTGGCCATACATGCTGCAACTGTCTCTCCTCTGTGGAACTCCCTTCTGATGAGCCTGAGATATGTGGACTTTTTTAAAAAGCTACCAAAAAAACATCTTTAAAACTAACTTTTGCTAAGTTTTTGTTCATGTGTTTTAAATTTTGTTGTTTTTTGTTTTATTTGTATTTTGTTTCATAATCATATAAACATTTTCTTGCTTGCAAGTGTAAATCTGTCACCAGAGTACTTACTACTTTTCGACGATTGTACACTGAGCCTGTTAACAACTAACTCTCTTTTAAATCAAGCAGGCAAGGAAATGTGAAGTTTGTGTTTAGAAGTGTGACTGTCATTTGCATATGACAACGTACATTTTGGTAAACACATCAGTGGAAACTACAGCGACATTTAAAGTGTAGTATAGATTGGAGAGGAATAGAGAGGTTCACACTTAATTAGAATATGTAGATGCACAAGAATACAAGCATCCAAACAAGCATTCAGAGTCACAAAGGGACTCGGGTTCATTGGCTTCTATGGGTAATTAATATTAATCATTAAAAGAAAAAAAGAACAAAAAAAGGAAAGCACAAGAGATACATTTGTGTCTCTCACCATCTACTCTAATATATGAACAGCTGAAGCTAATTTTTTATTCTGACAAACTGAGTTGTTAAAGCAAAACAGGAGATTAACAGTGATTTTAACCCACTATGAGAACAGTAGGTTAAACCAATCAATGCACTGGTTAAAGTAAAAGACACTTTGGCTTTAGAGGTAGATTTGATTGACATCTTATATATTGTCAAAAAGTCTAAATATCTAAACATGGGAAAAGGTGAATGTAAATTAATTTAAAAAATAGTAGTTTGAAGAAGCAAGGATGTGAATGGGTTAAAGGAGGCTGGGAAAAGGACTAGATGAAGACTAAAGAGCTGGCTGAAAGAATAACCTTGACAAAGTCAGTGACTGTTCAGACACTTAACACTGATCTACGAATCATCCAAGCTTATAACAAAAGAAGCAAAAATGTTCAGAATTTTCTTTGTGTCAAAGAGTCATCAGTCACCAGTCATCACATTAAAATATGATGACTGGTTAAGTTCCTGCTCCTAAAGTACACCCCACATCTGAACAGCAGATTTTACTCAAGTCATACAGATAAAAGATATTGAACAGTTCTATTGAAATAAACAAAATTCAATATTTTTTGTTGCTCCTTTATTTAAGTTCGCTTAAATTTGGGGGTTTTGGGAAAATCTGACATTAATTGAGGTAAATTCACAAACTTCTAAGCCAAAATTGTTTACACAAGGGTGTTAGCAAATTCAATATGGATGCAATTTTAAAAATGCTAATAACATGGAGAAGATAAGAGTGGAGGCAGTTGTCTGACACAGCACAGCCAGGGGATCCCATGCCAATCGGAGCATGGCCTTTTAACCGAGCACTCTGTCAGAGATGCCAGTTTGAAGGACGATGTTCGCCCAAGTGACATTTCTCCAGGGTAGGAAAGAGGGGACAAAAGTGTGAAACATTGTGGGTTATTAGAGGAAAACAGATTAAAAAAGAAATTCACAAAAAGCATTCATAAAATTGAATCCTGTGAGTAAGGTAGCCATTTTTGATCTAGTTATCAAATTTTTTTCTCTGGATTGAGAACCACCTGCTTGTTACACCCATGTAAAAACAATTTTTTAAAACATTTTTTTTAATTAAAAAGTAGACTTGATTGTAAACCACCTGAACATTTTTTTGGGCTGTGTGGTTGGAAATTATTTTTAAAATGATGCAATCTCAATGGCATTCAAAGCAGTGCTATTTGTGATGGTAAAATTCTGAAAACTGAACGCAAGTGGCAAAGAAAATTGATTTCAGCTTATTACTCTGGTTTCTGGCATCTTTGTTCAATTCACGTCATCACACCTGCGAGACCATTTAACAGAAAAGAGAGCAGATGAAAGGTGAGAAGACAAGAAAGATGCGCTTGTTTATTGGCTCAGAGGTCATTAGCATCACACCTATTAGTGTGCTGCCAGCTTCACCGGCCCTCTGTCACTCAATCCTCTGAGACAGATTGGCTGTCAGTGTGGAGACGCAGCCAACAACATATAAACACACTCAACAAACACACCTACTGCCAAATTCTGCTCAGTCTTTATCCATTTGTTGTCTTCATCTAAAGTATAAAAGACAAGTTAACAGATAGATGGGAAAAACACCGTGGCAGGGCACTCAAGAGGATTTGCAAACATGCTTTGTTAAGTCATGGACTGCAAGTTTCTTTATATGACATTACATATTGGTCTATTTATTTTGGACTCTGAAAACTGGCTGGAAATAAACATGTTTATTGGTTGTGTGAATTAATTATAGAAGCTCTGAATCTGGCATGGTGTTGACATTCTACACAATCTAATTCATATAATACAAGGTAGAAGTCAGATGGTAAAAGTTCCTTCCATCATTTAAGCTATTTTCTATATACCCATGTGTAAGCTGTTCACTTTAAACACTGATAAATATTGATGTTGATAAATGTGCATTAACAACAAGTTAATTATATGTTTTCTGAAGGCAGTGGTCATCATTTGGTATGGTTTATGGTAGTATACCATAAAATTCAAACAGAAATTGCACAAATATGTAGTACTAGTCATAAATTTGTACTCACTTAAATATTCCCTTTGAGAGGACGAGTCGCCCATTTAACACATAAAGTAGCTGAACAGATATTTTCTTCTAATGGCTTTTATAACCCATTTATTTATCTACCAGTTAAAGTTTAGACACAATCGGACCCATTCAATTTAATTGAAAAGTCTGTCCAAAACTGGTTGTGTATATGCTAAAAATGTTTTAAATTTCCCAGAATGGAGTTGTTACTCTTCATAAGATTTTTATTGCTAGGCTTTTCAGTCATTTCCACATATTTTAAAACCTTACTGAAAGTTTATAAGTCCCAGGATACATCTGAGATACGTTCTGAGAATATAAACCTAGCAATATCTTATCCAAAGACTCAAGTCAGCTAGTCAATAACAGTCCCGACCCAACACATACTGTAAAAGCAGAATTTAACTTCCGCTGTACAAAAGTGGAACAAACTGCCAACAGAGATTTAACTTTCACCAAATTAGACACATTTATTTTCTCATGTCTCATTGCATCAACATTTATGTGGCATCTTTTCACTGATCTAGACTGCTGCTTGCCTTTGATCATTTTTATTTATATTGAACATTTAAAGTATTTTCACACTTTTCACACATTTTTAACTTTAAACATTTTTGTATCTCTTTATGGTCTTTTACATATTTTTATGTATATATTTCTTCCACAAAGTTTGTAACATTTTAATCAAGGCTCTTCTAATCTTCTTGAAATGTACTATTTAAATAAACGTGCTTTACATAGCCTAACAATTAATAAATGCCATAACAACATCCGTGGAAGAATGTCCTGACAACATTGTTGCGTTACTAACAAGTAACATTCCTGCATTTAAAATGCATCTTTATATAATTGGTCCTTTTCGCGTCAGTTGCTACATCTGATTCGACTGAATTTTCTTTCATTTAATAAATTTGATGTGGAATATGATTTAATATGGTCAAAGTGCTTCGACATATGTACCTGAGCAGCAATTGAAGCATGAGCACAACTACTTTGGCTTAAGCATTTGATTTTCTGTACCCAAAACATGTTGGTGGAACTAGTTCTGGATTTAAATTCATTCTGTTCAGTCATATCATGTGTTTTCTATGGAGCTGCAAAAAATTGAACAGTAACTTCCTTCATTGATTCCAATGTAACCCAACTGGTCAATTCAGTAATTAAAATGTTCATAAGGTTGAACCCTTCATTGAACTCTTTGCCCCTTTCGACTCCATCTTTATTACTTTTGCCAAATGTCATCAACTCTGAAGGCATATTCAGATCGAAGCAATAGTGTAATAATTATTAACATAAAATTAAGTAATTTAGGAAGAAGGCAGAGCAGCCATTTCTAGACCAAGGCGTAATCAGACTTTTCCACTTGTGCTTTACGTTTTATATTTGGGACTGAAACAAACAGGTTTTGATTGTTTGTAGGTAAATGTTCTTTCAGTGCCAAAATATTTTGTCCCAGAATAGAGTAAAACTACTGACAAGTTGCACCCAGTGTGTTAGCAATGGTCTGATACGCAGCAGAAGGAGATAGCAGGAGAATAAAGGTAAGTTACAAAGACTGGGATGGAAGACTAAGACCTTTACTCTGGTTTGAATTCAACCTCCTGTTTTCTTCCAAGATTTCATTATCCTTTTAGGTTTTTCTTTTTTTTTTTAATACCTTACACCAGACTGTTCTAAACCAGCCATTGAAGAAAAAGGGAACTGCTGTGTATGTAGCATCATGCTGGACTTTTAAAATGATTTTTTAAAAATTCCAGGTTAAGGGAATAAAAAAAACAGTCCATTGAGTATAAAAACTCAGAACAGATGATACTGGTCATTGGATTGTGGAGTGCAAATCTTATAAATAAACAGAAAATACTTAAAGATAAGATATCCGTGATCACATGATTACAACTGTGCTACACGCAAACAACATGTCTTGATCATCAACGTTCTGTTTTAATAGTGGCCTGTATGTGTATGATGGCGCGTGTGCGCAGGTGGGTATGTCTGAGTATTTGGTTGGTGTGAAGCAGAGTCAGGCTGGCTTCTCAGGTCCCCTGAGGGAGTTCATTTTTTGAGTCTCCATTAGGCTGATGAGGTTTGGCAGCTCATGTTGCTGGAGTTCCTGTTGAGTTTCAGCCCTCCTCATGGCTAGACCTAATTAAACTTAAACCTCAGCCCTAATTTAAAGATAATTAGCTGTAGGGGTTAGCACCACCACCACAGGCTTAGATGAGTGTTGTGGAATATGAGTAGTAATGCTCGTTAAATGGCAGTTATTCAGCTACAGACCAGTAGAATTAAATAAACTTACCACATGCACTTTAGATGATGATTCTACCCAAAGATGGCTTTGAATAAAATGTTTGCGCACAGCTTCCAGATTTTGAGAGCCCCAGTGAAAACTCAATGTCTACAATCTCAATGTGTCTCAAGAGACACGGGTTTGTGTTTTTATGGTGCATAAAAGAAACCAAGTGGCCCAGCTGATTTTTTTTTTTTCCACGTGCAACGCAATAAACTGCCTGAACCTTGGGACTGGCCCTATGTTTTCCCATTAAGCTATACTGACAGCTTGACATTTCCCAGGGTAAAGGGCTCTGATTCAGGTATGTTTTATTCATCCTATTGACTACGCATAGTTGCCAACCAGACAGAGAGCAAAAGCCTGAAGTGTGGTAGGCAGCAGTGAGAGGAAGAGCAGAACACACCTGTTGTTGATGTGTTTACTGTTCAGGTAGCCAGACACAGCTCTGAGACAGCTGGGTGGTACGTACACAATATACTCATCACCATGTAGACAGAGATGAGGAGATACTGCCAGCAAAAAAAAGATAAAAATGCTTCTTTACTGAGTAGCATTAAGACTTTCAGGTATTGTGGAGATATATGATTATAGCCCTCAAGTTGTTTTCAAATATGCTGTATTATCCCTTGAGAAAACAAGAGTGGAACTAAAAAAAAAACAAAGCTTTAAAGATAGGCTATTGCTCAGGGTTGATCTGAAACTTTTACAGCAGTTTCCAAAATATTTGTCTTCTCATACACTTTAAATCTAAAGTGGCCCGCTTATGCAGCACACAGTTCATGCGATGCCATTTCAATAAAACTTTCCAAAATAAAATCACAGCTGGTTGAACAATTCATTCATAAGCATAGTGTGTTTTCTCTCTTTACTTTTGCTATACCCAGATGCATTTATCAAAAACAGCCGGTGTTGGTGTACAAGTGGTACCAGTGGTCTGAAAAGCGAGCTTTAAGTTGATTAAAAATTCTGACAGATGGCAGAGATGCTCAAAGTTCATTGGTGATGCAAACTGATTTTATTTATGCAAAGTTTTGCAAACCATCTCCATCTGGTGCTACAGGATACTTTGGACTTGTGGATAATCCAATTAAATCTTTACAAGGTATATA
>JBAMHX010000014.1:17713897-17725792 GCA_037177515.1 Pseudomugil tenellus | reverse complement strand
TATATATATATTCCCTCTTTCAGGTTTATTGCCTCTACATTTTCCTATATGCAATACTAGAAAAAGTGAAGGTATAATTGAATGATGCGATAATGTTGACATGACATGATCTGAGAAAGCTCCCCCTCATCTTTAGGCATATCACGTGAGGCTGGGAGCCTGAAGGGGTGTCAGGAGCCTCCTCCACAACAAAGCAGTGGGAGAAGGGAGACACTGCAGGCCTTGTTCTCTTTTTTGCTAGCTCCATGTCAAGTAAGTGTTTGCTTACTGAGAGGACCAGGACCCCCTGGAAGGGAAGCAGCTCACAGCCTGCATTCAATTCAACACGGTGACATGCATAACCATTACTTAGCGTAAGCACATTTATGATCTTCCACTGCCAGACAATGAAAACAATTCACTTTCATAGAAGACTGTAAGAAGATCAACAGATTTAAAGACACAATCGTGGAAGTGTGGCAGGCTGGCGAACAAGTAGATAAAACAAAATACATGTCACAAAGTGACTGTGCCAAAATATGATGGTTGTTGTTTAGCCTTTTTCTTTGTCTTTTATTCCTCCTGTCTGAATTTCCACAGCATCTGAATCAGTCTCACCGGTGTCCTTCGGCGCTCAGGTGAACTGGGCTATTTCAAACCTGAATCCATCAGTCACTCAGCACCAGAGAGACAGAGGGATTGGTACTAGTTAAGAGATGGGAGGAGTGAAGAAAAATGAAGGAGGCATGAGTAAGGTCAAATATTGTCACTAATCACCCATCTCTCATCATTATTTCTCTATGTCAACCACTTTAGGAAACACAATGTTTTAAAAAAAAAAGTTTTAGGAGCCAGCTGACAGGTCACAAAAGGCCCTCACAACTGAGAGTAATTAATACACTCACACTCCATGCTTTCGAAGAGGAAAGTCACAAGAAAATAAGACTAAGTAAGAAAGGCAGAGAATCCGACATGATGCGAGAATGAGATGGAAGCAAAAGGAGGACAAGGAGGAAGATGGCAAAAGAACAAAAGCAAACAGGATGATGGGACAAAGCAGTGGACGAGCTTTTCAGCAGGTGTGTATGTCCTACAGAATGATGTGTCTAACTTTTGCTTCTAGCTAACTTCTAACTAGCTCCAACTTCCCCTCTGGGTTGCTTCTGATTAATTGTCCGTCCAGCTACGGTGATAGCAGCTACTTTAACCAAGACTCCCCAGACACTCACCTACGTCCCCATCCTCCACTGAAAAACACCTCTTGGCCAACGGACCCAGCTGACTGGCCCCTCTCTCTTGCTAAAATTAGGACGTTTCTTTTTCTCTCTCTCTTTCCATCCTGACATTCCTCCTTTTTTCTGTGTCTTTCTGGTTGGTTGCTACAAATAACCTTACATCAGCACCCTATTCACCTTGCCATCGGGGGATAATGTCTCTCTGTGGGAGAGAGGTTTTGGAACAAAAGCAGGGGGGACTGGAAACGGCATGATATGCTGCGTGTTCCCCCCTGTGTGTTTACACATGCTCTAGTGAGTGGCTGAGATAAAGCACCCCTGTCCCAGGTAAACACTAAAGCACCGCAGGGCAAAATGACAAGCTTGACTTTAGACCTGCTTTGCACTTAGTCAGCTCCTCTCACATTTGATATGCACTCCCATAATCACCACACACATCCTTTTAATCATTCAACTACACATAAACACTAAACGCTTGTAAATTGACAGAGAATTAAAGACGCTCCGGTTAAACTCTTGCAATGGCATCACCACAGGGAAGAATTTCAAAGATAGAACCGCTTTATTGTGGTTCAAGTGTAACAATTTTGGGCCAAGTGTAGGATTTCTACACTACATGAACAGTAACTGTCATATTAAGCAATATGTCTTAGTCCGTTCTCTCTCTCTTTCTCTCTCTCTCTCTCTCTCTCTCTCTCTTTCTCTCTGCAGCAGAACCAAAGCATCCATTTGAATGGCTATATCGCCAGCCCCCAAAAAGCAGCCAAGGTCAATTGCCTTTCCTGCTCCTCTCATCTTGTGCTTTATGTACCTTCACATCCAGGGAAAAAGAGCTGCGCTATTTCTGCTCTGCTGCAAGGTGACTGCTGCTTCACATAAGCGACAGCCACACTAATGCAGCTGGCTAGAAGAAGTATTTCCTTCAAGGGCTCCTTATGTCGACCATAAATCTTTAAAAAGCTATTTAAATGGAAGTAAAACGTTAAATTTATTTTTGTTTGTTTTCTTAATTGTGATGTTTTTTGTTGTAATGTTAACCTGATATTAGACAATAACCTGACAATAAGCCTGAAAGGCTTGACAGTCCAAATAAGAAATAGTGTTTATGCCATTGCTGAATATAAAGGAAATGCGCTCGACTGATATCAGGGGTGTAAATAAACATTTTGCTTTTTCTGCTGTTTGTATTATTATTATTATTGTTATTATTATTATGGAAACTGCTGATCAATTCTAGCAAGATTACTTCATGAAGCAAGAAGTTTCCAGTATAGTCTGGTTTGTGGTGCTAAAAAACTCCCAAAACTGACTAGTTTAGTAACCTAATGCTTATTTTTTTTTTATTCATTTGTTTGTTTTTTATCGTACAGTTAACACAACAACCGCAGTGTTTATTTTGTGAAAAAGAAAATAATATCACTTCAAGTTTAAATGCTGAAAAAATGGGATGAACATGGAAACTAAAAATACCACTTTTCCAAAGTTTATAATGTTGTGTCCCTGCATGCTTAACTGGGAGGTTTATTTATCACTTCAGCATTTCCCTTCATGAACATAATGAATACTAACTATGCCTTAATCCCTCTGCTGCTATAGTTTACAACACAAATAGAATAATTTTACATTTAATCTGCAGCATAGCCCTAATCTGTTAGGTAATACGTTTTCTCTTCTGTGTGGTATACACCACTGAAATTTTACAGGATTTCTATTATTATTTTTCATATAAGCGATAACATGTTTGCTGCAGTCATTTTTCATTCTTGCATAGATAAACTGCTTCCCAGCCAAGTCGGAACATCTTCCCCTCTTTCTCTCACTTGCTCCCAGATGCCTCCTTACAGCTGCTGTGACATACTGCAAACTCATTTATTACAGGTCACAAACGCCAAGTGCTTCATTTAAAAAGGACATCCCACCTTCCCCACAAACCCGACCACCATCACCCCCCCAGCAGAAGTGAAAAATCGACCAGCAAGAATAGCTCGTAGGGCGCATCGTTCCATTACTAGGAGGCCAGCAGCAACCAAAAGATTGCAACAGGGTTTCAGCAGTGGAGGGGGGGCAAACAAACAGTACCAATGTAATAGAAATATACGATCAACTCGAAAAAATATACAATCCGAGTTTTTATCTTGAAAAAGTGGCAAGTTGTGATGCTTGTTTGCTCACTTGGTACATTAGAAATACCCAAATTTGTTCCGATTTATTCAGAGACACACATCACCAAATCAAGATTTTACGTAAAGCTCGTTTTCTGCCGACCATATCCGATATCACTCAAAGCTGTCTGTAATTACATTGTACATGCAGATTAGCTATGAATATTTTAGAGGGGGATTACTAAAAGAGGAAAGAGACAGAGAAGGAAGGAGTCGAGAAAAATCAGCCCTCTAACATACACCCACATGCAGAACAGCATAAAAAGCTCGTTTGAAGGTGGAGCTAGTCTTTCATGCCCAAGTTGTCAGCCTATTATCATCCTTTCATATGTTTGCCACCATTATTAACTGTGAGCGGGAATAGAAATATAACACAAAAAAGTGAGAATAAAACACGTCACTCCAACATGTCAGACTGTCTCTTCAGAGAGAGTAAAAAAAAAATAAAAAATTGCAGACCCTTTCTTATAATCAGACTAATTCTAAAACGCAGCAGTAATGAGTGTGTCTTAACAAAGATTAGCCATAATTTCCATTGTCATTTTAATGCTCCCACATTATGTGGAGGCTTTACAAAGCCATAGATGAAGGCAGAGGGTGGGTGGAGGAAGACGAACAAGCGAGACACTAGAGCAGAGAGGGAGTCTCTGGAGTTTGGTTAGTCTGTCAGTCACCCTCTATCCCCTCTAACCATGCACGCACACGCACACTGATGGACACAAACACTGCACACACAAACGCGTGCATGCCGTTTATGTACACCACACACTCTCTGTCACCACATTCTGAAACCTTCAAAATGCAGCTGTCAAAAGGGTCGCTGACTGAAAGCCTCCTGCCCCCTCCAGCAGGATGAGGGGGATAGACGGACTTATTGTTACAAGAGTAGCAGCAAAAACAAAGGGGATCAAAAGCCACATAAACTGACAGACGTACATGGTTCCCCCCTCTCCCAACATGTACACTGTTTAGCGAAGACGGAGTTGAGGTTTGCAAAGGCCTGGAACTTGCACATCTCACTCTTACTTATGAGCATAAACCCGAAGCGAGAGGGGCGGTAGCCCTAGATGCGAGTTTGCTATTGTACAGGTACTGGTATTTAACTGGTACCAGGCTGTGAATACAACTTCTAGTAGATCCAATTTAAAACAATACAATATGAGGGAAACAATTTTCTCCAAACAGCTGTTTTTTTAGAACATTAATTGGTTCAGACTGGTCTGCGAGGTGCTTGACTGTGGCACCAGGGTAGGTGCGGATCTGCATTGGGGACTTGTACCTATTAGGCTCTGGACAGGGTTTCTACTTTACAGATGGATGGCTCTCTAGCTCCTTTGCCCTGTCTGGCAACCTCAGTACCTGCTAGCCCTGGCCCCCTGGGACCAGAGCTTCATAGACACCAGTTGCTCTGGCTAGTGTCTTCCTCTGATGCCTTTTGAACGGATGCATGGTCATTTCTATGGTGGGTGGCTGGGAGTTGTCCTCTGGGTGGTGGTTGATCTCCAGAGTCCTATAGGAGCCTTCTAGTCTGCCCTTTGATTGTTGCATGGGGCAGGTTGCACTCACTAGTCATGTATGATATTTTGCCTCCACATTTACTAATGCAGTCACTGTGTTAACTCGCAGGTTTAGTAATCAATAACTTCATGTTTTTTTTTCTGTTTTGTTGAGGTTTTGGTTGGGATTCAGGATTTTTGTCAGCATGTCTGCTTGTTATATCCTCGAACCGGGAGTTTCGGGGATATAATGGTTTTATCACGACCGCCACTGCTGGATATCCTTCGTGTGAGCACGATTACTCAAACTGTTTTAACAATTGGAATTTGATACTCGGTGTACCCGTTTAGCTCCCCAAGGGGGGATCTGTATTGAATTTCACGATTATCAGATTTATGGTTTCCCTACCAGGTGGGGCTTTTTTCATGAAAAATCAGATTTTTGGCTAAATCTCTGGAACTATTTGTCTCATTAACCTCAAATCAAGTGCAAATAAATGGCCATGACCTCAGGATGCATCCTGTCCTGACCTCATACAGGACTGGTTCAAAGTTTGTGCTTTGTGACTGAACATGTGCATCTTTATATTACTGTATTGTGTTTATTTGAGGACTGGGGAATTGAAGGATTGGGGGTGTTCAGAGATATACCCTAACCGTCGCTTCTGACGGCATAGACCTTATTTATAGGTGCTCCCAATTATTGTCAGCTTAAAAAATTTAAAAATCAACTATTGGTCTGTGTTGTTTTAAGTGCACATTTATGACATAATTAAAGGATAACTGGCTGATTTCCTACAGAGTGTGGCCCTAATCTATCCTAACAGGCTGTGGTTTATTGGAAGACATATCAAGGAGAACTTAACTAACTGTGTTTATGGATATGAGTGTTGCTGTGCTACTTTGTCAAGAAAAGGATGTCAATTGCTGGAAATTTTGTGCTCAGGGCCTGTTTTACATGGAGGCTATTAGTGTTTCTGTTTGCACGTCTTTCTCCTGCTCTTTCCCTTTCGTTTCCTTTACAACACGAAAGCTTAAATGTCGCTCAATTTCAAGAGAAGAAAGCCATAAAAGCAGTCTTAATTGAAGGAGGGAAAAAAGGCTCCATTTCCAACATGCCTTATCAAATCTGCAGTAATGTAATTGCTTGTAATACATGCACCAACCATTGAATTTGCATTTTAAATACATACGATAAACAGCTGGTCAAATTAAGCATGTAGAGAAGTGGGAAATGCTCCGATCCTAGTATGACATCCGCCACTGAACGGACATTTAATGGCCAAGCTGACAGTGATGAATAGCAAAACACATCCACGTGCATGGTGCATTTATAACTGCAGATGATAAATGAGGGTGCAGGGGCTTGTAAAGGTCACAGAGGATATGATCCAATCATTTTTGTGATCTATAGACAGTGTGGTTATGATGGCATCAACATGTCAAACCTGGGAAAATAGCACTCCCAGTTGTACCTTCAGAAATCAAAAGTCGAAGGAAATCAGAGGTAATACAATGCTGTACATGGAGGAAGATCAGCAGACAACTCAGTCCTTGACACAATATTTATAATTATTAAAGTCATGTTGCAAAAGATTTAAATAAAACAAGCAACCACAAGAGAATAAAAGGTTACACGCTACATGTCAACATGTACTCTACACAAACATCTCCAGTGACTGCTATAATATCACAGAATCTTTAGTTTCATTATGGAATCTTGGTAACCTTGTAGGTATACATATGTATTATTGATGTCAAGATTAAACAACAGGGGAGATTTATAGTAAACTTAATGGTCTTCACCACATCACACCAAATCCAGTGAAGCTTATACAAACAAAAAGTTGTTTTGTTCTTTTTTTTTCTTTTGCTTACCATTTTATCAGGCTGCAAGGTATAATCCCAGCAGAGAAAAACACAATAAACTATAGTTGGTCTCAGTTTTTTATCACTGTCGTAGATAGAAAAAGTCAACAATAACTCACCAGAGACACAAGCAATAATCTGAACACCTAGATGTCATTTTTTTCCACATTCTATAAAATAGCACCTTGCATGCTATCAGGTATCTACTGAAAAATTCCAGCTATTCAAAAGAAAGGAACAAAGATCAACGCCCTAACATTGCTCTATATTTCTGACCCAAACTTCAACAGAGGGGACAGAAGATTTAAGGTTCACATAGTATTTTTTAAACCAACAAATGGAAGCAATCTCTACCCAATCAAAGACTGACATTCTTCTAATATAAAGTCTAGTGGCGGTGGATGGTCAACGCTCCTTTAACAAACAGCAGCTATGACTGTAAGGGGGTTTTGTGACATAGCAGAGCTGTGCGAGCTTCTAAATGTGACACCATTCTTTCCCTGAGCTTCAGCTGGGTGGAAAAACTACACAATACAGAAAAGGGCGCAAGAAGTGTCAGTCTGTGTTGTTGGAGCACAAAAACAGAGTCAAACGAGTAGAGACGAAGTCTAATTTTTCCTCATTCCTCATTGATTCTCTCTACGCTCAAGCTAATTAAACATTGTGATTTAGTAGGAACTTGCATCACACCGGGACAGCTGTGTCAATTTAGAACCAGTAAACAGAGGGTGCTGTCATAAGACAAATTGAGGCAGCAAAAATATTCAACATTTTCCACCTTCGAAATCAGTCCAACAGAAGAAGAAACTGCACCAAAAGCAGTGAAACAAGATCATTTAAAGATGTAGTTTATCTGAATTACAATGATTAGACCTACACATACTGTAAAAAAAAACATAAAATGTTGCATTTAACAGGTGAGTTATATGCACACTTTTGTGCACAACATATGAATATTCATATTCACAGATAGAGTTTTTGAACGTGGCCATATGGCTCTGAATCGGCAGCTGCATGCATTCCCCAGTTCCAGCAGCTTCAGTGCATAGCTGCAGTCAAATGAAGAGGAGTGTGCAGTGCAGGGACTCATAGGGGCACACTCAGCATATTGCAGACGTGTTCTCTGTGCTGTCATCTGAGATAATAGAAAAACTCCAAGTTAACTGGGAAGATTTAAACCGTGTATGATTATTTTAGAGAGGGAGAAAATATGAAAGTCTGCAAAAGTGGAATTTTGGAGGAAAGAAACAAATAATTACGGGTTTAACATTAATTTCGTCTCGTTACTCATTAAGGAGAACACACATTTGCATTTCAACGAAAAAAAAGGCTATTTTCTTTTGGCTTGTGAGAGTTTACAAGGATGTTTATTTCTCTGTTTGAAAAAGAGCCACACAAAGTGATTCAGCGACTTGTTCGCGCGTACAAGTGCTCACACAAGCGAACAGGATTGATATTGTCTTTTCTTTTCAAAAGACACAAGTTAATCCCTGTTTATGCAAAGTCTCGAAATGATATTTGTATAATCCGTGTTCCCTGAATTTATCTGCCTGTTTCTGCTTTTTTTTTTATTGTTTCCAAATACATTTAAATGATTTGGAGCTTTAACAGTGGATGGAAAAGTCGGTCTTCATGTTCCTGCAGTTGCAGCAACGCTTCCATTTATCAGCAGGCTACGTGTCGAATTATCAATCCCATGCACAGCAAATAGAAGTGGTAATTTCAAAAGACGCATCCTTCTCGCTTTTCTTTAAAAAAAACACTCATGTGTCCCCTGCGAGATATTAAGGTCGCAACAGGTTTCGGTGAAGGGCCTTCAATGTTCGATTTACTTTTAATGGAATTGGTTGTTGAAAAACAACTCGCAAAAGTAGAGAGTGGTTTAAAAGGAGATCAACCCGAAATAAACACAGATTTAACTATCATTTAAAACACCAACATAAACCTAAAACATTGTCATAGTTTGGAATGTAACTAGTAAAAAATCATCTTTAATTCATTGCTTATTAAATCAACTCGAGTAACAAATGGAAATATCCCATTTTCACATACTAGTTTCACACGTCAGTCACAAATATGTACTTTGTATTGGTTCACAAAAACGCACAGTTGTGGGTGTGTTGCAAGACCCCCCATTAAAATCGAATCTGAGTCCCATTCCTGCTGAAGGTGATTACACGTGGTGACGGTGATGTGGTGCCGCTTGCTTCCGTTTATTTCTCTCTTTCTGGCTTAAAACGCTGAGTGCACCTATGCCGCCCTGTGCGTAAAGAGCGCAACTACACTGTGCAAATAGCGCTTCCACTGTCAGTGTGGAAGTCCTGTTACGCTTTTGTCAAACTGGGGTCCAAATGACCCCCGAGGTTTTCTACTGGAAAATTAAGAATACTAATTTTACGACTATCTGTTTTGCTTTATTATGAATAGCAAAATAGAAATGGATTAATGTTCATTGTAATGGTCGGTTGCACGGGTGATAGACTTGCACACTATCACATCGATTCGCGAGTCCCTGCGGGAACAAGTTTAAACAGGCTGGTGTCTTCTGATCGACAGCGTAAAACTTGCTGTCCTGAAAAAATGATAGTAAAATGCAAGTGTAAGCGTGTGGTCAGACTTCATTTCAGATTTAAATTGGTCTTCACGGGAAGAATTGAGCTTACAGGGAACTTTCGAGACAGTTGCGCATTTAACAGCTTCTCAATCCACAAGAGGAGGATAGAAGCGGTTGCATGTTGTAAAGCAAGCTCGTCACTTCTTTATTTAGTCATCCTCTATAAAAGACACGTGTGATGGATATCAAATGCACCATCTTTCTCTTCAGCTTCAACGTTGCTCTGCAAGAAGAAAATGGTGAAGCTTGAAGCTTACCAGACATGGTTACTGCTTCAGACTAACACCTGCGTCTTGATTGATCTCAAAACATTGTGGGTTTGAACGGATTTCCCAAAATACTCCCCTGAAAAAAACCCAGACTGTGGCGTTGCAAACATTATAGTCGCAATGGATCTGTCAAACCCCAACAGCTTTATTTGATGCGTAACAAGAGAGACAAAGTGCACTCCTTGGGTAGTTGCGCTGCGCTCCGCGCGCACTGACCAGCTCCACGGACACACGGGGGGCAGGCGCCCTGCTCTAACTCACCTGATTGTGAAGAGCCAAACTCAAACAAGAGGCTTGCGAGGAGAAAGCCGAAACAACAAAGGGCAGACGTTGGTTTCATTGTCGTGCTTGGCAGGTATCTCCTTTAAATTCACATGTCCAGCGACATATCCTTCCTAGGAGCAGACGGAAAGGATGAACCGTTTCACGGCTCCTCGCCCTGCGAGTTTGGGGACTTTGGTTGAGTCAGTTAACAGTTTGCCTGATTGTCCTTTGGCTCGTATCTCAGCGCTGTGAGTCCCAATTTTGCGACTGACGTGAAAGTAGAAATGATCGAATATTAGTTTCCAACTAACGCTGAAAAAAAATCTTTCCTAAATTGTGTAAAAGCACAACACTCATGCCATCACTCCTCGACTTAGACACGCTATGCAGCTGCAGACTCGCGTTCTTCAAACACACCTCCAAGTCCCCGAACTCCTCCTACTGGTGCCCTGATTGGCACAGTTGCCCGACGATCATCCAAAACCCCTCCAGCCTCCGGTGCAAACACGATATGATTGGATCAGACGAAAAACCTAAACCTCCCGAATTTTTGCATGGAGTCTGTTACACCTGTCACACTGAATACAGCAGAAATAAATTTTGCCAGAAAGATTTATAGGTGTAAAAAGTAGAACAGAGCTGACTATCACTTATAGCTGGCTTCCTGTGCGCTTTGGAAGATCCTATCTGGATTTGATAAGATGTATTTATCTTGGAAGTGTCGTTTTAATTCTGAACTGTCAGCACCCTTAGGAAGCAGTGTGGGCAAAGTGATGCTTGCAGACGTGGAACAAGTTCCAACTACAGGCTCTATTTCTCTGTATAAATAAAACGATTTAATAAATACATATTTTGTTTGAGTCAAATTATATATTCATCACCTTAAACACTGTTCATTCCCTAAGACTTTCCTGAGAAATTAGCTTAAGAATGATAGAAACAATGAATCTTAACAGCAAAATTATGAGCAAATAGATTTTTTTCCACTTATGCTTTATCACAAGCAAAGATTTCATTTTTTTATTGTTATCAGACCACATTTCTGTTGCAGGCAATATCTCTCCATATGGAAGGTAATCATTCTCCCAGTCACGCACGGTTTGTTGTAAATGACACAAATAAAACTTGTATAAAAAGTTTAAAAGTAATATTATTGTGCTAGTTGAGCTATAAATAAATAGCTTAAAATGTTTTGGCTTTGCTGTGACAGAAATAACAAAAAGAATATAGGAATGGAAAATGATGTGACAAAAGGTTATTAGTTTCACCAGCTGCTGCCTACTTTTTCAGTTTAGGAGTGGGTTGAATACCTCCTGCAGATCCAATATGTCCACACATCTGGACTGTCCCTCTTACGTCCCCACCCAAAGTCCTGCTGACACACACAAACATACATGCTCAAAAAGTGCAGCTAAGATCTAAAGTTGGAGGAAGAACTTCAAAGACGCACTCAGTGTTAGAGCAACAAAGAGTTACAGTAGACAACAGAGGGTTGTTTGACTTTATATGTGTAAGAATGACATAATAAATGTTTTGCCTCCCTTTTTAAACTGAAACTTAAAGGGCTTACATGTAAGTTTTGGTATTTAAACCCCTCGGCAGGTGCTTGTAAAAAAGAACAAAAGTGGGACTTTTCACAAGTAGAATTATTACAGAACTGCAAACATTTGAAACAACCTTTTTTTTTCGCGCCTTGCTTTCAGGGAGTGAAACCTTTTTGTAGTCTTTTGAAGTGGGGCCGAGCATCAGGTCTCCTGCCTCTTAAAACTGACCCCTGAGACATCCAAGCATGAACATGGCAGCTGACTGAAGAGATAAGTGTGGTCTATAAATAATTTCACGAGAAAGTAAAGCAAAGAGTGGCCCAGTGATGGACAGGTGACTTGACCATGATGTACACTGCCTCTCATTAAGTAGCTGTTGGGATAGGTTTTAGGTGGGGGGGGGGGGGGGGGGGGGGGGGGGGGGGGGGGGGGGGGGGGGGGGGGGGGGGGGGGGGGGGGGGGG
>JBAMHX010000014.1:17650387-17661192 GCA_037177515.1 Pseudomugil tenellus | reverse complement strand
TATACTTATATCTTATCTTATATCTATGAGCTTGCTTTCACTCAGTCCACCCATCATATACCACCCCTGAAAGAAAATATTTGGTCCTTTTCTGGCAATTATTTATTCATCATTGAGTCATGTTTCCTTGCAGTTCGTAATTGCAGTTCATATTAAAGTTGGATGTAGACAAACTAAGGTCAATAGGCTGTTTAATTCATTCTCACTGTGTCTGCAGGCTGAGCTGTGAAATTGCAGAACAGGAACAGGAACAAAGGCAATACAGTGTCTTTGGAAACATTGAGAGTGTACATCTGCCTGCAGAGCACACCCACACCGCTCTTTCCCCCCTCATTTATGATGTATGTTGTCATGCTTGTGTGTAGCAAGATGTGTGAGTTTGTCTTTTATGTATATGTGGGTGTAGGCCCATTTTGTGCAGGAACCTTTTTGTACACATGCACATGCCAAAATATCACTCAGTTGCCCTTGACTTTGTAAAAAAAAAGAAAAGAAACTAAAAAAAGCCTTATAGATTAGAGGAAGAAGATTTTTAGGAAGATGACAGATCACCTTTCTCTCTACTACATTGTACTCAGATCACACACGGTTTCACAGTGCTGCCCTCTGGATTTGTTAGCATTTTGATGCTTGCTGTTTACACAGGATTTATAATCATGACTAGAGCGTCCCTCTGGAGCTGAGCAGATCCAGCCAGAGGCTTAGATGACAAACTAAATTATCATGCAGCAACATTCTGCAGATAGATATCATAGCCAAGGTCAAGCAGACTGACAGTTTTTTTTTAAAAAAAAAAAAAAAACATTTAAAATGCATGCGTGTTCACTCCTTCATATTTTAACAGTCTGCTTCTTTTTCTGTAGCTGCAGATTCCAGCCAATGACATCTCTGTCAGGCAGCTGTAGCAGTGTTCATTACATTGTCCAGGACTGATCTGAGCTCTGCTTTGACAGTACAACCATTTTCATTTCTGTTGATCACTGCTTTTCCACCTCAGAGAGCATGGTTTATAATGGCCCTCCAGCAGCACAGCACTCTACTATTATGTCCTACAGTAAAAGCACAGTACTTGCTGTTACAAGGGAAAAAACTCCAGCCTGTGACCAATTAATCACTCCACCCAGTGAATTTTTGAATACACTGTCTGAAAAAAGAATAAATAAATAAATATATATATAAATAAATAAATAAATAAATAAATAAAAAGGCTGTATTTGAATTTCACACCAGTCCTTTATTTAATTGTTGGCAGATAAAGAACAGAGCAAAACCCAACATGTCCAAGATCTGAGTAAGATTTGGTATGATGATGCATGGGATTTGGGTAACAGTGAATGGGAAAGATCTCATTCAGCATGCAGAGTAACAGACGGGTACACGATGAGTGATGGCATGACACAAGCATTGTGAATTTAATTGGTCTCGGATTATGTGTCAAAACAACTTCCACTGATTTAAAGTAAGAACAAATGGGATCAGTGAAGTCTTGAGACCTGAGACAAGGAAAAATGGGGTTAAAAAAATGAATTAAAAAAAATCTGAAGTCTTTGGTTCTTCTACACAATTAAAAAAATGCATGACAAAAATATTTTATGTATATTTAATTTTATGAGTTTATTATGCTTTGATATCCAAAATTATTGTGTGTCAGTATTGTATTAATATTGTATCAACCAGGAGACTAATCTGTTTGTGAACCATAAGGTTTTGTGCAAAATTTCCCCATAAAATCACTTAATGCTCTCAGAAACCGTATGTATCAAGTATGACACATACAACATTGTAAAGTTACTAGAATACTATTGTTCATGCATTTTTGTATGTCATTCTCTGTACTGCTTTAACACAGTCAGTCCCAGCAACAGGAGACAGTAACAGGTTGGACAGTGGATTTCTGTGGCTGGCTCCTATTTTACAAGTTAAGTTTGAATTTAGAAGAGACTAAATTACACTATAATTATTCTATATCTGACCCATTTCCCATTACGTTGTTTGCTTATTTTATTTTATTCTTTTTATTGTGTTAGATTTTATGTTGAGTTCATTGTATTTTCATGAAAATCACTTTGCAGCTTGATTTTGAAAAGTGCTCTATAAATAAAACTGATTATTAATATTATTTCAAAACTTTGTATAAACACCATCTCTGTATTTTACTCTTATATTTGAACAAAAACACTTTAAAACACACATCCTAAAATTATATCTAAAGGATATCAGCTGAGAAAAACAGCTAATAAAAAAATGTATTAGCAAAGTAAGTCCAGTAATCTCAACCAATAATCAGACTTTTAATTAAACAGAAAGTCCAAGGCCAAAAAGTTAAACAGCAATTATATTATGTTCAGCACCACACAGAACAGCTCAGGTGCTCATGTTTTCATCATGCTCCAATTACTCAACAAACTCTTCGATCCAGTCAGAGAGGAAAAGTGGAGGAAATATCAGTAACTGATTTATACATGTACTCAATAAGTTTATCTCAGAGAAAGGCTGTCAGAGCTCTACTAGACTGATCCTGGTTCATTTTGTGCATCAACATCAAGAAAACATCTACAGCAGACACAAACCTGTTGTACTAAAACAATATCATCACATCACATTGCTGGAATCATCCAAGCTGCTGAATTCTTACAACTGAAACCTGACACATTTTCCTTTCTTTGTGTTTCTGTTGAACCGTATTATGTCTGTTGTCAAAGGATATCACTCTACAACACGTGCCAAACTCTAGTCCTCGAGGGCTGGTATCCAGCAAGTTTTGTTGTTTGACACCCCTGCTCTACAACTATTTCATTAAAGCTAGCCAATGCCGTCATGCCAAATATTGTTTCAACATATGGAAAATAATGAGTCCTTTAAGGTATTGCAAAATTTATTTTTGGTGTATTTCTTTCTATTTAATATAATACTTGCAAATATCTTGAGAGATGCTTTCTCAGTGCAGAATAAGCACAAATAGCAATGGATTCTAATTGGGGTGATTTGGTACCAACATAAAATAGATGTTAACTAATTAAAAGTTATATTCAATTGTGTTTAAATTAGAAAAAAAAACTAGTTCCGGGATGGGAAAACTAGATTTATAAATGAGGATGAGTTATGCAGCAGCCCAACAGCATGTCTGTCATGTCATCATCATCCTCCAAGAACAGAAAAATTGAGTGTAAGAAAATTGTGCATTACAATAAATGTGCCATTACAATAGTATAATAAAAAGTTTAGTACTTTATTAGTTCTGGTATGTAGCAGGATTCAGAGAGAAGAAACATTTCTCACAGGTTGGAGTTAAAAAGAAAAAATCTCTACATAAATATTCAGTAAGTATTTCTGGAGATAGTGAGAGAGATCTGCCCGGTTGAACTTTTTTCCAACAACACCTATGCGAAAAAGAAAACAACATACAACTTCTCCTTTGAAGTTTAAGGAAAATGACAAGTTGCTAACTGAATTTAATGTGAGTTTTTATTAGATTTTTCTTTCTTTCTGGCTTTCTTTCTTTCAAACTTTAGCGTTTTCTTTATTTTTTCTTTCAGGATACCAACATTTTGATCCAGATGAAACTAATCATTGTAGAAGAGAAGACACACAATAATCACATCTGTTTTACTACCCATCTACTTCTTTCAAACTAGTCAATACTGAAAGTCTAGCTGCCATTTCTCAGTGGTGATGGTGTAACACAGAAGAAGTTTGCATCACATACTTGTGGGTTTTGTGTTTGTAGGGATATGAAGCCTGCAGTCTGGGTCAGAGAGAGTTGTAACAATACTGTACACTTGGAGATGCTCACATTTAGATTTACAACTTTATTAACCACTGAAACCATGATGGAAATTCTATCGAGAGGGGGTGTTTACAATCCTCGGACCCCCATTTCCCATACAATCTATGACTACTTTCACTACCGCAGAAATGTGAGGGTGTAGTGTGATGACAACTGAAACCTTCTCATGTCAGCTCCTCTTGCTTGCCACAGCGGGTTAGCAGCAAAAAAAATGTAATCTCAAAATCTGGTGAAAACATCACCCAAGATAAAAGACGTTTTGTGGTCTGAAAGCAGCTGCATGTGTGTGGAGGGGACTGATAAACCGAAATGACTTTTATATTGTCTGTTACATTTTTCCATTTTTTTTTTTTGAAAAAGTTAATTTTATATTTGAGCTATACATTTTCTTTTTTTTCTTTCTGTTTTTAAAGAAAAAAGCAACACACACTGAGCAAAGAACAGCATGTAGCATATTTAAAATTAGGTTTATTTTAGTTTTAATCCTGCCATTAAAGGAAATCAATACTTAAATATATATTTTTTTTTTTAAAAAAATAAGCAAACACATGTTTTTTTAAGTATCTTAAGCTAAATAACTTGACCTTGGGGTGAACTCAGGGCAGTTGCTTACCACTGAAGTCCCTTCTTGATTTAAAAATGTAATTATCCATTCTGTGTTGTTAGGGGTTTCATTTTCTAGATAAATAGTAAAATGTTTGTACTGTTAACCACTAATTATGGACCTGTGCATAACATACTGCATAGTAAATATATAAAGACACTGTGCTACATGTAAATATTTGATTTTTTCTCATTCTTGCTTCTTTTGAAAAGTTTCTCTTGCGTTTCTGTGCTGAATCACACATGGTACATGTTACAAAAAAGCAAATGTGCTGCCATTTACTGGCATAAATGCAAAACACAGTGGTGAGGCATCACAGGTTTGACAATGTGGTTTTTCAGCCTCAGGAATGTACATCATAAAAATATCAGTGTGCCAGTAAGATGACACAGCTTTGAGGTACGGAATCTTTGCAGTATTTCAGATGAATTTTAGTTTTCATATGATTTTGAAAATGCAAATTCAAGTTCTCATCCTTCCGACTATCTGAAACGCTGTTCATGCTTTAGATTTAATTATTTTTTTTTAGCTATTTGGAGAACTGCATCTGAGACTCTTTATGTTAGCTACATCACATAACATTTTTTTGTTATAATTTGTCAATTTTTTCACCTCCATAAGATCCTTTGGTTTGGACTTAAAGAGTAGTTATTTTATCCCCATTCAGTAATTTTCTCTCTATGATTCCAGGAAAGTGTGTTCATGCTCCTGTCACTGCTTATGACTCCAGAGCTGAAACTCCTAAATAAAACAAACTTTCTTTGACTCCCCGAAGAATGTCTTAATTCAATCTTTCTGTTTCTTCACATATGGGAATGTCTATTTACTTGTAATACAATTGACATTTTAAGACACAAATGATTAATTAAAAGAACATCTAGAAAGGATGGAAAGTACAAATCAGGCCTGTGTCTGTAAATCTGAAGATGATTGAGTTTCATTAAGCAGAACCATGCTACATGTCTTCACAAACCTGGTGAAAAGAATGTATGCGAATGTTTGTTCATGCATTTAGTTTATGTAATAGAACTTCACAGAAGTATTTCATGTACTAAGAATAAGCTCAGCTTTTACATTTAGCAGGGTACCTGACTGTGGATTAGCAACGGAATAATGACTGTACATGGTTAATCTCATTAATGGCTTGCATAAATCTGGGTGTTTAGGTAATCTTTTCATGACATTCAGCTAATCTTAATCCTAGTGAGATAATACTTGGATCCCAGACTAATCCAAGCCTTATCACTAACCATTTTAGAAAAAAGAGAGACATTTCTCTCAAATATATTTCTTGTTATTTTTGTTGCAGGTCAGGCTAGACATGCTACTGTACAGCTTTAAGGATCTGATCACTTTGCTGCTGAGCAATACAGTATGAAGTATTTATATTCTGCCAATCTCTGAAAACATGCAGCTACAGATTGTAAAATGAAAAGCAGCAAAAACCAAATGAAGATCAATTTTGTTACTCACCCTAAAGCTTGATACAGTATGCAAATAATGAAATCCAATGCCAAACAAGCTCATTAACCCAAGATATCAGTTGCTGCCTGATGTTATGGGCTAGCAGGATCCCCTCATCCTTCTTTTATGAAGTTGCCTGGTCTTGTTCACTCTGTATTTTCTCCTATTTATTCCCAGTTGTTGTCTGTCCAGGCCTGTGGCTCATCATCCTCATTCTTCCTGCAGCATATCTACCTCTGTTTGTCATCTCATCACTCCTCACTAGATCATCAGTCTGCCTCATGTGATACTTGGCAAGGCCAAAACCTCAATCCCGGTAAAAAAAAAAAAGAAAAGACAAAACAAAAACTATCTATAAGACTGTGTTTAATCTATGTTCAAGTATTAAGCATGATGAAGGGCCAATCGTACTTTCCCACATATGGGACTCTCACCTGCAAAGACCACCAGGTGGCAGAAGCATGACCAGCCAGGCAAAGTAATCTGTCATATCACCAGGCTGGTCACACTTTCAGGATACTTCCATCTGATAAAGACATATCACAATACATAGTAAATGTTAGTTTTTGAAGAAGACTGAAGCATTAGTTGAAATGTGCCAAAAAAGTCTAATTAAGAAACTTAAGAATCCCTTACACTGACTTGTAGCCATCACTTCTGCAAAATT
Source organism: Pseudomugil tenellus (assembly GCA_037177515.1). Taxonomy (NCBI): domain Eukaryota; kingdom Metazoa; phylum Chordata; class Actinopteri; order Atheriniformes; family Pseudomugilidae; genus Pseudomugil; species Pseudomugil tenellus. The sequence goes on along the minus strand of JBAMHX010000014.1, from coordinate 17,654,670 downwards.
TTATTAAACAAAATATGGTTCTTCACTGTTTAAAAAAATATGTTTTACACCATTAACTAAGAAAGTGTTTAAGTGATACCATATATAGTGCAGAGGAAACTGGGAATTCTGTAATGTCTGGTGAAAACTAAATCATCTATATTGTGCTTTCTTAGTGAATTGATGTGTGATGCATATGCATGTGTACCCATACACATAGTAAATGTAAACAGTTGAAATCACTTAGAGGCAAACAGTATGTTTGATCTGTATGAGCATGAGCTGTGTGGAGTTGATGTCAAAATGGACCTAAATAGTGTGTTTTTTGTCTTTTCTTTTTTTTATCATTGTTTTTTTTTTTGTGACTAACCCTAAAACGCATCAAAGAAAGATACCCCAAATGTTCCTGTGAGGTGAGTCATGTCGTACATTGGTGTCACATTAGTGCACATCCTCTGTCTCCTTTATCTTGCTCACATAGATCACTACAGTGTGTTTGCTGTACTTTTCTCTGCAGTGGCAGTTCTGGTAATTGACTCTTGCAGTCTCCACTGAGGTGTCCACTACATGGCCTCCCAGACTCCACACCTAATTACAGGATGCAGCTCCCTGATGGGAGGTGGTGAAGGTCTACAGGGAAGTGAGATTAGTCTTTGATGTTGAGCTGAAGGTTAGGTTCTTACACATTGGCAACCCTACATATTAGTGCCATAGCCTTGTAACCTTGTTAAAGCATTAATTCAAATTGTGTCACTTCACATGATGTGAAGGGATAGCATTTGCCAGACTGGGATTTGTCACCTCCAGCTTTCATACTAAGATCATTATCTGGCTGGTAATTTTGTTTATTTCTTCTTCAGTCTTGTCTGTTGGCCACCAAACAGAACTTTAACCTATTAATGTCTAATGTTGCATTTTTGATAAATACCCTTTCTGACACATTTTCCATCACTTTATGGTAGAAACTTTATTCAAAACCCAGTTGCACGGCATACGATACTGGTCTCCTGCCCGCTGGTGAATACCAGAAAGCAGAGGACATTATAATAATATTTTGGACCTATCACATGGTAATAAATGGTAAAAATGCCCAAAAAAACACCCAAATTTCTATTTTTTTTTTCCAGATTTTTTTTTGGAGGAAAAAAGAGTTCAGATTTTAAAAATTTGAGTTTTCTAAGCAGTTGTTCTTATTTCAGGCATTAAGGGGTTAAAAACATGCAAGAGAAAACGTAAAGGGAAAATGAACGGAAACAAGTTCAAAGTACTCCAAATGCAAACATATGACCTAACTACAAACTAAAATACCAGTACAAAAAAAGTGATAGACACTCCAACTCATTTCACAGGCTTATTATTCCCTTGCTGCACTCCCCTGTAGTAAAACAGCAGTAAACCACTCTAAAGACAGCTGACAAAGAGCATGAAGAAAAGATGTTTGCCTCGGCTTCCCAGAAGCCAATTTGATATGGAGTGATGGAATCATTTGTTGTAATATGACCCCATCATGCAATTCACAGGGTCTAAAGGAATCATTGCTGGTACTAAATCATCCAGGAGACATTTTTTTCCCCATATCGTGATTATTCAGACCTCTTTTAAGGAAAAGCATAAGTAGGTTATTATGTCATAGCTAATGAAAGAATACAATATGGCAGTCTGAGACTGTATTGAAGGTACAACATAATGACCTGGGGTGCATGGCGGTGTGGTGGTCAGCACTGCAGCCTCACAGCAAGAACCTTTCTGATCTTGACTCGAACGGAGCCTATCTGTGTAGAGCTGTGAGTTCTCTCTGGGTACTCTGGCTACCTCCCACCATCCAAAGAAATCCATGTTAGGTTGATTGGTCATTGTCAATTGTCTTTAAGAGTGAATGTGTGTGAAAGAGTGAACGGGTAGTTTGTCTGTGTTGACCCTGTGATGGACCAGTGACCTGACCAGGGTATTCCCCACCTCTCACCCTATGAGTGCTGGGACAGGCTCTAGCTACCTGCAACCTTTCATTGGAATAAGCTATACAGATAATGAATGGATGGATTGATCTTAAGCAGGTTATTCAGTTTTTACAACTTTTATTTGCTCCCCAAAATTTATAGTAACTCTTGACGGTCATGAGTGGCTTTAACTAAACAACTTATTTTTATGAAAAACATACGTACAAAACGGAATTTGACTCCAAAACATCTGTTAGCTGCAATCGAGCAGAAAGGGCAATGTTTATTTGCTTTTCAAGTTGTACCTAATTATAAAATGTTGTAATAATGGAAGAGTTGAATAATTTCCATGCAAGTTTGAAAGGTTTTTTTTTTTTTTTTACGTGAAAGGTACATCATTTTCAGGAGACTTGATCACGCAAAAAATATGAACATTGAGAAACAACTACTCAATAACAAGACAGAGCAAAATGGAAGAAAAGAAAAACTAAACAGCTAGGGTCAGCAAAATAAAAAAAGAGCACACAGATACATCTGTGTTGTGTTGGTTCTAGTCAGGGAATAAATTCTAACCATAAATCTAAAACAGCAAGAAATGGATATATTTTGTATTAAGAATAAATTTACCTTCATGATGCGCTCTATGTCAAATTACAGCAATTCCACAAACAATACACTCATTCTATGTTGGATTGGAAGACAAATAAGCTACATAAACCAGAAAAAAAAGCTGAAAGAAACTATCATTGTTGGTTTAGGACATATGTGAGACACAGATTGCACTGGGTGCGATTTCTTCTCTGCACAGATAAAACCATCTCCTTCAACAACTGAGGGAGAGAGAGGGAAATGTCTTAGCTTAGTTTTGAGGCTTAATGGTCCATCTACGATGTGCACAAACCAATTAGCCTCACTGACCTTAGAGGTGGCGTGTCAGCCTGCCAATCTCTAAGAAAGCATGGGGCAACTCTTATCTCAGCCTAACAGTAAAAGGGGGCAGATGAGGAGATGAAGGGGATGTGGAGACGATGTTACTGATGGCAGAGTCTGGCAGAGTGGAAGGGTCAAATAGATCCAGCAAAGACTATGGTATCAGATGTAAGTAGGAGAAATCACTATTATCTGCTGCAGTTCCCCTTTCATTGTTCAATGAAAGGAATTTCTTGAAAATTCGTCCTGCTGTCACAAACTCAGCCCTGAACAGATGATACAAATAATATGCTACAAAAGTACTTTTTGTAATTCTGACTGCTTTACTCTTTAAGACCATTAAGTCAAAGCTATATAAACAATAAACAGTAATCCAAAGTGTTAAGGAGGTTTTTAGTAAGCTAGTGGAAATTTGGTTTTGCTTTATTCATTAAACAGAGAAAAACACTTAATTTTAAAGACTAAATGCTTTAAAAGTAAACAACAGGATAAACTAAAACAAACTGTCAGAAAATAACTGGCTGCATATTTCCTTAATTTAAGACACAAATCTATGAACATGGGCACTTAGTCTCTTGAGCTTGGTTTGGCTTGGCATCAGACCATCTGTTAAACATGCAGTCCCCTCAAGCCTGACTTCCTCAAAGGATTGCATTGCTTTAGTAGTGTTTCAAAAAGATTTAAAAATATCCACAATGTGCCCAAAGCACACCCAAATCAGCATGTTACCATCTTTATTTTTTAAAGAATATATTAATAATCTGTAAAAGAATATCACTACTTATATGTTATTAGCTCTTACAGCAAAGCACTAGGCAGGAGAACCATAAATGCATTTATTACAACACAATACATATAGATAATAGATATGTGCTATATGATTAATTATTTGATATTAACTGGTTAATAACCAAGGTTTTTATTAAAGAGTTGATGATGGTGATAAGATGTACTATGCAAGTAGCTGAAATGAATCGCAATTTTCCATCGTTGTCCCAGTGGGAGTTTGTCCCTGAGGACTCATAACTCCTTGAACATGACTCTTGTCGAAGATAGAGGAAAAACATACAGTAAATTACTGCTATGACTAGGTTACAGCTCAGCCATCTCTGTTCTAGCTGTTAGGACATGATGTATGGCTGCTACTGTTTTGTACCTGGCTGCAGAACTGCTGCTACCTGGCTAAAGTCATGAACCCCAAACAAGCTGTTCTGGGACAATGCAGACTGGTCAAAAGGCCACCAAAGCCATACTGGAGCAAAAGCAAATGTTAGTTTGTAAATAAAAATATATTATACATTAACTATTGTACAATATATTATACTTTTAACAAATGCATAAATTGGTGAAGACTGATTTAACATCTCGATTAGGAAAAGTTTCATTCATGAGACCACCTTATCTATTCAAAAAGGGGAAAAATGTAAAATATATATA
>JBAMHX010000014.1:17637273-17650287 GCA_037177515.1 Pseudomugil tenellus | reverse complement strand
AATGAGATTACTTAGTGATCATACATTGGGCAGTATTTGTACCAGAGCTGAATCTTCTTACATAGTCTTAGATTTAACCACATTATTCCTCCTCATGGATATTCTAATTTATAATGTTCTCTGTTCATGCCTTAATTAAAATTCATTTAAAGCAGCAAAGGACTCATGAGTTTGCTGGATTTAATTATAAATAGCTCATTATCAATAACTGCACTAACTTGTTGTTGATGTAAAATGAAAGAAAATCATGCATTTTATGTTTGTCTGCACAGCTGATACAAGGTAGGAACAAAAGCATATTCTCAAGGTGTCAGTAGGGGGCAAACTTGATCCAGCATCTCAGAGTCACTGACCTCACACAACAGCTGCGAGAAATACCCACTGGAGGAAAATGTCTGCAAAGAAATTTATAGAAAAGGAGAGGAGTAGTTCTCATTGAGGGGCTGTGTAGAGGACCACCATAACATGAGGATCTTTGAATCAGCCTCCTATTCCTCACTCTAATCAGAGTGCCAATTCATTCAGCTGAAGGTCATTTATATTGGTAATGTAGGTTTCTGAGTTCTGGGGAAAAAAATTCATTTGTATAACAAATGTATATAACCACAACTTTGAATCTTTTTCAGCACCATATTAGTTTTCTGCACATTGTGGTGTTTGAAAAGAATGGATGGGTTGTGTAGGTTTCATTATAGCTGAACATCTTTGTGTTGTGAACACAGCAACACTTTAAAACTCTCATTATGATAAATTAGATTTTCTTGTGAAAATGTTACAGTTCCAGGAAGATACAAGACCTACCGCAGAGTCCAAAACTACATAGACAAATCCTCTGCCCGTTGAACAGATTTGACCATAATAGAAAAAGGCATCGCAGAGATATGGCTCACTTTCTGTTGGTGTATCAGCTGCCAAATTTGTCAAAAGCAATAAGGAGAATAAATGATGAGAGGATTCTTGGGAAATGTTTCAAATTTCATACAGCAGCAAGTTATAACAACAGATTACTTCAGTGTTGATCGAGTTCAGCTCTAAGACACACAAAAGAAGTGCAGATGTCTTTTGGCACTCACGTGTATTTATTGAAATCTAATTTTGCTTATTTGCCTTTAATCATAATCAGAAAACACTGATCTCTGATATTTACTAAACTACAGGTATGTGTCTGTGCTGACCGTTCAATCAAATATTAGCATCAATTTGTGGGGCCTCAAATAATTCTAGAAAATGTAATTGCATTGCATTTGTTCACCTAAAACCAAACTTGTTAGCTTTGCCAAACATTGCTAAAGACAAAGACACACAAACATCTATTTATAAAAAATATTATAATATATAAAAATTAATATTATTATTATTATTATTAAGAAATTTATATGTCAAGAAATATAGTTGACTAAATTTTGTTCCAAAAAAGTACTTTTTTTTTTTATGGTATTTTCTAATTTGAATTATTGCAAACACCCTGGTTTGAATAAATTAGCATTTATAACAAGAATTATGGTCCATGATGCTAAAACTAAATCTATGAGTCACACTGATTGTAATAACATTTTTATGATGAGTAGTGCTATGTAAATACTTCTTCATGCAAAGCTGCACTCACATTTGTATAACCCTGACCAAAGGTGTGGTACATGACAATTTCTTATCTAACCATCTGTTTTCAGTAATTTTGCTTTAAAATCATATTGCATTTGGAAATTATTGGGGGAGAGGAGACATATTCCAAGAAATAGCATTATACATTCTGAAAAATAACTTTCTTTCACACCAGGAACCTTTATTACTTCAATTGACCTGATAAAGCTCTTACTTGCCTCTATAAGTTGGAGGGTTAAGTGCTACAGTTATTTTTCTCTGCAGGCACTTTAGGGACCTTAAAGTGGAAGGTATAGAGCCACCGCAAGAAAACAACCATCTAGTTTTGACTCTTTTCCGTTGTATAGCATGACTTCATCTCTTTCAAGAGATGCCATCTCTAACACCATAGAAGAACTTGTAAAAGTCGAGGTAACCATTATCAAGTCTTAAGAACGAAGGATAAATCTAATGAAAAACCAGACGGCAGTTGTTCGGTTCAAGTTTGGGCATGACTTACTTTTCTAGATATCTTATTTTTTTTAAGACAGGCCCCTTTATAAAACTAGACCATCTCTGAGGGTAGCTGCTGTATTGCAGTGAATTCTTACCAACTGGCGGGTTTATTGCTTTTGCGTGAGACGTGGGCAGCCTCCAAACTAAATGGAAAGCAACTCATCACAGTCTAAAAGCAAAGATCCACTACTGTTCTGAGTCAGACCTGGAGAAGCTCAGAAAATGAGAATACATTATAACTCAGCTTGTACTTGGTAATAAAAGAGATATAATGGAATGTATCACCTCATATATTTTTCAGGTTCTCCTACGGTCCCTTTACTGTTGGACGTTGAAATTGTTACAGCCACCTGGACAGGGTCAAAGGGGCATGTGGCATTCTCCTTTGCCTGCACTTCTTTTACCAAAATGATGAAGTAGCACTGACTTCTTTCTCTGTCTCCTGTGTCTGTTTTTCTGGAGTTTTCTAACTCCATGTCTATGTTATGACTCTCATAGCCTGCTAAATCTATAGGTAAGAATTATTAGGCTATCACATAAGTGTAATAAGAATATGTTATTAAAATCCTCATATCTGAAGAAACAGAAGACCTACTGAAAAAAATAAGTGTAACAACTTCTATGTACAGACAGAAATAAGGATTATTGTGACACTGATGACATGACTTCTGTAATATGTCTCAAGACACAACTCTTTCAGTTACTAAAAGTCAGCAGAGGTGACAGATATTTCTTAACACAAATAAAAATAGATTAACAGACAGACCACTTAGGATCAAAAGACTTAGTTGTTGAAAAAAAGAAAAGAAAAAGAAAGAAAAAAAAGTTCAAATATGAGTACCAAACTCCAACTTGGATTGATAATGTTAATCTGGTGCACATTGTATTTTCTCAGAAACTATGTGATGATATGGTAACCTCATGTTATAAGTGCTTCATGTGTTTTAGAATATTTTTGTGGTGCAATAAAATGTCTTTTATCATGTGCTTTCATTTCACTTGAGTTAGTGATTTAAATCTTATTTCCCTAAAATAATTCAATGTATGAATATACTTTACACTATATTTTACAAATACAAATACATGAATATGAGCCCTTTGCTAGTAAATAACCCCTTCAAACTTCCTATGCAAATGTAATAATTCCACCTTCTGAGAAATGTAAATACTAAAGGTGTCAACAACATTGTTCCTTTTGGATTTCTTTGTGGCTACCCGACTTTTCTTTTTTGTTTTTTTTTGTTTCCAATTCTTCTCCAAGAGCTTTAAAATTCTATTTGTTTTCTCCAGTCATGACGTCCTGAAAATCTAATTTATCCCGTTTCATTTCATGATGATGTGTGAAGATGATGTGTAAGAACGTCTACCTGGCTTCCTCTCCAGAAGCTTATAAATAATATAAAGAAAAGTAACTCACTGTTGGAGAAAGCTGAGTTGGCACATCTCTAACTGCAACTTATTGATATTCCAGTAGCACCTTGCTAAGTTACTGCCCAACACACATGGTCAACATTATAGACATGTTTCTGTATCACATCAAAGGTGCATATGCAAGCAGGGAGTAGAAAGCAGTGCTTTGTGGTTTGGTTGTCCATGCCAAGCTGCTTAACAGAAATGACAAAGCACTTGACTTTACTAATCACCTGAAAAGATGATTGCTAATTGCTTTGCATTCCAAGGGCATTTCCTGCCAGTAGCTGGGGAATATTGTAAATCCAGGCCAGTGAAACAGTGGACTAAGTTGTTATGAGTCTTAAAGACAGAAAGGTCTCTGTAGTACTTACTTTATCTTTAAAAATGTAAAATTCTGACTCCATATCATGCACTGCTAAGAACAGTTTATAGAATTTAACATCTAAGAGTACTGTGACATTTTTGATCATGGACCAATGTCTAAATTTGTAGTGACATTAAACTATGAAATTAGAAAAACAGATCAAAATGAAAAGAAGACTCACTTTAAGAAGAAACTATTTTATATTGTTTTTACCTAATGATCAATTAGGACCAATTTCTGTGGAGAAAACAGGAAAACAATCAATAGTCAAAGAATCAAAAAACTCTGCTAGGATTACAATTTCACAAAAAACTCTGAAAACTCTGAATTATGAAACAGAGTTTTATGATTAAGTTACTGCATCACTAAATCAGCAAGATGCATGCTGAATCTATATGTGTTGAACAATACAATGCCAACAGGTTTATTCTTTGAGCATATGCATGGATCCAGGAATGCTTGTAAGCAAGAAACCTGTTAAAAGTAAAGAAAAACCTTGAAAAACTCTGTAAATGAAAAAAAAACAAGATTTCTGTATATCAATACAGCTAAGTAAATCATGGTGTCACCTTTGTTACCAAAAGTGTATTAAATAGTACTTCTTACTACTATGTTTAGAACATAAGCTGCTGAAAAATACAATAACAGAACTAGAAAAGAAACTGTCTGAGCCTTGAATTATGTTTTTATTTTCCATTTTGTTTTTGCTTTTGTTTCCATCTGTTTGGACCAACACTATTTTAACAGTCATCGACAACACTGCTCTCATTCAGAAATTAAATTAATTCCTCATTACTGCCAATTAAAAAATATAAATATTTATCACCTTCACAGCAAATCCAATGGGCTAAATCATAGCCAAACTACTTCACTGGGATATTATTCAACAATGTTGGTCAGCCATTGACATTTTATATGTGCAGAGGGCACTCTCATTAAGGTTCTGTTTGTAGGAGACAAGCTGAGGATGGGACAGTGGAGGGCTGAAAGAGGTCAATGCACATGTTTCCTGCTTGAATTGTATGTGGGTGTTATTGGGTATTGTATTTATTGTGATCAGTAGTATGTCCCTTATTGTGGTATTAACCTTCAACACAATTTTCCCGTGAAGTAAACAGGAACTGTCAAGCTCTTACAGAGGGCTTGACAGTTACATTTTCGGCTTGCGCAAAAACAAGATAGAACATCTCATTTCCACACAAGTCCACCTAAAGAGAGCTGAATTAAACTAAGACAGACAAAGAAAGTAAATGTTACTGCAATCAGTCGCTTAAAACAAACTATAATGGGTATGTCAAAGTTTGCTCTTTGAGATATTCTTTCCCAAATTGTACCCATGTGTAAAAAAAATAATTTAAGCTCAAATTCTAATTCAAATTAAAATTTTCTAATTCTATTTAAGGAACAAAATCATCTCAACCCAAACTGGAAACTACTACTACTAATAATCTAGTCTTAATTTCAGGTTCAACTATAAGAGTGCTGTGCCAGAGTCAGTGGTTTGGTTAACACGCGTTGCACTTCATCGCAGAAGCATCCCAGATCCATTCCAGAAACGTCTCATTGGGGCCCTTCGCTAAACATACGCAGCAGCTTTATTTTTGATGGAGCATACTTCCAGAGCACATTGACCTCTGGAGTGGCATTAAAGCCAGTGAAGCAGATTCAAAATAAAATTCTCTATGCAGGTTTGCCATTGCTGAACTTTGTAAACATTAACAGGTAAATGGTTTTTTATTAGCAGTTTATTAGCAGTTTTGTGAGCTGATGAGTTTAACATATTTATTACCGTATACAGTAAATGCATCCAAAGTAATGTGCAAATTAACTCTTTAAAGCCCGGGGGTAGATTGGTATCACATGGTGTACAACTGGGTTGTAAATAAACTTTCAACCATAAAGTGATGCAAAATGTCTCTAACTGTTGTAGGAAATACACTAGGTTTGGCTTTAAAAGCTAAAACATGACCATTTCTTAAGCTAAAATTTTAATAATCCATAGTTACTGAGACTTGAAACTGAAAGTAACAGTTCCTTATTTCTTGAAATTTTTCTTTATGAAAAAGCCAAGAAATCTTTGAATACCATGCTTTTCATCCTTGGATGTTTATTACAAAGAAATGGTGACTTCACTACTCCCACCGAGACCATTATCTGTCCGTTTCCACAGGAATGACACACACAAATTGAAAATAGCGGTTGCAAAATTAGACAATAAGAATGGCATCTGCCTCTGGACATGTAAATTCCAAGCATCACTAATTTAGTCCAGTGAGATCTCATTTAAGTCATGCCGAACCTCTTCTAAAGTAATGAAAACATACTATCCACTTTGTGCAAAGATAAAGCCAAGAAATATTTATTTCTATTTGAGTTACTCAGTGTTATGAAGTCCATTTTTCAGTCATAATCAGAAAGCACATTGCATTTACACAGACTTTTCCCTGATTAAAGTTTTCCCTGTCACATTTTTTTTAACTTTCTCTTCTTCCTAATGGCTTTAGCTGCAAATGTCACACAGAAGCTTGTAATTTATGGAATGTTTGGGTAATGTATTTACATTTAATCCATATTCTGACTTCTTCTTGTGATATATAACTTAGTTATTGAGGTAATACTAGTTTGAATATATGAAATATATGAAACCCAAATTTAATTTTCAACCCATTTTCTGTGGTAAAACCGAATATCACCCAGGCCACAGCCACTTCATTTTAAAAAAGATTATATATCTGAAAAGAAGCGTTATACTTTGTCATATCTGAAGAAGATTGATACCCAAAATGCCAGACAGAAACACAAGCAGAACTGGATAACAAAAATGTGTATGTTGTTGTTAAAAGGCAATCAAGTCCATTCACAAAAACACTTTTCTGAAAACACAGGTTTTAATCCCGGGGTAGTAGGCAGGCAGAAGTCCTGGACTGTGAAGAACCTGGACCATGAAGCACCTGGACTGTGAAGCACCTGGACTGTTAGGCACCTGGACTGTGAGGCACCTGGACTGTGAGGCACCTGGACTGTGAGGCACCAGGACTGTGAGGCACCTGGACTGTGAGGCACCTGGACTGTGAGGCACCTGGACTGTGAGGCACCTGGACTGTGAGGCACCTGGACTGTGAAGCACCTGGACTGTGAAGTATCTGGACTGTGAAGTATCTGGACTGTGAAGTATCTGGACTGTGAAGTATCTGGACTGTGAAGCACCCAAGTTGTAGGAACATCTCAGGTAACCGTCTAGCACTGACTGAGTGTGACACAGACTTTCAATACTTAAGAGGGAATGATCACAATTAAAAGCAGGTATGCTGAAACACCCAGGGCTGCTGCACTGCCTGGAGGAGATAGAGAGAAAAAATTACTATAAATAGAGAAGTCAAACCCAAAACCCAACAATATTTACATTTAATCAATACTGTATGTACCATAAATACTGGCATTAATAAAGCAACAATTAGTTTCACTTCAGTAGGTATTTTATAAGGTATTAAGCCTATTTTAGAGCAGATCTAAAAATTTGAAAAACTGTAACATAACACTTATTTTTTTCAGCTGTGTGATGCTGCTATAAGCTGTTGTAGTTCTTAGCCTATATAATAGGAATGTTTTGTATTAAAATTAAAGTTGTAAATATTGAAATATATTTGAATTCTACTCTTAAATAGGTGTCTAATTGTATTGTTTTAAACTTGTCCAGCTTTAAGCAGGCAAAAAATGTAAATGTAATAATAATAATAATAATAATAATAATAATAATACATTTTATTTGATAGCGCCTTTCAAATAAACAAATACAAATAAATAAATAAACAAATAAAAGAAAAGATAGATACTATAAAAATGCTACAATAAAAACAAGATAGACAAAATAAAAGGCAATAATAATTAATAACTACTTAAAATAACTGCTTAAAATAACTACTTAAAATAACAACTTAAAATGTATTCTATTTCACAGTGTCCAACCGGGGAGTATAACATGAGGTGTTGCATGGCAGCTCAGGTCTAGAGCTCTTTATTAAACTTCATCTCGTGTTTTTAGGCCTTTTTGTTGATCAAAATTATGACCCTTCAAATTTACACTGAAGTCAAGGTTCAGAGGTCAGATTTTCAAAGTAGCAGTCATGGAGAGTGTTCATACTGAGTGTTCATAATGAGTTTAATGACACACACAGTTTTCTTCTTTTCATTTGATTGTCAAAGACATCCAAAGCCTTAGTTTCAGAAAGCACATAAAAGTCTTAGGACATGAAAGTAGTTCAGATTTTTTGGGGGGGGATCTGTATTAAAATGAGTTGCTTTTAGTTATAATGTTATTCCCAATGACATTAATATTAGCTTGAAAGAAGGCCTCAAATCCTTGATTTTGGGTCAAAACACAGTCCATGGGTCATAACTGGACATAACAGGTTATCATCTATCCAACCATTTCAATAACTTTCACGGTAAAAGTAGAAGAATTATAATAAAATGAATACATTTTGATTGAAATGAAAATAGAATGTAAAAAATATTCACAGAAGGCAGTAGTATAAAGTTTATAAAAGATTTTTAGTATATGGCTGTTAACTAATAACAACTAATAACTAATAACAATAACTAATAATAACTAATTCAATGATTTTAGCAACTACATAAAAAGGCTGTAGGATTTTCGTGAATAGAAAAAAGAATAAAAACCTTTTCGGTTTTGTATTCAATAGTCTATAGTTTTTAAGATCCATTTGGAATTAGAAGTCACAGTTTCATTGTTGTTTTGATTATAGTCAGTTTATTGTATTATATTGCATTGTACAGTTATTTGGCCGATGCTTTAATTCAAACCCACTTAAACTTGAGAAGTGATCAGGTAACCTAACACACTTGTCTTTAGACTGCAGGAGGAGGCCCTATTACCCAGAAAAAATGCATGATACCCAGAGAGTACTCTGTACAGAAAGGCCACTGTCAAACCTCCCCTCCCCACAGAAGGCTTGAACCAGCAACCTTTTTGCTGTGCAACCCAATTCAAATGTCATAAATGTGGTTTTTCCAAAAAAAATGCTCCAGCTGGCTGAAAGTCTGAGATTTGTTGGAGAACAGGAGTCTTCTTGTATCAATGCAGCTGATGAGCAATATGCATATTTTTGTTCCATATTCAGTAAATGGGTTCATAGCCACTGATCATGTCCATTCATTTGCGTGAGAACATGTGAATTAGGAGCCCATCCAATGCACAGTTTGTTCAGCATCCTTTACTTCTTGTAATATTAGCAGTGTATGGGTAATAGGAAAATCAAATGATCATTTCAATTATGTAATAGGAGCAATTCAAAATTATTTGATGACATTAAAAAACAAGGCCTCACAAAATAAAATACCATTATTAGAAAACATAACTTCCATAAAGCAGACATCATCAGTAAAATTTTGATATAAAAATTAACACTTTTCAACCTTATTTTGAAGAAAGTACAAAGTTCAGTTCTCAGAATAAAATTAGAAGGTTAATCTCATTTTGAAGGAATAAAATTTGAAATTCTGTAATAAGTTTGTACTTTGAAAACTGAGATGTGGGAGGTTTAGGGTAGAGTTGGGTTATGTGGGAAGTCTCCATTATTTCTTTTCAGCTTTCTTTGTGTCATATTTAAATCCTTCAAACCTATTAAACTGGGAGAGAGGAGGCTAAGTATGCCATTCTTGCTAATGAGTAAAAAAAAACAGTTTATTTGGTGTCAAATGATTTGTGTTCTATAAATTACAAAATAATGTTTCCAAAACATTAGAGCCACTTGTCATTACATACTTCAAAGCATGTAAATGGTGTAAATTTAATTTTAAGGTTTATACAACCAGTTACAATTTATATTGTCAAAATAAACTAACATTACTTTAACAAGAAACTTGTCAAAATAGTTCATATTTTATAATATGTAAAAATGAATCTAATCAATGTAGGAGACCATTATTCCTGTCAAGGATGAGGACACATGTTTCTTTAAACTGAGAAGAATATAAATTTATTAATGAAGATAAAAGAAGTTGAACACTAAACACTAAACATTGAAACTTGAATGGAATATTAAGACATACAGACATGGTATGAGGTCACAACCCGGGGAGAATATTCCCCAAAGATATGTGGATCCCACATATGTCTGGAGCTATTCTGCCCCTAGTCAGATAGGGGAGCTTTGTTTAAAGACTCTGGTCACATGCGTCAATCTGTTTGCTAAACATTTCCCTGATGGAAGGACGCCGGCCTTGCTTAGGCTACAACAAACAAGGTCTTAGCAGATGGTTTACTAAAGGTCAGAATGACATCAGTTTAGGAGCCTTATGGTCAGACCTTTCAGCTATACATTAATTAAGAGCAAGGTTATTAGGTTAATACATGAAATTCCTCTACATCAATAACACAATTAGCTTAATTACGGCTGCTCTAACCACATATTTTTGCTTTCCCCTATCCGCTTTTTTTAATGATGACAAAGAAGAGTGTGGGATAGTGACATCTTGTAGGAGGAGGTGTGCAGAAATCTCCCTGTGAGGAGAGATAAAAGGAGAGAGTAAAGAGTTTGATGCTCCTTGGGTTAATTGCATTTGACTACCATTCCTGCCGTATGTCCTTCTCCTCTGAGGTTGTACTCTGTAAGGCAGGACAAAGTGTAGGATTGGGTACAGATGAACTAAAGGGTTCTTGAGGCTGTGTGTCAAAGGAAGGGTATTGCAAGGATACATAGGTTTCTTTTTGATCACAATGACTGTTTAGCTGATGCTTATTTCTTTTTGGCCTCAAAGAATGCAGTGGGTAGGTCGAGTGGTGGATGTTAAGATTTAAAGTTAGCAAAAGAAGGAGGTGGAGTAGAAATGGACAGGTCACAGCAGGTGTTCATAATATTTCATACAAGTTGAATTACATTCCATTGTTAAAGCTAACATCAACTGGCATGTCATAGAAAGCTGAGTATTGTGTAAATTTCATGCTACCATGTACTGAGAAGTTTGTTTTTACAATACCTCATGTTTCCTTTTATTTTAATAGAAACATTCTCAGTGCTAACATGCTATTGCATATCCAATGTTAGTTCCATATTGGTGCTCCAGGCATGATTTTAGCTGGTGACCCTCCGCCCTTTTACAGGAGTCAATGTCACAATCAATTTTTACACAATCTTTATATATTTCCCAATCAACAGGAAAAACACGTCCAACAGATTAAAATGACATCTGAGCAGCCCTAATGTTACATTTCTACATATCACAGATGGATTTAAAGAGAAAGTAACTGTCAGTCCCCAGGTTAACCACATCCACCCAAACAAGGACAATTTGTCCCTTGACTTGTGCCCCATCCTCACAGAGGACATGGGGCACATGGGTAGAGAGCAGTGCAGCAACCAGCAACCCAGAAAAAACAATCCTCCATTATATAGCTAAAATAGATTATTACTATTAAATCATCATGTTGTTTATATAGCTAATATTTCCAACCATTTTTGTTTGTTTTTATTATTTATTTTTTTTTTATTAAAGATTGTGGCACTGCCACCAAACCCCCCACACCTTCACATGTATGCCCTTAGCATTTGCCTGTACAGCCCATGCCCAGAGCTGCCCATGTCTATCACAGAAACCTTCTTTAACCATCGCTATCACTTCCAGAAATCAAATCACTTTAGAAATGAGACTTTTCCCATCCAATCTCAAAGTACAATTTCCAGTTTAAATTTCCTCTTTTGGCCATGAACAGTTTGGTCTCATCTCTCCCAATGATGCTCACCATCTTTCAAAATATTGTCACCTTTTGCACAAGCACTTACAGTTCTAGCTGTTTATGTGGAAGGATTTGCATAAAAATGATACTGGCAGGCATACCTGGACATCTGGACACTGCTGTTACACACAAATCTCTGCTAGAGTCTATTTAGAGGCTATAATAGTTTTAGTTTCCTTGGAATAATTTTCAGGCAGATTTAGTCTGACTCCCTTTATGCTGGACACATGCCAGAGCAGACTGTAAATCAGACTGAAAAGTCCTCTGTTCTGGGGATGAGGCAGAAATGTGAGTGTTTAATTCACTTACTTTTACACAAAGATTAGGATCTACATATGGTGTGCCTGATGTACTAATTTACTGAAGTCAGCAAAGGAAAAAAGTCTTCTTGAGTGTATTAAAAGCATTTACTGTATTACACAGTCTTTTAATTTATGCACTCCCTAACTCAAATAATGTCTCACTTGAACTTTTGCTCACTCACCCACACAACCACACTCCTAGACAGAGCAACACATTCACTGAGTCATAACCTGTGTCATGTACTCATTTGTACACTCCTTCACTACTGTGTGACGTCTTACAATACACTCATGCTATATGTATGACTGTAGTGGCACATTTCAATTGGCGATTTGATTATGCAACATTACTGGAACAAACCAGAGCTAACAGCGATAGATAGAAAAACAGAAAGTCTAGTAATTTGAAGATAGTTTGGTTTTTGCTTAAAAGATTTTATATGTTAAATTGACTCGAAAAAATTACATGCAAAAACATATTACCCAAACAAAAAATTATTCTAACTCATTCATTTCTTTTTACTCTAACATTGCAAACCAAAAACCTGGACACCTTAGTTTCATTGAACCTCCACTGTATTTTCCCTAATTGTTAACGTGCCTCTGTAGGAAATGTTCTGATAGATTTTGGTTTAATTATCTGTTATTCCAAGTAATAAAACAAATTCAGGTTGTACAATTACATTATACTACATTGAATCTGTAGTATTTCTGGGATTACCAAGTTGTTTATCACTCTGTTTTTTTTAAGTGAAAACTGTGTTGAATAAAATTCAGTACCACTTTTGATATTGATTTTGACAAATTGTGTCAAATGTTTTCTAACAAAAGAATGGCATTACATAGGTGAAAAAAGTTTTGATTATGCTGTCACATTTCAATATAAATCAGCCTGAACCCTACCAAGTCAAATACCTAATACAGAAGAAAGTCTTATTCAAAGTTTATAATGTCTTCTGTTAACCATCCATCCATTTTCTACCGCTAATTCCCGAACGGGGTCGCGGGGGGCTGGAGCCAATCCCAGCTACACAGGGCGAGAGGCGGGGTACACCCCAGACAGGTCGCCAGCCTATCACAGG
>JBAMHX010000014.1:17607866-17618162 GCA_037177515.1 Pseudomugil tenellus | reverse complement strand
TATATTACAATCAAAATAATAAAAAGTATTTAAGTGATTACTTTAAATTAATAGGTTAAGTGTGATCATATATCAGTCCATGCAGAGAGAATGTATTTTGGAGATCTCTCTCTCGCTCCATGTGTGTGTGTCTTTTATAAACAGAATCACATTAAAACTACAGCGCTACAAAACCTCCTCTATCTTTTAGAAGCAACAGAGTGTGGGTGATTTTAAAGGATGTCTTACATCAATACAATTCCTACAGGGAAAGCAGTGTCTGTTCTCAATCCCTGACTGAATAAACTTTTCATGAGGCCAATGGTTATTGATGAACTTCTGCATGTCCCCAAGTCTTTTTTTTAAGTCATTCCAGATGGGACCATGACAGAGGCAAGTAGTTTTCCCAGCAAGCATGCACACATCCTCAATGCCCACACATACAGACATGGGGTTTAAACACACTTTAAACAAACATACCACAATTGCACTCAGAAAAAAACAAAAAAGATATAAAAACTGACAAGGACTTTTTATAAAAGATGCTTCTATCTGCCAAAGCTGTAAATCCCTTATGTAGAAGCAATGAGCAAATTAGAATTAGATTTTATTTTTTCTTTCTCATGACTGAATGCTACAACAAAATACTAGATTATGTACCATACTGTTTGGTGATTCACATTTTCACATCTAGTTGCATCCTTAAGTAATCAATTTGCAATTGTTAAGTGCACCCATCACCACTCTGAGAAACTGAAGGACATTCCTTTTGATGTGACACTATAAAACAAATAAATGATTAAATAATATGCCAGCCATATCTTTATAATGGACTTCTAAAACTGTAGTAGTCTCATTCTGAGAATGTAAAGTCCTCCTTGGTAGATCATTAGATGTCCTACATCCTTTTCAAAAACACAACCTAACAAATGCAATGCTTGAATGGCTTCTGTCCCTAATGTGAGATAACTAATTAAATTAATCCTGACACAATGATCTTGGATGAATAATTTTAAGAATATAAACACAAAGACCACACAAATCAGTTTTCCATGTATTCAGCATGCAACCCACAAATGGGGAAAGTAATAAACTGCTCTGCTGTGTCAGTCAATTTGAGTTCGTCAAACAGCAGATGTCAGAGAAAACAAGACGTCCTTGGTGTTGCATTGTGATTGATGACAAAGAGTCTGTGGAAAGTAAATGTGTCTCTCACAGTCTGAGTGCTTTGGCCTCCATAAATCTGGTGATAAGGCTTGCATGCATTCAAGGACTGCTCCTCTGCATGTATCAAAGCTTCAACCAAAGATATATTGTTTGGAAAGACAACATTTATAGATGTTATGGTTAACTGTCAGTTCTGTTTGAATGGTTTTTATTTGGATTTGCATAAGTGTGAGTCTTTAGATATGTGTCCATTTGTCGACGACATTACTTATTGCCTCTAATATTTCATTCTCACAATTTCATTAAAATTAAGCAACCCATAGAACTGATCACTTTTGTTCTACCATCATGCTTACACTGTGTCCTTTTATAGATCCAGACTTTCAGTCCATCTGTGCTTCTTTCCATCCTTCCCTCTGTCTAGCAAAGGGAAAGTAATTGGGCAGGTCCGAGTGGCAGCTGTCAAGAATTACTTTGCAGATGTGAGCAGGAAACATAAACACAGTGGGCCCAATCAAATGGAATAGGGGCCTTTTCACTGGCACAAATGGAGCCCTGAAGAGAAAAAGGAAATGATACAGCATCACAGTAGAGAAAAAAAGATTTCAATTCCACAAATGGCCTGTCATTTGGATGCTGTTCAAGAGTGAAGAAGTTGAGTTTCCTTCATTTGGTTGCAGAAATAATCTAAGTTTACAGAATAATAAAGTCACAGATGAAGTATATGAAGAAAAAGTAAATATCATGTATTGCTTATTTCTCAGAAGATAATGTATTATCGTTTGTTTATCACTGACTTGATCGTCACTGAAATTAGTGACAGATGCCTTTTTCCTTCTTCAACCTGTAATCCTCTTATCAACATCTTCCTACTCTACCCTATATATAAAAATCACAGGATCTCTGAGACTAAGCAGTAAAAAAAATGAGGACAAAAACAAGTATTTTTTTTTTTTAAAAAACTGTCTTCATTGTCCAAAAATTCCTAAATTGACTACTCTACCCCCACGCCCACCCACCAACCCACAGAACAAATAAACAGCCTGTAAAATACTTAAAAAAAACTAAACCCAACTAGGACATTGTAACCTAAGACAGTAGTACTTTGGCAAACCAAATACCAAACACAGGGTAAAACAAAATAAAGTTACAAAAAAGCTTTCTATACATGAGTGTGTTTGTCTGAAGAAAAGTAAAGTGATGATTATAGTGTGAAACATTTTCACTGTGCGACCATCAAACAGGGTCAGAGTCAAGTTTAACTTGCTTTTCCCTCAGACAATATATATATATATATATAATATCTTTATAAATCTTCATATAATCTAAATATAATCTTTTGTCTTTGCTTGTTCATCTCTA
Organism: Pseudomugil tenellus; assembly: GCA_037177515.1. NCBI lineage: Eukaryota > Metazoa > Chordata > Actinopteri > Atheriniformes > Pseudomugilidae > Pseudomugil > Pseudomugil tenellus. Next base: position 17,615,654 of record JBAMHX010000014.1, on the reverse strand, counting down.
CAGATGATAAAAATTAAGCTAAATTGACAACATCCTAGGACTTAGACTCAACCTTGGCTGCACACCTACAAGGAGGAATGAGGCACAGGTTAAACATAAATCTGGGAGAAAGAAAGAAAATAACATTTCTCCAGCACTCAATGTTGTCTCCATCATTCTGAGATGGAAGATGTTTGGAACTAGCAACAAGCTCCTTAAATCTAACTGTCCAGGCAAACTGAGGAATTGGGGACAAAAGTCCTTGCACTGACAGGTAATCAACATTTAAATGGTCACTGTGATTGAATGCACTTCACCAATCAGGCCTTTATAGTGGTATGGACTGACAGGCTATTTGTCACAGAGAACCCATGATAACCCACTTCAAATTTACTAAAATTCCCTTGAATGACTCTTACAATGACTAGATGTGCAATCCTGAAACAAAGATTGAGTTTTTCACCATAGTTCTCATAAGGACGAGCATGACTATTCTCAATCCAGCAATATTTTGTACTAGGTTTAAAGCTTCACACAGTCATAATGCTCCTTCTGCTCTCTCGTTCTGAATTTTATCACAAAAACAAATATGGAATCCAAAGCAAATAAATACTACCATCTGTGTTACTGCCAAACAATCTATTCTGCTTCTATTGTATAACTTACAGCTGATACAATCAGATAAAAATCTCATATTGCGATGATATGAACGTTGTGAAAATCAATCGAAACATACAAAAAACAGCAGAACAGATTTGAATGTAGTGCAGTTTCTGCTTTATCATACTAAGCCTTCAAGAATAATAAGTCACTTGAATAAAATAGCCAAAAAAAAATCTACCCATCTGTTATCTGTACTGTTTTTTTTTCTTCCAATTTTGGATCGCAGGTAGCTGAAGCTTATCCCAGGAATCATTGGGCGAGAGGCAGTGTCACCGGTCCCTCACAAGGCCCACTGTCATGCCCTGTCCCAGCTCCAGACTTAATCAGCCCGATCACTGTCACCTGCCACTAGACTCGTTATCCTTGATCACCTGCATCTGTTCCTAATTCCCTTACTGCCTTATATGCCTCAGCTCACCAGTCATTCCTATATCGAACATTATTGTATCCACCAGCCTTTTCCCATCCTTGAACCTGCTACCTTCTTGTTCTTAGTAGCGGTGAAAACCACCACAACACACCCCCCCCCCCCCCAAAAAAAAAAGATAATAAACTTAATAAAATAAATCTGGCTGTTTTCTGTTTTCTGCAACTCTCTGTTTATCACTGACCTTCTCTGTTGTTTTGCTCTGTAATGTTACGAACAATTGAACGATTGAAACAAAAATGGAAAATTGGTCAGAAATGTCTTTTAACACCACAAAATGCTTGCAAGTTAGGTTGTCCCTTCCTGAGTGGTTCACCACACACAGCAGACAAGCAATTCTCTTTCCATGGTGGTGAAACAACAGTTCCTGTAGTGCTGTTTCCCATTCCTGCCCTGGCTGCATGTCTGAAACGTGTTTCTACGCCAATATACATGATTCGGATTAATGAGCTACCCCATTAACTTCTTTGCAAGTCTGTTAATGAACCATTCATTTCATTAAGGTTTGTTAAAGTAGGTTTGCATCTAAAACATTCAAGGTAGGTGTCTTGAGCACAAGGATTGGGAAGCACTGCTGTAGCGAGTCAGTCTCATTGAAAGTGAATGGATTGCTTGCTTCACAGTTTAGAAACACATTCTGATTATCAAAACCACAAAAGACACCAGGGTCAAATAGGACTAAGGTCTCCCCGTTTTATTATAAGTCAGTAGAGACAAAAAGGTCTAATCCAATAATTAAAGGGCAGTGCCACTATGCTGGGAAGGCCACAATGTTAAAATAAAATAAAATATCACCTAAGAAAAAAAGGCCTTAGCCCAATCTCAACAGTTCATAGTGTTGGGATTAATAGTGCCACAAAATAAGCTAAATTTAAAAGTTTGGATACTCATGAAAAGCTTGGGTGTATTAAATTTTGATAGAGAAAAATAAAAAAAAATAACCTTTTTTTTTTGCAGAGAATTATGTGTTGATGGAGGATGCAAACTGTAACAAATCCATTATGAGGTGCAGTATGTAGCTGCATTGTTGGTTCTTTCTCTTCACTGAGCAAAGTTTTGTTTTCTTCTTTGTTAATGTTTAAAATGTTATATCAAGCTTTTGAAGAATTTTCACCCCTTTAAATTGCCTATGTTGGGAAAAATCAACTTTTATCAGCTTTTAATCGTCTATTAGTTTTAATTGTTCCTTAAAAAAATCCTCCAAGTAATTTTATTTTTCGTCCATATGTTTTGTAGCAAGTTTCCTTTGAAATGAAGGGTTTGGCTTAGGCAAAGTCAATGCCTGATCGCCCAGCTCCGACACGCCACTGTGGAAAATCCACCCTCCCTTACCTAAAAACTTTACAAGTCCACCTCCCCCAGGAAGTTTGCCTGTCACTGCTGCTGCTGCAGTCTTGTCAACATACACGGCCCCCGCACACCAACTACAGACTGCACTCTGCAACTCCGGTTGGTCAGGGAAATGGAAGGGCAAGCCATAGTAAGCCGTTCACAGTTCTAAGTAGAGACCTCGTAGCATGAAATGAGTGGTATGGCAAAACTATAGTACTTTTTTTCCCCTTTTTGGTAAAGTAAGTGTGGCTCCCAAAATAACAACACTGGCACGGTTTCTCAGGCGCTTTACTGTGGCTTATACGTCTTGTCTTTTTCTTATGCCTTTGGTCACTTTTGACATGAAAAGAATGTCTTCCTGGGAGACTGGATTATCTGTGGTATGATCAGAGAAATCTGATTCCAGAGCCTTCATCACATCAACTGGACTGATTTCTTTCACTTGAGTTCTACATACAAAGTGCACTTTTTGCTTGAGTTCAACCATTGGTTGTAAAACAGGAGTCACTTCACGAACAATGACTCTGTAGAAGAAGAAGAAGAAACCAGCACCGGCTGGTGACGATGAAGGTCTGATGATGCCGGACCTCAGTGATGCCTTGATGTAATCCTCCATAGCTTTCCTCTCTGTGCCTGAAATCGCGTAGAGCCGAGCTTTTGGAATGGCAGCTCCAGGAACGAGTTGGATGGAGCAATCCCCAGGGCGATGAGGAGGCAAAGAGGTGGCGTTGGACTTACTGAAGACTTTGCGGAGGTCATGATAACAAGGTGGAACTACTGAGAGATCCGGGTAGTTGCTAGGAATTGTGGCCGAAGGAGAGGTACTATCCACTTCTGGAAAACTGGAACGAGAGTCAGACAGACAAGAGGTATGACATTTATGGTCCATTCCTTAATTATTATCCCACATGATATACGGGTTATGTCTTTTAAGCCAAGGGTAACCGAGAATCAGGGACTGCTGAGCGCAGTCAAAAATGTGGAACTGAATAGTCTCTCTATGACATGAGCCTACAGTGAGTGTGAGTGGAGGAGTCTGATAAGTCACCTTGCTAAGCAATTGTCCATCCAGTGACCTAGCACTAACAGGTTAGTCGAGGAGCTCAATAGCAAAACCCAGTCTGGCAGCCAATCCTTTATCCATTAGGTCAATGAGTGCTAGGTGTGAAGTAGTGTTACCGTTCATGGTGATCATCACGGGGGTAAGGGTCCGAGGAGGATAGTCTCTGAAATCAAATTGACTCACCAGTGCCCTCCTCAAGCCTGGTGAGCCCCCTCTTTTAGCAGGCATGCGCCCACGCAGTGGCCCCACTTGCCACAGTAAAAACAAGCTCCCTCCTCGTGACGTCGCAGACACTCTTTTGGACATAATTTAGTGCGACCCAGCTGCATGGGTTCACCCTGGCCTGCAGAAAGCACTGGAGACTCCACTGCAGTTGATGAGGGACGGCTGGACCGGCGGAACTCCTGGGAATTCCATAACATCCTCCGCTGCTTGGAAGACCCCCCACTGGATCGGCGCCTATCCCTCTGACGTTCCTGGAGAGGGTTGTCGATCCAGATTGCTACCTCCACGACGCTTTCAAAGTCCGACGGCAGCTCAAGCGAAGCTAGTTGATCCTTGATCACCTCTGACAGACCGTTGACGAAGGCGTCCTTTGTGGCCGCCGAGTTCCATCCGCTGTCAGCTTCGAGTGTGCGGACGTCAGTTGCGTAATCGACCACTCGACCAGCTCTGGAGGCTTCCCGGACCCTTGCCTCAAACTCAGCAGCGCCCGGGAAGCCTCCAGAGCTGGAGATGAGTGATCAAACATTTTAGTGAGAGTTTGTGAGAATAGGTCATAATTTTTACATACCGCTGCCCCTCGAGCCCATTCGGCGGTTGCCCAGACTGCCGCTCGTCCTGTCAGATGAGAAATCGTGAAAGCCGCTTTAGCTTGAGATGATCCGAACGCTGTCAGATTATTTGTAAAATGCAGTTGGCATTGAACCAGGAAAGTTCAGCAGTTTCCAGAATCCCCCCCAAAAAAGTTCCAGAGCTGCCAGCAGAACAGGACGGGGATTATTGGGTGGAATGACAGAGGAAAAGGATGGCTGTGGCGAGACGTCGGCAGGGGGCTCACATGTGACGAGGGCATCTAGGCGAGCGACAACACGTTGGAGTTGACTTGTTAGGAGATTCACCTGGCTGACGACTGAAGACTGCAGTTCTATTTGACGGTCGGCAAGCTCTTGGACTCTGCGGCTTATTGCACCCAGCTGCTTCTCCTGCTGGATAACTTTGGTTCCTTGAGTTTTCAGAGCCGAATTCACCTCCGCTGGATCCATTTCAGGTCAGATTGTACTATTATGTCTAAGCGCAGAACAGATGAACCCAAATGCAGAGAGAGACGGAGCCAGGGATCAATTGGGATAAAGATTAGCTTTTAATGCCAGAACTTGGTTTTTCCAAATGCATACGAACACAGGGCTTGATCTCAAAAGACAATGTGACAACAAGACAGGGGAAGCTCTGACACTAAATACACACATGGGAAAATGGGAAACAGGTGGAAACAGGGGCGTGGCAGACTACCACACAGGTGGAAAACACCCGGACAGGAAGACAGGGTGCCTGAAACGAAAGAAGAGTTAGGAATTCCAAAATAAAACATGACAAGCCAGAACAAGAAACCAGACATGACAGACAACAATCAACAGATTTGCAGAGACATGACACTCTGTGACTTGTGCCAATGGCATCATTGTGATTTTGAACTTGAGAAGAACAACCTACTATGCTCCAGCCGAGATCTGTTAGCTGAGCATAAGGTGGATTTTCCTTGCCAGCAAGTACTTCTCTTGGTAGAAGGGCTTGCTGGCAAGGAGAATCAACCTACTATGCTCCAGCCTAGATCTGTTAGCTGAGCATAAGGTTGATTCTCCTTGCCAGCAAGTACTTCTTTTGGTAGAAGGGCTTGTTGACAGTTATAGCCGATGAGCAGACCAACATCACATTTGAGCACTGGAGGCAACTTATCTGCTAGTCTTTCGAGATGAGGCCATATCAAGGCGGTCTCTGAAGATGGGATATGTGATCTGTTAACTGGTATAAACTCTCTTATAAAGACTGGTGGTAATGTGATTCTCTTTTCATGCTTATATCCCCTGACTTAAAGGTTTCTCACGTGGTATAACAGTTGACTTTGCAGACATGGTTGATAGTTTCAGACTGACTTTACCATTGTCTGTGGTGAGATCTTGAGCCACTTCTTCCAAGATGAATGATGTATCACTCTGTGAGACAAGAAGCGCATACACTAGGATCTCTTTGTCTGGGTGGTTTGTGGACAAGACCCAGACAGGCAGTATAGAGGATGTCAATGCGCTTGTAGTCTCTTGACTGTATTAGATATTGCTGTTTCTGGATTGCCAGCTTTACTGCCTGCTTTATACTTGTCTTGAGAATTATTCTCACTCTTTGTAGTTCTCCTTTTGCGCTCTGTGAACATGTCATCATGCAGACATGTTGGATGTCCATTTGTACATTTTTCACATGTGCTTCTTTTGTCACACTTCTTTGAAAGATGTCCAGTTTTTAAACATCCAAAACACAGCCTTTCTGTACAAACTTGACCCAATCTTGAACAGTCTTTTCTATGAACTTGAAGCATTTGTCAAGTGTGTGACCATTTCTTTTGCAGAAGATGCAGGTTATGTTGTTTGTATGATCTGAGTTAGTTGATTGACTTAAGTTTGTGGTTAGCGTTTTTGCTTGAATGACTTGGCTTTGTGTGTGTTTGCGTTTGCTTGTCTCCAAACCTTTAACAGCTTGCAGTGATGCTATAGGGTCACAAGCTAAATCAGCTTCAGTGGACACAAATTCAACAAATGTGTGAAATGATGGATACTCTCCATTATTTGATAGTCTTATTTTCATAGCTGTACGGTTCCATCTTGTTAGCCAATCTGGAAGTTTCAGCAAAAGCCTTTGAATTTCCATACAGTCATCGAGAACTTTTAAAGTTCTTATGTGTGGCATCGCAGCTTGACAGCTCCCAAGGAAGTCAGCAAATTCTCTTAGTTCACTTCCATCTTTAGAGCTAATTTTAGGCCAACTATAAACCTTGTCTCCGAAGCATTTTCCTATGGTAAATAGATCTCCAAACCGCTTCTCAAGCAATTTCCAAGCAGAATCATATGCTTCATCCGTGCCTACTAAGAGAAATCCTTTAACTGCTCTTTTTGCAGATCCTCCAAGATACTTCCTGAGATTGTAAAGTCTCTCGTTCTTGGGAATGTTTTTTCTTTCAATCAAACTTTCAAATGATAACTGCTAGTCCATGAACTTTAGAGGGTCTCCAGTGAACACTGCTAGTTCTGGAGTTGGAAGATGGTTAGCACTTATTGCTTCTGCTAGGATGCCAACAAGATCAGAGTTTGACTGTGAATGTGCTGAAACTGTGGGAACTTTTGTAGCTTGTGGGATAAATGGTGGACTTGAAGCTTTGACCGTTTGCCTTGCTTTAGGTTGCATGCCATAAGTTTGGTCTATAAACGCTGGAGCTTGTGGAACAAATACAGAGCTTTAAAGACTTGAGGTGTATTTGGGGTTTGAAAGGGAGTGAGTGATGTAGTCGACATTGCTGTTTTGACATTTTGTGATGAACTTTGACTTTCAGAAGTATCTTCAGTCTCATCATAAAACCTTTACTCGAGCTTTGGCAGCATTCAATTTTTTTACTTCTTCCAAACGTTCAATTTTTCTTCGCTGCTCTTCCATTGCTTGCTGCCTTGCTAAGTTCTCTAGTTCCAATTTCCGTAGTTTTGGAGCTTCTTTTTCTTGTTCCTCCATTACTGCTATTATTTCTTGAGATGCAACTGCCTCAGCTTCTGCCTCCATTCTTTTAATTTGTGAGCACGACTGGCGTGAGTTATCACTGGATCTGCACGATTTAGATCTTGACTTGGAACTTTCCGATCCTAAACATGACCAGGCATCTGGTCATGTTTCATAATCTCTGTCGCCCTTCCGTTGTTTTGCAGCTCTTTTGACGATGAATGCTGATAGTGATGTGCATGCATCTACTTTGCTCCTTGTATCTGCTTCTGGACTTTGTATTTGCCGGATTTAATCATAAAATGTTTGAACATCATTGCAGGTGTAATTTACATTGTTAATCAATTCAATCAGCTCAGTTTCTGAAGCTTCCTTTCTTAGCATTACATTACTTGCTTCATATCGCCACTTTTCAAGAGCAACAGCATATCTGTGCTGGAGTCCTTTAAGTTTCTCCTCTTGAAGCTCTTTGCCCTTTTCAGTTAAGTTCTTAACTCGCGTCAAAACACCGGTGGGATGTCCTGCTTCTTCATCCGTGTACTCAGGCTTAAATAAATATGGTCGGCCA
>JBAMHX010000014.1:17582433-17595694 GCA_037177515.1 Pseudomugil tenellus | reverse complement strand
ATATATATATATATAGATATATATATCCTTATATGTATCTGTTAAAGTTAATACGTAGCATTTTCTTAGTATAAGGACAGTTACAAATGCACCACGTGATGGCAGAAAATCATAGATCCAACCCTATAAACATCAACGTTTCATAGTTAATGATTAAATTGCGTGTGAAAGACACTATGCCAAAAAAGAAAATCTTCAGTCAGTGGAACAGTGGGAATTTTTGAGAAACCATGCAACATATTGAAATCCTTTTCTGAGGATGATGAGCAATCATTTAGCAAGAGTGAAACTGATGCTTCATTACAGTCTGTGGGTCAATAACACACCTAAAGCAACATGTGGGAGATTGCAACTCTGAGTATTTACCCAATTGTGGTTGAAGTAGCAAGGTGGGGATCTGAAAAATTTGTGGCAGCAGCAAAAATCTGAATAGTGCAATACATATTGATGATGATGATTAGTTTATATTTTAAAACAGGCAAATCAGACAATAAGATGAGAAAACTGGATATTGGAGACTAGATTTGATAAACACTGAACCCTCTGAATAAGATGTAATGTGATTAAAAAGAAATAGAATCTTTAAACAGAGACAAAAAATAAAGATGAAAAATGTATAAATTTATCTGTAAAGTATCACAGTGAAAGGAACACCTTGACATGAGAGATCAGAAGAGTTAAAGAATCCCTAATGGTAATACTGTACTATATTCAATACCACTTAGGTAGACAAAAGGAAATATCCCAGAAGTAAGTTGTATTTCAGACGGAATACTGTCTTGGACATGGAGGTGTTGCCGTTAGGAAGAACAGGGGTTTCAAACATCCATACGTCAGGCAAAGAGGAGACAATGGCATAAAACCTTTTGTAGGAGGTTGAGCAGCAGGAGCAAGTAAGTAATCAGCCATGCCACATAAAAAGCACAGTAGGGGGAACCAAAAAAAAAAGTATTGGTATTAGGAAGGAAAAATATAAAAAAAATTGTTGTCTTTATTATTCTAAAAAATTAACATAACATTCAAACTTCAAAAAATAGCGGAAATTATAATGCATAAGGGATATTCTGTTTTCTGTGTGTGTGTGTTTGTCCTTTTAATTACACATTGTAAGTAGTAAAAAGTAGTTAATAAGTTACCAATCTTCATCAGCACTATGGCTTTAGGCAAAAAGAAACTCCAGAACTTTTCTTATTTGCCGTGGACCAGATGAAGCCTCTCAACAAACACTGTTTTTCCCCTTTTTTTCTGAAATAATATGTGTGAAGGATGTATTAATATTCTTTCATGCACCATCAACTCTGGAGACTCACTGGTCATCCTCAGCACAGTCAGCCTTCCTAATCAGCCTTTCAGTTTTTTTCAGTCTAACTGTGCCAAGCAAATGACCACAAAGCAGGTTTCACAAGAGGCTTAAATAACATATGTAACATCTTGGTGTAAAAACTGAATGATCTTAACATCCTCAAGATACTGTCCACTCTGTCCAGTCCTGTAGGTGGCTTCTGTACTACATGAACGTTATTTTGTTGTATTTCACCATTACAGTACAACATTCAGTTTCTTTTTTCAGGAATCACCACATGTTTAACCACACTCCAAAGACACACCAGGATGCTTTTTAAAATTTATCCAAACTAAGCTTCCAGCTTGGTTAGCCATGTGCCTGTAGATAGATTTAAGATTTTATTGAATTGGGACAATCCATATTATTCAACATATCAGCAGGTAAGCATCAATGAAAATATGCCAGAATTAGCACAATAGCTAAATTTCATCCTCTGTTCTAAGGCAGGCTCCACAGAACAGTACACATACACATAAAAACATAATTTCAAATGTAGACATACAAAGAACCACAAAGGCCAGTTACAATAAATACATTTAAATAAAAGTGTGATCAGAAAACATATGTGGTATCGTGTGGCTGTAAAGATAAAATAAACGGCTGAAACACTTATCTCATATTTCTTATTCACTATCAAGGGAACAAAATGGCAACAAGAAAAGTCTCTAGAATGAGAAAAGGCTTGTTGGAAATGTTATGAGCTGTAACATGTGCTCTGCAAGAGATATACTTAACACTTAACAAATTTAACACATGCTTTGTAGAAATGGCACAGTGTGAAACAAGTCATGTGTTGCAGATAAAATGTCACACAGGCTACTGTTAACTTACTTTGTCCAGCTTTCCTGAAATCTAGAATTAGTGTGATGTGCATGCTGTGTCTCTTCATTTCAAGCAGATATTCTCAACAGGAGTGTAGCAGTAATTAGGAAATGGCATGTGGGGTGTTTACTCAATGAGAGGCTTTAAGGAATAAGATCAAAATAACACTAAGCCCAACCAAATGTCATACTTTCACATTTTCATTCCAAATTTTCCAATAATGCGTGTGTGTAACCACTGTAGGGTGATCCTCCAGCTCAGTAGAGATCCACACAGTGAAAACACAGTGATGCAAAATATTTTTCAACCTTTATAATTTGGGTGAGGTGAAAGACGTAATTAGTTATCCAGTTATACTGTACAACGCATAACTGATTCTCTTTGATTTGATTGATCTTTAGGCTTCAAAGCTGTTTCATCCCTTACAGCAAATGCTTTACCCTAATCTCTGTCATGACACATAAGCAACATTTTTAAGCGCATAATGCAATAAAGTATTTATTCTAAGCTTTAAAATTATGACACAGATATTTTTTCTGCTCATAGTTTAAATGACGTTTAATAATTATATAGAATTTCTTTTAACACCTGTGTAACAACAAGTAATAAATAAAACAAAATCTGAATAAATAAAAGGAAAACTGAGCACATCAATGAGTGCAGGTGCTTTCCCAGTTTGCCTTGAACATTGAAAAATAAGCGGTAATCTGAGGCATGCATAAAATTTTTTAATAGGTCAATCATAAGTTTGTAAGAAGCAACTTCATTACTGGTGTAAATGTAGGGATGTTATTCAGCCTTTTGCCAGTGTTAAAATCTGCTCTGCCTACAATGAAGAGTTCATACTTTCCCAAAGAAGGTATGAATACAGGAGATGATGTCTGCCAGCTATGAGCCTAAGACAGCTGTGCAAAGTTCAAGGCAACACAGTGTGTGACCTTGAAGTGGAACGGAACCAATGGTGATTTTGCCATGACAAAAGCCATTTGACATTCTCCAAGAGAGACTCTCTTCAAGTACAGCTATGACTGATGCATGTAAAAATAAAATATCCAACTTGTATGTGTGGACAGAGAAACTGAAAAATTAGGCCATGGAATATGAAACTTCTCTTACTTAACCATTGAGTTTTTTCAGAATTCCCAGCAACAAAGGGAACATCCCAATGACAGTTTTCTCAAAAGGTTCCTCTTTCCCATTGTGAAACAAAGTGTTGTCCTGTGGACAAGATGTCTCTTCTATACACAGGGTGCATTTCTCTGGAAACAGATGTGAAACGTCAATGTTCCAGCAGAGTCCTAGAATCTTTTGAAGAGGTAGTTGTTCAAGTTCTAAATGGAGGTCTGCTGGATCTTTGGCCAAGTCTTCTGGGGGGAATACCTGCATGACATTGGCTGCTATTTTGTGAAGTCTGATATTTTACTTAGCCAGTACGTCGTCACAAGCCTGTGTTTGCTTAACTGGGGAAGGATCCATCATCCACATGAAAAAATTACAGATGATAAACTCGTCTCAGCAGTGAATTCATAGAGCAGCTCTCTACAGTACAAAGCCGACCAAAAATAAGAATAGATTGAGGACACTGCATTCTTCCATGTATACTTAGCAGCTTTAATCCATATTTCCTTAAGGTTTTATGGGAGTTTTGACAGAATGAACTCATCAAGCTGTGTGGAGTCCAGAAAGATAATCATTGGCTTCTGAAGTTCCAACAACAGATAGGCTACCCAAATTCTCTTCAGAGCCAATTGTCTGTTTGTTAGCTTTGAGAAATCCTTAATTTTCTTAATCAGCAATTGCTCAATCATTTCTGGGGCACCAAAGCACTCTTCCACCCTCTGCCACACCATTTGAAGGCTTACACTAGGGTTGTGTATGCATCTTGATTTGATTCTTTTTGTCTTGGAAGCATACTGTGGACTGAATGTAGATCAAGTTCTTCTTCAGATGAAAAGCTTATATTTTGAACTGCACTTTTAAATTGTGCTTTCAAACCCAGTGGTTTTCTGGTTGATCATCAGATTTCAACTAACCAGAGCTTACCAGCTCTTTCTACATCAACTATTTTGCCAGATCTGAGGGATCAGTATAACTGCCTGTTATTTGCCTGTGAGGAAATACTTTAAGCTGTGGATGGCAATGTTGATAAATGCTCACTGGCTGTCCATACAGGATTCAAGCTGTATGGCTATCTCTTCGGCTCAAATCAGCTGGTCTGTGCTCTTTCAGTGGTCGAACAATGGTGCAAAGTCTTAATTGGTGTAGTTACTGGGCAGGAAAATATTTGTTACTCAGTAGTACTTTGTTACTGGCTCAATAATCACATTTGAATCTGCCAACATAGGCAATGGGATTTTGGGTAGATATGACTGAGGAATCCTCTAATTTAAACTGAGTTCTGAGTGTCGCTGTGCATAGTTTTGTGTCTGTTATGCAGGGCCTGATTACTGGCATGTTGTGTAAACTTGGCTGTTGTGGATCTCCAGTTGCTTAAATAGACATTTCAAAATGTCTATGATAAGTCTGAGCTTCAACTAGTGTTATTGCAGCTGCCCTGTTCTGAGTATATGCTGAGAAGAGGTAGATACTATAGCGTAGGATGGATGACCTGACTGGACCGCTTTTGAACCGGAAGTTATTCTGTATTTAGCACATTTGATTAAAACATGAATATTGCCCATTACCTGTGACCCAAACGTAGCTGCTGCCATAACATTTGTATATTTAAACACATACAAAGACTAGATGCCTCATGACCTCTTGTATATACAGTTTATATACAACAGGGCACGAGGCATCTAGCCTTTGTATACGTATAAATATTAATATGCTATACAAATGCTATGGCAGCAGCTACGTTTGGGTCACAGGTAACGGGTAATATTCGCGTTTTAAGAAAATGTGCAACATACAGAATAACTTCCGGTTCAAAAGTGATCCGGTCAGGTCATCCATCCTACGCTATGGTACCTACTTCTTCCGGTTTACCAATTTCATTTCGTTGAAATTGTAGTCATTTCAATTTGTTTGTAAGTTGTAAGTTTGTAATGTTTTTCAATTAGTTTTGTATTTTTCCATTTTTCTACTAACAAATAATCTAATCCCATTCCATCCATGGTATTTATTCCATTCATTAATTTTCTATTGTGAGTCATAACATTTTATTCTTCAGTGCAAAGATACCTCACAAAGAGGTGCATTCACCCAAGAAAAGAAAGTGCTGCTTGAAGCACATAGCTAAAATATGCTAAGCAAATATGCTAACCATACTACTTGTACTGATACATTCTAAACACAGGAGAATTCACTCCTGCCAATAGTTCCACCTGGAGACCCCTCTCCACACTTGATTTAACATACAAACTTGCTCTAAACACAACATCATAACAGAATACATTAGCATTATTGGTATGTGTGAGAAAGATGAAATGCTTTAAAATATGACTGAAAGGAAAACAGCGGGACCAGTTGTAGTGTAAAAACTCAGATCAATGATCTCCAAACTGGGAGATTTGAGGCAAAAGGAGCCATGTGGAGTTTATATGAATTATTAATTAAATCAGAATTGACAAAGTAGTGCCAGTATCTCTCTCTTTCTTGCACCAATGAAGCATACATTTACTTCAATATCAAATTAATATTTTCAAAAAAATGAACCACGAATAAATCACTTGAACTGCACAATTCCATAACAAAATAGTAACCATAATAAAATTCTAACGTGTTACCCGACAATGCATTACAATTTATTCTGTTTATCTTCATGTAGGATATGGATCCATTTAGTTTTGGATTCATTCCCTATAGTTTCTCATTCAACTTAAAAGATGACTTGTCTCTTGTCGCATCTTATCAATACATAGAACAAGAACCTATTTATTTTGGGGAATGTGGAAATAAATCAAGGGTATCTGTATTCCGATAAATTGTTCTGCCATCTTCAATTTTTTTATATATTCCATAAGATTATTTTCAAGAATAAAAGTTGGACAGGTTTTTTCTCAACAGGTGAAGGATATATATCACACAAACACACACACACACACACACACATATATATGTATATGTGTATGTGTGTGTGTGTGTATATCCTACCTTGTAAAGTAAAGCAAAGAGACAGTGTTGTATCACACTTAGAATTCCAATTGGATTTTTTTCCAGGGGCTCAATAAAGGAATAAAGATCATTTTTTGGCCCTGGGGCTGTTGAGGGATGGGTCATTCCCTGAAGGCTATAGCTACGTTTTTGTAGCAAGTTTGAAATTGACTTTAGGGTTGTTCTGTTCTCAAGACCTCAAATGACTGCATGTCAGCCAAATGAATTTAATGTAGTATTAAACACACATTTAGAGGATTGTGTAGCCTTGAAGCTGTTACACAGTGTGTGTATATACATTTGCTTCTGTATTTAGTGAAAATATAATGTTTAAACCATCAGCCTGACATGAGTCTGGACCAGCTTACTTTGACAACCAACTGCAAAAAATTAAAGTATTGAACACAATTATACTGTAGAAATAGAACTTATGGAAGCAGAATAATTAACATTTAGTTAACAGTTTTTGGTTTGTCATACAAGAAGAGACATTGCAGCTTAAATTGTCAGTCTATCTGTGTATTAGTTTACTTTAATATATAAATGAAAAGTATTTTTTAAAGGTACAAAAGGTACAGCCAAGAGCAAAATACACTTTCTTTTTCTTCCTCGCAGTTGCAGTCCACGGCTTCAGCTTTTCACATTTTATTTGTGAATAATTGATACGTCCTCTTCAGCCATTCCATCACTGTCTTTTGTTCCCACAAACAGATTCATTTTACTGTTTAGCGAACTTTGTCATTTTAGAAAATGTGAACTTTTGAGTCTTCCAAACTAAGTTGAAATAAAAATCCTTATAGGTACTTTTGCAGCGATGATGAATTGTTTTGGCATTTTACGTGTCATAATTTATGTAAACCAAATGAGAAATTATTCATAGGATTTAGCTGTATTGATAGAACACTCTATCTAGTCACCACAAATAATCTATTAATCCCAGCAAGGGTTTTGTTTAAATATGATAATTGATGCTTCACATAAATCTGTAATAGATGGTAATTAATCAAGATGTTTGAGTGCTTTATGGCACAGGCTGTGAGTGATGTTTGCCATTGTCTACACTTTGAATCCAGCAGAAAGATAAATCAATACTCAAACTGCAGTCAGGGGGACGACTGTGCTACAAATGCAGGCTAAAGGTTCTCATCACTGAGAGAGGAATGGAAAATCCAATTACTTTGGTTAACAAGCTGACCTTCGCACATATAATGCCACTATGTCCCTTGGCTTATTTTCTTGGCAGCGCATTAGCACATGAGGGTCTGAACAAACATCTAAATATTTTAGGGCTTGTAGTCTAAAGTAATCTCCATCAAGTTGTTTTAAGCATACATAGAAAGGCTGATACAAAAAGTAATATATGTAGTTTTTGTAGTAGGAAAAGTATGTACAATGCACTCACAGATTAAATATAATAATAAATCATGCAAATCATACTTTATATCTGTTGAAATTTTAAAAGCTTTTGAATGAAGCTGTATGAATATTGTCCTTCGTCTGGCTCTGCTTGAGCTTTAATGAGCAGTTTAAGTAAACAAAACTTGGCTTTCGTTTTTGAAGGATGATTTGCATTTGGCACACTCAAATGAAATGAGCCTGTCTATTAGCCTTAGGTTAAACTAGCAGAGACTTCAAACCTACACCTATAAGCGTAATAGGACGATTTATAACCCTAGGGATAAGAGTAAAACACATCAACCTACAGAATAATGCTCCAACTTTTGCATTAGCTTTGTAACCTTGTGGAAGTTGTGCCAAAAGTTCTCTTTGAATAAACAATGTACATTATTGGGCTTCTCAGTATGATGAGTTGCTGTATCTCCAGAAAACTTGGTTTTAGAACACTGCCAGATATTCACAGTGCCAGATAACAGATGTAAACAAGATGAACTTAGAGGCTCATGAGATTTCTTGTTTTTATTCTTTGTTCTGATCATGATGACAAACTTAAGCTATAGTGACTGTCAGTAATGCAGCACAGCAAAATAGCTAAAAAAATCTTTTCATTAGTTTTGTCTGGGAAGTTAAGATTCTCACCCTATGATAATCTCAGTTTTATTTTATGAATGGGAGAGATACAAAACTGAGTTGACGCATGGAATGGAAGGAGTTAGGGAAGGGGAGTGAAAGGTCATCAATGTATTGTTCTGTGTTCCATATTGCAGTTATTTTAGTTGATAATCAATAAACATACTATATTGTGTATGCATAGAGTTGCCCTGAAATCTTCTACTATCGGAACCAATTTAAGAGATCATAGAAGGCATAATTTTGATATTGATCTGGATCCTGATAGCCACCTGTGGTGTGATAAAAGAATACTTGTAAATATACAATGATTAGTTTAATTCCAATTTCAATTCTGCTGATGATGTGTCCTTCATTAATTTTAACATCAGAAGTCTTTTTGCGAATTTCTACAAAAAAAATTACTTGAGTTTATTTTATTGTTGATTTACTAATGAGAAGTGGGTTAATTTTGCAATCCAAGGCAAGGCAAGGATATAATATGTATCATATAAACTGCTCAGGAACGAGAGGGAGAAGTGTTGTGTTCTATGTTGATTGTAATATGAAATGCAAAATGATAAAATTAATGTGTGTTGCCATAGAGGGAATTATGGAAAGTGTTGCAGTTTAAATTGAGATGCAGAAAGGCAGGAATGTGATTACTGTATGCATTTACAGACCACAAGGTTCAAAAGTACATGATCTTCGAACAGTTTTATTTACCTGATAAGTATAACAATCATAAAACTCTCTTGATATGTGGGGATTTTAATAGATTCTTTAAATCCCTCTGAATGTAAAGACGTATCTGATTTCTTAGGCATATTGCTTACACATTCCTTTTCACCTTTGATTTTACATCCAAGGAGAATTATATCTTCTTCTGCCACCTTAATAGGATTGTGTGGCGGCTGGTTGGGCAGTGTTATAGTGCTTGTGTGTTTTCGTTTTGGTTTCTTTCCACCCTTTTTAGGCACGTCGGGCTTGCTGTAGGAGGGTAGAGCTGAGAGTCTGCAGTTCCAGTAATCACTCTCACCTGTGTGATTATCACACCTGCTTCCACTCAGCTCATCTCCACGCCTTCTTAACCAGTCTCCACTCTCCACTCAGTGCCAGTTCCTTGCCGCACTTACCTGGACTCCCTGGCTCCAGCCTCACCTCCTGGCTCCCCGGCGTGTCAGCAGCACTCCTTGTCTCCTGTGAGTTTGTCTCCTGCGCTCCATTGCTACCTCCTGACTCCCTGGCGTGTCTCCTGGGTTAGCCTCCTGTGTTCCTTCGCTGTGGACCCTTCCAGCACCCGCTCTTTTGGCGGTCACCTTTAGTTTTGTTCCTCCGCCCTTTTGGTTCTTTGGTTTCTTTTGGACATTACAGCTGGTGTACCTGCATTTGAGTCCATCCTTCTTGTAGCGCATCCTAACAAAATCAATCCTGAAGTAAATCAAGTTCTGAAGTAATTGTAAGTTTGAAATAAACTGGGAAGATAGGGCATTGCAATAATGTAATCTACTAGAAAAGCATGTATTAACACATTTGTACTGGCATAAGAGAGAAATGGGCGGAGTCTTATGATTTTTTCTAGATGAAAAAATCCTGTTATTGATACATTTTTAATGTGTGGGAAAAAATTCAGCTCAGAGTAAAAAAGAACACCCAGTTTTCTCAGACACTGAGAAAGATTTACACTCTGCAGTTTCCTTGAAATGATCTTGTCTCCAGGATCGGCAATTAAAACTTAACTTTAGGAAGTTAACTGTCCTCCATTGCTGATATTCTATGTAAAAGGAGATGAAGTGGGCCTGGGTCATCGGGAGACACGTGAATTGTAAAAATGTCCAATAAATATGGATTAATAAATTAATTTATTAATAAATAAAACATCTTGTGTACATTTTGTTAGCCTAGTGGAAATGAATGCAGTATTCAAAGGCTACTATGCCTGAATGAACACCCCAAAGTGAAATACTATTTTTGTGGCTTTATATATTTATTGTGACAAAGTTATCCTTATCATTCAGGTTTATACTACAGAAAGAATATTTTTTTATTGTATAAAAAATCGAATACATTTCATTATTCTTTTGGTGGGAGAATTTATTCAGTTTTCATGTAGGACTAAATCTGTAATATTAGAAAAACAGTATATGCCAAGTCAATAACTAAGTCAAACCGTACAGTTATTGTAGAAGCAGGATAATGTGGCAGCCTGGTGTTTTAGTGCATTAAAACGAGTCTGCCCTGTTACCATGGTTATTATTATTAATAGTGAATATTTTGTTCGCAGTTGTGGATTTGATATGAAGACATCTTTATTTTTTCTGTAACAGTTCACAGTATTTTATGAAAAAAATAGCAAGAGGACTGATTGAAACCATCTTGAATGATGTTATTAGATAATGTTTGATCACTATTTTTATAATCATAACTTTTATCACCAGTAGATTCCCTCAGGAAGCCAGAGTAGTTACTGCGTGTCTCTAGTGGGGCCTCTCATCCTTCACTGCTTGTTTTTCTGCAAGATCAAATTGCTGAGTATGATTTTGTGAAAGGTTCAGTCACTGAGCTTCACAGTGGTAGATGCAGCTGTACATGCAGCTCTTTATTTTTTAAACTAAAGTTTTGAAAATAAAAGAGGGGAGTTTGAACTGTGACACACCCTAAACCCCAGGTTGGTCTTCGATGGCCTTCTCACTCCAACCCACCTGGATTATATTAACCAAACAACCAATGCATT
Organism: Pseudomugil tenellus; assembly: GCA_037177515.1. Taxonomy (NCBI): domain Eukaryota; kingdom Metazoa; phylum Chordata; class Actinopteri; order Atheriniformes; family Pseudomugilidae; genus Pseudomugil; species Pseudomugil tenellus. Next base: position 17,584,691 of record JBAMHX010000014.1, on the reverse strand, counting down.
TCAGCACGAAGACTGGTTAATTTGAGTGAGATGTGCTGAAACAGGGACAGATAGAAAACCTGCTGGATTGTTGGACAGCCCTGCTTTAAACACTCATCACGTCATATCTTTGGACCCACAGACAGGTCAAACTAAAGTGACAGGGGTGTGTTATGTTTGGCATTTTGGACGTTACTCACTTTAAAGATTAAATTTACTGTATTTATCAAATTGGAAAGAAAATTAAAGTTAGTTTCTTTTACTTGTTTTACTCTATTTATTTTCACTTGTCCTGTCCAGAATCATGACGAAGCAGAATGATGGTCTGGTCGCTGTGTTGTGCCAAACAAATTTCATTTTAATTTATTAAATAATTGTTGTCAAGTGCTGCCATGCATTAATGTAATTCTGGTGTTCTGCTACAGGAATCCTCCAAAACCTGCACCTCTGCTACTTTTTTCCTTTCTTTTGCTTTCAATTGTGATTTATTTATTTTTTTTTTTAGTTGAGGATGAGATCACTGCCCTTCCACTAAGCAGTGACTGGACATTTTCCCTGTAGGCAATTACATTATTGTTGGCTATACGAGTCACACTATGGTTTGCTGTCGGCAAATTTAACAAGGAAGTTGAAGTTGTAGGAGGGATGCAGCCACGTGAGGAGGGAATATAGAATTTGACTGAGAAAGCAGCTTTGTAGGACACCAGTAGTGAAAGTGATGATAGTGAAGAAGGTTGCTGGGCTGTCTTTAATCCAGCTGTAGAAACGGAGTCCCAAACCTCGTGGTTTTAATTCAGTGACCAGATTTACTGGCTGAATGGAGGAAATGCAGAGCTATAATCCAAAAACAGCATCTGGATGTGGTCAAAACGTGTGATGGCAATGCCATCAATGCCATCATTGATCAGTTGCTCTGCTACATTGGTTAACATTGGGAGGGGGAGGGGCAGTAATATGACATCAGTTTTGAGGGTTTCACAAGTTGGTGATTGTTTTTGTTAGAAGATTAAATCTCACTGTAAATTGTTCTTATCAAGTGTCATTAAAGCCTTTAATGGCAAAAAGAGTTGAAGACCAGCATCATCAGCACATGAACACCCGCTAAACAGACTAAAACTGATCTTTTTCCATCTAGCCACGCTTTAGACATGATCAAAAGGGACAAAGAAGCAGAAGTCATTTACCAAACACCACTGTTGCAGCTGAAAACCCAACAAAATACTTCTTTAAATGTTAAAATACTATATTAATTGCCAGTTTGGGAAATGATAAAATCATTTAATCCAGATCTCTAACTGGCTGTATCTGTTGATGCCAGCGGTGTTGGATGTATAATGTGATGACTCTGCCGAGAGGCTTTTGCTGCGATGACACACAGGCCAGCTTAACCCAGTATGTAAGAATGTCAGCAAAGATATTTTTATCTTTGGCCATTTTAAAAGAAGAAGCTTATAGTGATGCTCATTGCAATTAAAATGTCCAGTCACTAATCTGAAAATACAATTTAGTGCTTCATTGTCTAAATAATTTATATATAAATAATATTTTCCAAATTTTAACAAAATGGTTTGTATGTTTGGACTCTTTCCTGTTTCCTAAGATGCTGCTTTGCAGTTTAATTGAATGAGTAGTCAGTTTATAATTATGATCTTCTATAAAATACAGTGAAGCAGAGCCATATCATTATAGACAAGCCTCACACAAAGATTTATTGGCTTTGTTTAGAAAACTAATAAATGTTGATAATTGTGAGCTCATCATATTTAAACGATCTTGCAGTGATTTTTACTGGACACAGTATGATAACATGTTACCATGTATTTATTCAGATCCCTAATCCAAATCATGTACTTAGCTATATGTAATCCTAACTACCACAAACATTACACCACTCTCACATGATTGTGTGTTATTTGCACTTTAACCCTATTTAACCCTGATATATGAACAACTGGGCATTAAAGTCAGATTTTTAAAATCTGATGTCTTCATTTCACTTTTGAACAAAATCTGAAACGAAAAAGATCAACAATTCATTTTTTGGAATATTTTTTTATTTATTACCATATATGGTGGCCGGGAAGTGCAAAACAAATTTACATCTAGTGAAACACATTTACAAGTTTACCAAAACACAAAGATATGACCCAGAAGGGATTTTGTAAAAGGTTAAGTTTAAAACAAAGACATATACAAAGGATGGATGCCTCACCTGCACTGTTTCGCCAATGGGGAACGGGCTTACTGGGCTGCCATCTTGCCACAGTCAGCTCGCTCAT
>JBAMHX010000014.1:17540583-17557267 GCA_037177515.1 Pseudomugil tenellus | reverse complement strand
CATACACAATACCTACAGAGCAATTTATTAGTAAGGATAGTAGGCAAATTATTATCTGCAGCAGCTTTGTACATATGTGAGTAAATAGGGTGTTTTCTGTGCTTATATACATGCATAGGTGCGACCCCATTAAACTGCATAGTCAAGTCATACTTACCTACACTGTGAATACAAATCAACCCATGGTTGACTTGCAGGCATAATTGGCCAATTATATTTAAGCAAGAACATAAAATCAAATATCATAGTATTCCTAAAAAAAACAACAAAAAAACAAATAAATGAGGGCATATATATGGGCTTTTTGCTGATATATACACAGTCTTGTTGACTATTCACCGCTCGAACACTCGCAACTATATGTAGCAAGATCCATTTGGTCTAAGTCTAAAGGGAATTGATTGTCACAGCACATAGAAATTTCTGCACAGAGGGATACAGTAAAGACTGCCAATGAAAGGAAGACTCTCGCTGTACTGATTATGAATTTGGTGTGCACAGTAAGAAATCCAAAAAGGAAAAAAAAAAGAAAAACAGGTCTCTGATCGCAGCAGCAATCAACATAATAACCCCAAAAGACTGGTGTGCAAAGGTGTGAAAGGGAAACAGCCCAAAGCAAAGTGGACATGGTTATTAGACACTATTTATGTGATCAGCATTGACACATAAGAATTTAATATGCCTGTATGTTTATATTTTACTCAGATGTTGTTTGCTTCACACTGAGTCATTAGAATTTGAAATGCTTTTCCTACATATACAGCTTAGTATTCATCACAATGACTAACTGATTTTATGGAGTGACCTTTTGTATTGACACATTTATTCATTGCCAGGCTAAGATGTAATTGTCTTTTGCTCTGACTCAGAGACGCCTCCTTAATACAACAAATATATAATGTGTTCCTGTGGGGGTTTTGTGAGGCAGAGTGTGAAATTAATACTTCTCCCTTCTCTGCGGTGCAATAAATAAAGTCCTTAGTTTATCAAGAGTAGGAACCCTCCCACTTCCATATCAGTACACTTACCCACACAGTTAAAAAGGCCATGTGTATTGTTTCCCACTTAACTGGAAGTGTAAATATGTATTACTGTAGTTTCACGATGATGAAAACACTGACATGAACTTGATACATAGTTCAAAGAGTAACACACTATTTTATGAGCTAACTCATTTATATCTTAGAATATTCAGAATAAAAATCTAGGCCTGGTCTTCTTTTATGAAAGTAAATTGCTGGTGTTTTACATAATTTTGTCCCACATCTCTACTGAAACTTAATGTTCACGAACTACTCCTTCTTTTGGAAGATATTTCAGGATTTCTGTGCACGTATAGTCCATTTCAAATTCATTCTTTTGCGAATACTATCTAGGCTTTTTCACTAGACTAAGCAATTCAATGACCCTATACTTTAATTTCATAGTTTCAAGTTAACATCTCTTGTAAATTTCTGTTAACATGAAAATCCAGCTCAGTGTTTAATGCATGATACATGCAGGGTTGAGCTTTATGAGATGTTTGCTAGTTCAAATATGAAAAGGTCCATTTTACCATACCTTTTTTACTTGTCATTTGGGAAAAAAATTAATCTTCTAACAATATATTACTTAAAAGAATCCTTTAAATGTGCTCTTGGCCACTATAAAGGCTAAACGTCCCCCCACCCCAGTGCTTTTTATTCAATTCTATTTATAGAATAGGCTGGATTGGATGTTGAAGGGAATAACATAGAAGCACATACTTTCATACAAATTCAGCAATGAGAGGATAAATCTTGGTTCACATTGAACTGATAATTTTGATTGTTTTTTTTTTTTTGTACTTTTTCATTTTTTAGGTGTTTAGATGAATATTTTAGCCTGACTGAACAAGCATTGCACCCTGATATCATCTTATCATGTGTTATCAGGTCTTGCAAACAGATCTAAAACTAAGGTGATAAGCCAGTTTTGGAACACAACTTGTAACAACAGTAGAGCATGTGCTGCTGTAGAAAAGAAGTATAAAAAACACAAAAAAACAAACACAAAGCCAGATCTGGTTGCACGGAGAAGACTCTCCATAACAATGCCATTTAAACAAAGACAGGTTTAAGTCCAATTTTCTAATTAATTATTACTTATGCACATCATCAGAACTACAGTTGTACTTTGAGTTATTATTTCTGTCAAACAGTATTTATGAAAAAATATAGCAAAAAATATAGCAATAAAAACAGAGGATCTATTGGATTTTTTGGATAGCAAGACTGTCTCTTTTATATGCTGTCACTGTTCATCTCTTTGCATCCACATAAGCTCTTTATCCTCACTGTCTCAAGAGTAGTTCGTTTTCAAGAAATGATTTATGGAAGAACTCTTCCATGAATCTACTGTTTCTTATGTTATATCTACAGCCTTCTTGTATACGGCCTGTTTCAGCATGACGGTTCCCAGGAGTACAGATTTTTCCACATGGACCCCTGCCCTACAAGCCAGGCAACTTCAGTAGTTTTATCTCTTAGCCTGTCTCCTGGATATAAAGAAGCTGCCTCATTGTCCATGAAACTATTTCAGCCACTGAGAAATAGACTTCATGTTTCCCTGCTTGCTTCCCACTTCTGCTACACATAAAACATCCTTAACACACAATATGCATTATGTTGTCAAAGCAAGGGATCATGCAGTGCTATGTTAAATACATTTTTCACCTCTAGTCATTTCAAAATTAGTTCAAAATCGATAATCACCACATTGCATATGAATTACAAAAGTCAGAAGACAGCATTTGCTTTGTCAAGTTGGAAAATACCTGTGAGGAAATTATTCTGGCATATTTCTGCATTGATTTGCAAACATCAAACAGAAATGTAAGAGTCCATTGCTTTTTCAGACAAGCTGTTGCACCAACTCGTTTTTTAATAGCCTACAGAAAATTTAATAAAAAAAAACCTTTGTAACCCTTAATAAATGAATTCTGCACTTTCTCTTATCAAATGTTGATCAAATTAAAATAATAATTTCCTGCTATCATTTCTTTTTTTATTACAAATGACATAAGAGACTGAAATCCCAGTCTAATTAGGATTTAAGTCAATGTTATGAAATTTAATTGGATGATAAGTTACATTGTAATGTATGACGCTGAACACTAGTCAATTACAAAACTTCGATTTCTCTTTGACAACACCAACCTTAGAGTAGAACCTGTGTATTATTTATATTGGTCATTGAAGAGTCTTTGCTTCCATGACAGAAATGGTAAATGGCGTTCACTTATGTAGCGCTTTACTCTGATCTCTCGATGCCCAACGCGCTTTACAGATCCTGCAATCCACCCATTCACACACTGATGGCGGCAGAGCGGCCATGCACACCGGCGCTGGCCTGGCCACTAGGAGCAAGTCAGGGTTCAGTGTCTTGCTCAAGGACACTTCGACATGCAGACATCAGATGTAGTGGGAACCGAACCCATGACTCACCAATCAGAAGACGGCCACAATACACCTGCGCCTGTAGAAAAGATACTACACAACCAAAAATTGAAAACTTTAAACACAGAAAGAGAATATAGTAAAAATAGACATGATTTGAATAAAGATTTAAACATAAAAAGATAAATAAATACTCAAAAATTGTATTTAAATGTGGCCGGAGGTCTTTTTTACTCCACACCACTATATGGCCCTGTGCTGCGAGAGCTACAGCACACTGACAACAGTGCTGTATTGAAATCTAGTCAAAATTTATTTCTGAAGCAATTTTCATGCTAGAGGCAGCACAAATGCTATACATCATACTATACATGATAAAAACCAAAAACAAATAAGAGCAATGATAAAAAAAAAAAATACATTTAAAGGATGTCATTATATAGAGTGTTAAAAAAAGAAATGAAATAACATAAAATAAAATAATATTAATTAGGATTAAACAAAATTAAGTTAAAAGCTAAACCAACAACTTGGATCATGAACCTACTTTTACATCATGGGAAATATCTAAGATTCACTGCTATATCCTCCTCAGTAAATTTTAAAGTAATTTGTATTTATATTTAATGAGTCAAACATCAAATAGCAATTTCAGACATTAAGGAAAACATTGTTTACTCCATTCTGTTTTCATTTCTTGAAAATAAAATTCCGACTGAAAACAATAAAAAAAAAAACAATCAATTATTCACATAATTGTGCTACATCTGAGTAGAAACTCAGATGATACTGATTTAAAAATGAAAAAAAAGACATAGAAGTCAACTCAACTTGAAAACTAATATACAAACACACACATCACTCTTTTTCCAAAACCTTTCAGCCACTTTAAAACTAAAGCTACAATGTGTGATTATTTTTTGGCATCAGGACAGCTGTGACCTTTTGGATACCAACCTCTTTAAATTTCATTTTGGGTTGACAGAAGTGGAGGCTGAGTAACTGTTTGTTAAAGTTGCATTACAACTCAAATTGCTTTTGTGCCTTGCTGTTACAAAAAGAATAAAAGTGAACCAGCTTTTTACTTTAAAAGTTCTCTCCATGGGAGGCAATCGGAGCAAGCTGATATTAGTGTGGGGGTTAGAGCTCACTTTTTTTTTATTTAGGGCTTTGGTTATGCTATAGACACATTGAAAGTGAAATCACGTTTACCTGTTCATTGACCTAGTTTCAGGCTGGTGGCAAAAAGACACACTGCTGCCATTGCATATATTAAAGGAGAACTATCACCAGACAACTTATGGTGACAACATGTTCTTCGGTAGTGAAGAAAGGCGTCCTGTCAATAGCAGCCTCTTGCAGTGTGTGCAGAGGCCGTAACAAATCACAAAGAGACGGCTATGAACTGTCCTTGCCGATCACTTTATGGAAATACGTCACTCAGGGACACCCAGCCGCAAAGTGCATTTGATGATATGCTGTTGGTTGTTGAAAATAGACGGCAAATAACTTACCTGAGAGAAGACCCATCACTGTTTGGTATCAATTGCGAAGTAATACATTTACTAGGAACAAAACTGAGCTCTTGAGGTAAGCAAACTAGGGATGATGTGAGTATATATGACTGTTGAAACAACGCATCTGTTGCTGTGAAAGTCATATGTAAAAGAGGAAATTAGAGTGGTTTTAGATTGGCTCCATGTCGGCAGGCAGTGATTCCACATGATGAAAACAAAAATCCAAACCTACTTTCACTTTATTAACAAGACAATCAGGTATATAAGGCAACTTATAGACATGTTGATTGTTGCTGTTTACGTTCGGTTCATTCCGCACATGCGAGCTGGCGGTAAAAGATATGGCGCAAACCATAGTGTTTACACAATGTAAATTAATAACAAGCTAAAATCAAGTCGCTTAGAAGTAAAAGCGTCTACCCGGTAATTTAGCGGACATTGTACTAGGTCTTCAAGCAGGAACTGTATCTTTCAGACATGAAGATGAAAAAGACAATGTCCGCATAACAGAGCAAGTCGCAAAGGGGCAATATTAAATAAACAATATTCTTATTGCCACATGCCACATGTACAACACTGCGTCTGTCTAAGCCTCCAGGCATCCGGTCCAAATTCTCCATCCTAGATCTCCTCTCTCTCGTCGCTGCTGTCACTTAATTCTGCTGACTGTGGTTCACCCCCTTCTGAATATTCTAGTTCGTCTATATATGGCTGAACCCCAAATTCCCCATATCCTCGAAAACTTCTCTGATTCATCAGAAAACTGACTCAGTTTAGTAGCGGCCATTGTTGTTGATGCTTTGTCCCCGAGTGACGTCACAAATCAAGTGTGCAAGTTTGCACCCTGTGGCATGAACATGGCAGTGCCCATAATTTGCAAGAGAAATTCAAAATTATTTTTTAGGCAGATGTCAGAAGTGAATCAGCAAAACAGTAATGCAATGTTTACTTATAGTGGTCTGTGTTTACTTTGATATTTTTTTTTTTTTTTTTTGGTGGCTTGTGATAGTCTTCCTTTAACTAGAGCGTAGCATCATCTATTTTTATAGTTTTTTACAGTTTGTAAACAAAGATTATGCCGAGTTCATGTAGTAGGTCGCACAAACAGAACATTATGAATGTGTCGTCTTCACGCTAAACATCTGTTTATGAGTGTGAAGCAGGGGACACTAATGTGTTTTTTACTATATGTAATCCTGCAGGGAAACAAGTTAATCTACTATAAACTTTGATTTTACTCACCCTTTTTGAACATTTTGAAAGTCTAAGTGTATTTTGTCGAGTGTCCTGCGCAAATCATTAATTCTTATATTCCAACCTGTGTGTGTCATTGTCAGTTGTCACTCCTTTTGGTGTGCCATGCACACCGCTGAATTGAATTATTTTGCAGATTGTCGCGGTTTTGATAAACAACAAACCTCCTTGCTCATAAAAGTCTGGTAGACCTCCATCAAAGCTGGAAAATTAGGCGACAGTCACTGTGAAATGGATGCACTAAAATGGTCCTATTAGTCTGATATGTAACTCCAGCGTATGGACAAGCAGCAATCCAACACACCCACTGGCAGTCAGCGTCTTTCACAGGCTTCAGTTCAGTTCTCCAACAAAGAAAAAAATATAGAATTTTTTTGTGGCTACACACATTCTTCAAAGTCACCCAAAAAGTCAAGCCCTTATTTCGATTGTGGTCCTTTAGCAGGAGGTGTGGACAGAAGAGCATAACTCCGTAGGAACCATAGTGACTCATTTGAGCTGTAGTATAAACTTCATAAACATGCCCACAAATGAAAAAATGTATCCATCCAGCGATTTGTAAGCTTTCAATGGTTCGGCTGTGTACAACCCAGGAGTTTTTATTAAATAGTCCTAAATTTTGCGATACAGCACAGACTTAAACGCGTTATTGTCACACTGCTTTTCCAATGTCAAACGGATCACGCAACAAAACACCACGCACATAAAACTTCTGCTCCTATCTTCCGTCCGATAAATGGTCAAGATGCTTTACTTTTGCTTTTAAGCAACTTGATCTTAGCTTCTTAGCACCTGTCCTCCATTGCTTAAACACTATGGGTTGCGTGATTTCCTTTGCTGCCAGCTAGTGAGCATGTGCTGGATTAACCAAATGTAAACAACAACAATCAATGTATCTATACTGGAAGTCTTCTTTCATTCTGATCTCATTTATTTTTCAATTAACCATTAAACTTGAAGATAGTTCATTTTCTACCTCTCTTTAGGTTATCTTTTAAAATGGTATTTATTGAAGTGTCTTTTTTTAAATTGGGCATTTTTGTAAAATCCCAAAGAGAAGTTATAAGAAAAAAAAAGCTGTACATTGGTGGAAAAATAAATATTTAAGTCACTTCTAAAAGAAAAGTAGCTTACACATTTGGTTAATATTGTAGCAACTTTCCTGAACACTGACCTTAGGTCAAACCAAACCTGGATCTATTCCTCCAAAGATGTATTTTCCCCACTCTCAGTTGACCGTAGAATCAGATAAGGAACTCTGTGAGCTAACTACCACAAAAGAAATCCATGTATCTTTACAAACGCTCGAACATTTGCGATACTAAAGAGAAATCTTCTGGAATCTACAGGCTCAGATATGGTTTTAATGCATCATAATTCGTACGCAAAGGATTACTTCAAAATCACAGGTCCTAGCACTCTCACAGCAAGTCCTCTTTGAAGTTTAAATGTTAAGATAAGAAAGCCAGACCTTTACTTCAGGGGTCAGCCAATAACCCCACCCAATTGCATACTAACATTATAATCAACTAGACTTTAAAAACCTTGATTCTTTTATTTGTATGAACCCATGGATGTACACTCAAGATAACTGGATAAATGGACTCTGCTCCAAATGAGATTATTCAAGAAACTTGAATCACCTCTCTTAGACGAAATGTAGTAAATTTCCAAATAAATTAATTTCTTTGATCGCACAAGGGCACCATCCAATGAACATTCTCGACCAGGTCGAAAGGCTGAATTCATGTCTGTTTAAGTGTTGTGATTAAACATCTTTGCTTTATCTGTAACTACTGCAACCAACTGCTTTGGTGTTCACTGTGGTAACAATTACATTGTTATCAGTCCGCACTTCATCACCAGGAAATTTAAAACCAAAGGCCTGTACTACGAAGATGGATTTTCGCTTCCGGATAACTTCGGGAATTACTTATGGATTTTTTGTACTACGAGGTTGGGTTACTTTTGATCCAGCTGATCACCACATGCTGAACGGCTTCATAGTACAGGCCTCAGGTGCTTCCTGAAAATCTCTGTCTTGTTTTTGGCTCTTGTGTTTCCGTTGCGGTTTCTTATCTTAATTCATAACTCTTTTAACTCTTGTCTTACGTTTTTGCACTGTTTGTTTTCATGTCTAAGTCTGCGCTCTCATGTTGAGCCCTTTTTTCTTTTATTTGTTAGTAAAGTAAAAAGGAAAAAGATTTCAAGATAAAAGCATGCCATTTACTTTTTGATTTACTTAATCAAATAATCAGGCCTTACTGATGTTTTGCGTTTATTTCCAAATAGTTTGTTATCAGTGTTAATTTTGCTCGTTTCCACCCGTTCAACAAGAAACCTTCATCCAGTTCTGGTTCAACTAATCTTCTGTTTGGCACATCAGCAGAGAAACCCACCGGTAATCCCCACCGGTACCGGCCTGCTGTTCGAGAGCTGCTGTGATCCACCAGCAGTGACATCGGATTAGCTTCAGATGTGGAACCTGTGGGTTTTCCTGACGAGGCCTCAGCCTGTGAGGAGCTGCCCAAAAGGGTTTTCAGAGTCCAATGCACCGGGTCCCCTTTTTATCCTTCAGTCCTCCTTCCCTCCATCTCTCTCTCTTTATGACTCTCTTATTTCCCAGTTAATTTGGCATTGTTTTGCATTTTGTTTGTACTGGTTAGATTTTTAAGCAATGTAGTTTTAAAGTGTGTTATGAATTAAAAAGTTGTAATGCACTATCTCTGTAAGACCTCGTTATATACTTATATATTAAATAAGTGTATCTTTTGAGACTGAGGTTTATAATTTTTTTATAAATATTAGTTTCATCTACATGGTGGTCCCTGCTTAACCATGTAATAAATATTAGGCAGTCTGGAGCCCTTTGAGGTGGCATGTTCAAGATATCGGTAATTAATAATAACATCTACATATATATAGACACTATGTCAAAGGGTAATATCATTGTAATATTATTAATCTTTTTGGACATAGTTTCACTACAATATTAAGCCATCACTTTCCTAGAAAAAAAAACATTTTAAAAAAGCTGTCTTTTAACATTTTTACAACTTTCTAACTCTAAATAAGTTAATAAATTACTTCTAGTAGTTTGGTTTGTCCAGCCACACCACAGCACCGAGACTGTTCCACTTAAGATCTTTAATGCCATCCAATTGTGCTCACATAGAGGCAACATTGGTCCTTGTGCTACTGAATCTAAGTGCTACATTTGACCTGGTCCACCTTAGTATCTCATTAGAGCAACTGAAAAACTAGATAGGACTTTCTGATACCTTGATTAATTGGTTTGAGTCATGTCTATGATATAAGACTAGGCAGGCTTAACTATAAATGTGTGTGAACAAAACTGGCATGATGTGCCCCAAGGTTCCATTATATTTACATGCTCTCTGTAATTATCCCCGAACTTGGAGTGTTGGGGATATAATGGTTTTATTCAATTTGTCGTGAATTTCTCACGCGGGCACTATAAACTGTGATGAAAAATTACCACTGCATTTATTAATATCTATTATGTTTTAGGTCATGAGATTAATACTATTAATCCTAATATAGTGTCTATGGATATGACGATTAAATGACTTAGTTCGACGGTGTTTAAACCGTGAATCAACCTCGGGGCACCACCGTTTCTAAAGTTATAACATGGCCGAAACGGGCTTCCGTGAAAAGACACTTATTTTAATTTAAATAAACGAAATCAATCTCATATTAATCTGATTGGAGTGAGGTCTTTACAGACAGAGGCAAGTTTCTCAAAGATAAGCTGTTACAACTTCTTAATTAGCTACGAAAAGACACTTTATTAACACCACATTACTAATTATCCAGACAGTTAAATCAGACAGACAGAGACGAGCTCCGTCAGGAACCGTGTGAGGTCTGCTTCTTGAAGAAGATCCAAATTCGCTGTTAGTGGCAGCTTTGCACCAGGTGTGCCGGCCTTAGGCTGGTTCTCGGGATGTCTCAGGTGTCCAGGGTAAAGGAAGTTGCTGGTGTAGCGGGGGTATGAGCGAGTTAACTGGAAAATAACAAACACGATTAAACTCTTAAGGAATCAATCAATTACTGTTGCATGCAATTACTTCGATAGTCTAGACTTTCTTTTGTAGCTGATTGTCGATCGCTTTAGGAGCTTAACATAGGAAGACACGTGTATACAGATAATGCGGACTTAGGCCAAAAAGAAACAAATGCAAAACAAAGAAGACGATAAACATGAAACAAGAAGTAAGAGGAACTAAGAGCAACTAAGAGAGACTAAAAGTGGTAAGAGCGGCTAAGAGCTAAGACAAAAAGGGGGCGCTGGGACATTTAAACTCAGCGGGTCCTACTCGCGGTGTTTGGTGTCAATCAGGAAGCATGATGTCATCGTAGGTAGGGCTTTAGGGAGAGACTGCAGGTCGGTTTACGAGGTATATTTTCCCCGACCTAAAATCATAACCTGTTTAACACAGTAAATAGTGATTAGTAGGGTGAGACATCAGTTTCTTTGTACCAAACTGAAGGTAATGCATTTTTCAGGAGATATCTGGAAAAGGGAGAAAAATCATTTCAACAGATAACAGAGAGGAGCAATTTGAACATTTCCTGTAAGACACTCTGGGTGGCACTGTTGAACCATCATAGAAATTCATTGATTAGTCCCTACATTATTTTAAATTCTACAAAGTGGTTAAATGTATAAGATATATTACATGCAAGCGTCCAGGTCCATTCCTGTCAAAGTTCTAGGGATTCTAATGCGAAGTCATATTTATAGTCATATCTATGTTTTAGTTTAGAGCTGGTCCAGTTCTGGGTTTGAAGTTCTCAGTAACTCAGAGGGGGGAAGTGATAAGACATCTGGATGGACCCCTAGCTGGTCCTAATCTTCTGGAGTGAGCTTCAAAGAATGCCATCTCAAGGCACTTCACAGAAATCATCCGTCCGTCCATCCATCCATTTATTTTCTACCGCTTATTCCTGAACGGGGTCGCAAGAGGGGCTGGAGTCAATCCCAGCAGCCAACGGGCGAGAGGCAGGTTACACCCTGGACCACGCACACTCACACCTAAGGTCAATTTAGAGTGTCCAACCAGCCTATCCCCAAGGTGCGTATGTTTGGACTGTGGGAGGAAGCCGGAAAACCCGGTGAGAACCCACGCTAACATGGGGAGAACATGCAAACTCCACACAGATAGGCCACCGCCCGAGCCGGGGATCGAACCGGCAACCTGCTTGCTGTGTTGTACGGTGTTACCACTGAGTCTGTAGCTTGCTCTGAGAAGTAGATCAGGACTCAGACAGACAGAGTTTGTTAGTTTGTTCCGTCACTGAGGAAAAACAGAGATGCTGATTTAACCCCACATAGTGGTGGTAGTGCTAGGTGTAATGTAGGACACCGGGAACAGATGGAATAGTTAACAAGTTTATTGTTGATGAGAGTTCCATGTCCTTAAGATAGGCGTGGGTCAGAGTGGAGGAAGCAAGCCGAGGGAAAACCAGTAACAAGTGTGGGTCAGAACCAGGAAGTCCAAGAACAGGCGAGGGTCAAATCCACGGAGTCAATCCGAGAAGGTATCTAAAGACAGGGAGGTGAGTCGGAGCCAGGGAAGGGAAACAGGATCAGAAGTGGAGGCTGGGAAAAGGCAGGTAGGTACGACAATGTCCGACAAAGGAATGATTGGTGAGGGATGTACGGCAGTGAGGAATCAGGAACAGGTGATCAGGGATAATGACAGGTGGCAGGTAGTGGCAGGTGACAGTTATGGGGCTGATTAAGTCTGGAGCTGGAACAGGGCATGACACTAGGTGTCTCACTGTTTGAGTGTATTGCTTAAAGCTCATCCCATACAGATCACATTCTCACAAAGACCAAAAAAGTAGGCGTCTTTCAACAGATGGCCAAAAACCACTTTATTTAAAAGTGCAAAATAACTTTATGTACTTAAAAATACTGTTAACAGTTTATACACCAGAGGGCTCTATATTACACCCCAAGTGCCAGACATGCATCTAGAGACACAGGAAGAGAAGATTCATTTTTTCTTTATGCTACGAAATGAAAACATTTTGATGTAGAGCTCCCATCGCAGGTTGAGATAAAGCTCTGAGAATATGGTAGGAGACCTTCCTGGTAGGACAGTAGGCATAGAGTACACTGTAAGTTTGGTTCGTAGCAATATTTAATTGCTGTTCAAATGCAATGCTTTATGTGACCATTGTTTTTGCTGCACAGAGCAGCTACATGTTGCGAGGCCGTCCGCCATTTTGTTCTGTAAGCGGAGCATTTGTGGCTACCAGATCTGTATTTCTGCCAGATCCGTATGTGTGTGGACTGCGCATGCGTATCGCGGCGGCCATCTTGGACGCTGAAATACGGGAACACCATCTAGTCAAATCTGTTTGGTAGACGCTTTTTAGCTTATGGTGGACAACTTTTTCCAATTCTGTTACGCTTTGCAGCTAAAGTTAAAGTTACATTATATTTAAAAGGTGAATGTTTTCTGTGAACAATTATCTGTTATGCCATTAGTCTGACTTTCTTAAAATGTATTTATAGTATTTATATTAATTATTACCACAAAATGTGGAATAAATGATCATTTATGGCAAAAAATAAACATCCTAAACAATCAAACCACAGTAGTTTACTGCTGTAGGTCCCACCATGCTCTGGGGATGAAGAACTGCAACAGTGACAAGTAGTCGTCACTGTTTTTACCCGCCTGCATCGGCACAAAAATTTCTCCAACCTAATACTTCCTGTGTTTAATTGAATTGAATTAATTATTGTTTACTTTTGTGTTGATGAATGCTCATGCATTTGCACAAGCTTGACTCATATCTTGCTCTAAGATTGAGACACTGCTGATATCTTAATAATGTAACAAATACAACTACATACTCTAAAAAGTAACCATTTAATACTCTGCACACAAACTAACTCGTGGTGCAAAACAGAACAGTAGCACTGCAAAACAACATGGGAAATATATAAATTACAGTCTGACATTTAACTGGGAGCAGAAAATGTGAACATATCACCCTGATTGTTGCTTGTTTGGACTGAATGCCTCTATGTTTTAGAATTAATTTCAAGATCTTAATATATGCTTGTCTTTAATTGGACTGCACTCCCCCCCAATACATCACCGCATGCCTCTAAAATTACCCTCCAGTCCGCATGTTTTTGTCTGAGGGCCAGTCCCAGTTTGTGGTGCCTAAGATGAGATTTAAAATTAAAGGGTAAAGGACTTTTTCCTAGAGGGGCTTTCTCTGCAGTCAGTCTAGACTCTGGAATGCTCTGCCCTCCATATACAAACTCCCCCTACATGGGAATGCTTTAACTCCCATCTAAAGACCCACTTTTATTCTTTGGCTTCCAACACCTCGTGAGTTGTGGGGTCTGCTGTGTCATTTTGTATATTTTATTTGTTTGTTTGATGTATTTTATTAGTTATTTATTTTTATTTATTTCTAAGTTGTTTCACTTGTTTAATTATTTTAGTGACAATATTTTTATTTTACTTAATGATTTAGTTGACTTTTGTTGTGCAGCACTTTTTTAAAATGTCCTTTATAAATAAAGTGGAATGGATGCCAGGTCTAAACTCTTGCTGGTAATAAATGTGAGCCTGATGGAAAGTTTGTCTGAATTAGTCCTGTGATGAACAAGTCACTGCTGGAATAGTCTCCAGCCAATCTGCATCAGAATAAGTTTGTCTTTTTTATTTTCTCAAGATAACTAGATAATAACAAGAAAATAGTCAATGATATCTTGATATATATATAAAAAAAAAATCATGGTAGCACTATCTGTATGTATCTTTTTTTCCGTTATTAGTATCTGATATTCCGTTTTTACCCCGGTCTTTTTAAACAGACTCATCACAAAATATGACCTTCATGTTTCCTAAGAAAACAGTTGAAATTCAAAGGATGATCTCTTCCTTCATCAAAAAACAATCAGAAGTGAGGACAACTTTTGCTTGGAGCAGAAATGTCAAATGTGACATTTTTTTGCTCTCCATACCTGGGAGAAACAAAATCATAATAGACAGCACTGATCTAACTCGAAAACTGTAGGCACAGCACATGGGTTGCTAGGAGGACCCATGGGGAATGACATCATGTCAAGTCTCCTTTCGATTGGAGTTGTCAGAGAGAATGAGCGATGTGAAATGCCAGTGTCAAAATGCTCTGTGTTTAGCTTGTCCATGCTGACAGGTCAGGAAATGGAGCATGCTACCTGACCAGCATAAAATAATGGCTGCCCTCTGGTGCAGCTACAGTCAAATCTGCACACTCTCCATAAACTAGTTTTCATGCCATCAATCACCATCTGTACTTGATCTTTTTCACTTCTACTTTTTTTTACCCTCCATTTGCTTTCTAATTTATGTATAACAAAGCAGTACAGTCAAATTTTGTTTGATTGTCCATTTAATCATTTAAAAAATTACTCTCAGCATTAGTAGAACTTTTTGATTAGGCTCTGTGATATTTATTCATTCATTTTTTCTACCGATCAATTCATTTCAGGGTCATGGAGATGCTGGAGCCTATCCAAGCCATTAGCAGGTGAGATGGAGAGTATACGCTCTGGACAGGTTGCCAGTCAATCACAGAACAACCACTGATGCTCACTCTTACTCCAAGGGACAATTTCAAGCAAAGGCTCAAATGAATAACCTTTAAACCAACAGCCACATTGGTAAGCAATACATCACCATGAAACCTAAAATTAATTTTATATATCTTGCATATATCTGTATGAGATGTTCATTTCAATAAACGTTAAAGTTGCCAAATGTGAGCGTAATAAATGTTTTCCTTGTTCAGAAAAAAACAGACTTGTACTTGACATGTTGCCAGAACAATTTCAAATTAAAGACAAAAAAAAAACAAAACTCTACCACCAATGTCGTGGAGACACAAAAAGGCAATTATTTTGTTTAAAGTTACTTTAGCAACTTTTTGATGTTGGTACAGAGGTCTGACAGCAGTCTTTTTGTAGTTGTGCAGTTTTCTAAATGACCCACATAATTTTACATTTCTTTGTTTATTTTAAACATAGCTGACATTTACAGTATAATGCAATGTAGGCTACTCGATGGAGTGTTTAAAGCTGCAACCTAATGTAGCGGACATAAACTAGGTGGTCTACAAAAATTAAAGCAACCCAGCTCTCCACTCTGAGAAAACCCTCTGGCTGATAACGCATTATAACTGTTTTAAACTTACACTAAGCACATCCCTGTGACCCCACCCACACACACCACATCACTATGGCAAGTACCTAAAGCATATCCTTCACCCAGTGATAATTACTTCAAAACACTGTTTATGGCTCCTACATTTAGGATGAGCTCTCTCAGTTGTTGTATATACAAAATACCTCTGTCATGAAATAGATAAGAGCAAAGTAATTATTACTATAAGAAAATAAACCGTACAACTAAAAACCTTTTGAGAATTGTTCTGTCTCAACTTTTTCCCCACTATTTAAAGTTAGCTATTATGTGATTTTATATCTGTATATACATATATTTTACTCAGTAGCAATTTAGCATTCGTATGCCAGTCATATGCAATCTGTCAGTTAAAAGTCATTTCAGAGGATCAGAAGGCTTCCAATCAGACTGATCATTTATATTTCTTTGCTTTTTTATAACCATCTGAGAGAAAAAGTGAGAAATGACTCATTTGGAACTATTGCAGCCCTCAAAGTCAAATCTATCCCTACATAGTGGAATTTTGATGAGATTTGACTCTGTGCAGAATAGAATGCAGCCATCATATAAATGTGGCCGTAAGGAAACCCACTAAAGACTCTTTTTTTTCTTTTCTTTTCCCCTTAGCCTCAAACAGGTGGCTGATGAGATCCGGGTGGAAATGAAAATGCTGAGGATATCTGTAGTTACTCTTGAGTGGCTCCTCTTTTCTTGGGAATCAAATATTTAAAGTAAATTTAACATACCGACTTAAAACTTTGCTGCCACACTATAAATGAATAACCTCTTTTAGTGACATGTTTCACAGTTTATGAAGATTTCATACTAAACTGCAAAAATCCCATCACCCATTATCATTAACATGTACATAACATATGTGGATTGACTAGATATTAATGAGGCATCATATAAGTATAAATAGACTAATCATTATTACTAGCACAATGAATCCCATTTGTTCCAAAGAAAGATGAGAATCCACACATTAAATAAAATTATCTGACAGACAAACATCTAATGTACAAAAAAAGGAAGAAAAACTAAACTAATTGCAAATAGCCTGAACTGTAATGAGAACTCCACTGTTCCGGTGCAGGTTCCACTCTCCAGCCAGAAGAAATAAACCTTCAATCACAAGCAGAGCAAAGATAAAGATCTTACACTGCACCACAATGAACTGTCATCCAAATAAAAGAAAAAAAGGGACCTTATCACTTCATAGTTTTATTGTAATATCATGAAATATATAATGTTAAAAGTTTCACGATTT
>JBAMHX010000014.1:17496356-17516255 GCA_037177515.1 Pseudomugil tenellus | reverse complement strand
CTGTCAGTTATATATGGTACATTTAATATCTGTGTGGAATGCTTAAAATAAATTGAAAAAAATCTTTTTTAAACACATACATTATAAATAGCTTTACATAAAAAAACAGGTAGTCATAAGAAACTGTTAAGATTGTTATAATCCACTTATAAGTCCTACTGATTTAGTCAAAATTTGGATTACCAGTTCGCCTCATTACTCTTTAATAACTACCCACTATATGCATCTGAGCAATGCAACAGATAAACAAAATGTATTGTTCGCTTAACATCCTCATTGTGATAGTGGAAGGACAAAGTGATGAAAAGACTCAATAAGAAGATGACATTATTGGAACATAAACAAAAAAGATACTAGCAAAGAGTTGCTCGAACTGTTGAAGGAAAAAAATTAGAAACTGTAAAGCGAGTTTATTGAATAGCACTTTTCAAGTCTTTAACAGCACACGTCTTTTTTTACCCATTCACACGTAGCTCTTTTCAATAGTATCTCAAGTGCTTTTCTCTATCACACTCACACTCTCATTGATAAGTAGATTGTTGGATAATGCTGGGTTCAGCATCCTGCTCGAGGACACTGACAGTATGGGCTGCTAAAGATTGAACTCCTAACAGTTCAGTTGGTAGGCCACCACTTAAATCTCTGTGCCACAGTGGCCACTATCTATTAACTTGTCATTTATTCTAATTAATACTGCCTAGAAAAAACTCAGTCAGTAGCATATCCTGCAATAGCAGTGCTTCTTAGTCTTATACACAAAGGCAAGTGCGAGCGAGTCGCTTTTGTTAGACTGTAACTGACACCGTCTCATGATTCCCAGTTAAAGTTTCCTTTTTAACTAAGTAGGAGTATGAACATTTCTTATGAGCACCTCGTGCTTCAGTGGAGTCTTGACATTTGCTGCTAATGTAGTGCAGATTTTAGGATTGTTGTGAGATTTTGCCTGTGCTTGAATGTAACAAAACAGTGAAGAACAAACTTGCATCTCTCCTTCTGGAATAATTAATCCATCTGCCAAATGATTGTTTAATACAAGTTTAACTATCAACATTAGGACTTCGGCAATTCAATGACATATTTAATCATAGATCAGACTAGGCTTGGTTTAATTTTGAGCTGTTTTAAACTTATTAAAACGCATGCAGCTTAAGCACACCAATCTAGCTTGCCCTTACTGTATGAAGAAAACATACTGTATACGTCAATGCTGTGAACTATGTATATACTTAAGTGCTCATTTTAACAAAACACAAGTTGAAAAATTTTATTCAGTAAAAATTTGATCTGCATAATCAAATGATAATTGATGCTTTAGTGTTTCCTCACCTAAAGTGACAATATTTCTTTGGGATGAGATTATTTAATCTTATCCACAGCAAGGAAATGCAGGTTCTGGACCATCAGGCTGCATTGATTCATATGCAAACCTCTGAACAGTAAGTCCCTCTGGCTCTGATGCTTAGTCTTACTCCTTTGTTACAGCACTGATTGCATAGACGGGAGGCATATGCATCTGTGTATGTGTTTGTGTGTGTATGTGTGTGCGCAAAGGAAGGGGTAATGGGGTAAAGCTATAAATGGGACATTTGAAAATACATGCTTTAATTGGAACTCAAAAACAAACACCCTACAACAATGCAAATGCTGTACAAGACATGCTAAATTCTTAATCAAGAAAAAGCTTTGATCTCATGTGATGCAACAATGAGTCCACCCCTCCACATTTTCTTTTCATCTTATAAACCTAAAGTAAAGAAAATCATGCGTCTGCAAAATAATTTCTGAATCCACGCAAGTTATTCTACTACTATATTTAGTTAAAGTGTTACTCATTTCCAGAATCAGGAACAACTTTCTTGAGAGTGAATACAGGTGGATAGGCTTTGGTTAAATCTACAATTGAATTCCAGCAGTTTCCATGGCAATGTTAACTGATTCGTAAAAAAGTAATAGTTTGTACTTTTTGTGCTTTTCTAAAAATGTTGTGCACTCAAGGAACTTTCAGACACACACACACTAATACCCCGATCATCAGGAGGCAACTTGAGGTTCAGTGTCATGGTTTAGACACAACTTTTGGTTTGTATAAACATAGGTGGTAAGGCACTGATAAAGTAATGAGTGGTTCATCAGTAAGCACTGTGTATGATGTTTCAAAATACATTTCAGCCAGGTAGTGAGTTGGTATTCAAGAAATAATGGTCAAGTAAAGTCAAGGTGACAACATTACCAGAATATGGAATTGCTAAAGCCTTACATCTTTACTGTTTTTATAAAAGTCGATATCCAATTACATCAATAACTACTATAGGAAACGATGGACTGGAGACCGGACCAGGATGTACCCTGCTTCTTGCCTGACCATTACTGGGATTGTCTCCAGCTTCCCACAACCTTGAATTGGATGAAGTTGCGGACAATTAATCAATTACTATGAAAAAGGTTTGTGACGACTACAAGCTGTTTGCTAACTAGTTCAAAGTAAATCCAGAATTCACCTGGGGATTTTCTGTCAATTTCTTGATAACTGATATTAAGGCTGTGGGTTCACCTACTGTTTCACTACACGTTAGTTCCTGACTAGTTCCTTTATAACTAAGCAATTTTTGTGCACTATTAGTGCCTGATTAGTTCCTTACTATGAAAATTCAGTGTATCATTACTTCCTGATTAGTCCCTTAGTAACTCCTTAGTACCTCCTCAGTAACTACACAAGTAACTACGCAAATTTTGCGTACCGTATTATAAAGTGTTACCAATAATTCTAACATCAGTGTTGCTCAATACTTTCAAGTTCTTAGTGCCTTACTTGAATTTAACAGTGCATATTTAATATCCCACCCATAATTCACTGTCAGATTGAGGCTGTATATTTTGCTGAGGCAAGTGCCACAGCATGTAAACCTATTTCATGGGTATATAGAATCCAAGCTACATGGCAAAATTGTAAAGATCAAAGAGAGCAATCTTTATATTTGCAACACCAATCTGGGTCCAATTTAAACTTCATAAAAATCATCTTACCACGGTAGCATAAGGACTCATAAAATGATTGGTCATACCCCTTGATATGACAACATGGCAGTCAGCAAGTTAAAGCAGAATGCTGAAAATTACCACCACTGTATTCAAGATGTATTGTGAATTAAGTGTGAATTAAGTGGCAGTGTAGCAAGCATTCACCTGGATATGAATGTGTTTTAAAACTTGTTTGTACAAATGTGTCCATGTAAATGTATCCATTTATTTATTAAAAGCATACAGCATTCATAAAGGCACAAAAAGACATTTTCTTAGCCCCACTTTTTAATTAATTCTGGATCAAGACAGTATGTTCCGGAGATGGGTCCTGCCCTACATATATATGTTGGAAACCATGCATCTCATTTTTCAATAGAGGAAGTGTACCATAAAAAGTAGAGCAATACCATGTACCACTAAAAGCTGGCCCCTGGAGTTAATTTGGCGTTCTGCTCTTTGTGATTCAAGCTTTGTCTGCTTTTACCTACTTTATTATTACAACACTTTCTATTAAGCTGCTTTCATGCAGCTGTTAGCATTCAGGCAGTTTACAACAAAGTGTAATTTAAGTTTGTTTAAGCTCTTTTCAGATTCCTCGCCTGCTAAGAAGCATTCTGAAACACACTCTGTTGCTATATAACTACATTTCTTTGTAGCAAAGACTTGAATACAAATGTATATGCAGAATTACACTTTTTTATACTGCCAAAGTGTCTAACAACCACACTGAGTGTCCAACAGAAATCACTCAGAAGTGAATACATTTTCCACTAGAAGGGGGACCTTTGTAAACAATTGTTTTAATGCCAAAAGCCAGTATTGAGACATTTAATATTCAAACTGTGCTCTTTGCTTAAATGTCAACATCAAATACCTTAGTACACTTGAGGCTTAGTCAGTGGAACAGGCACAAGTGGTATGGCATCATCCCTGTGTTTCTTGTGCTGGGCTCTCATACAACCTTTATTGGCTGAAAGCGCAACAATGGCAGTAAGCCGCTTTTCATGGTGTCTGACTCAGACTGTGAGGGAGACACAAAACATATATAAGGACATCACTTTCTAAGGCTTAGGTTTCACATAGAGATTTTCTTTAGCCCTTTTGATCTCACCTTTCTTTGTCCCACGCGAGACTTAGAAGGGCTAAACTATTCGCCGTGATGGTTGACTCTGCTGTGACATCTAAGTATTTCACTGTACTCTGTGTGACACATGGCAATAACCATAATGCAGATTTATACAGATATAATTGTTGCTTAGGAAACTGCAGAAATACTACAGCATTTTCCGTTAGATTTGAAGAAAACATTTTTTTTTTGCAAATACAATGAAAGCGTGTGCGACAATGTGCAGAGATTGGCCAAAAGCAATGTGCCTTGTGTGCATGGTTAAACACCCAGGGAGCCTGCTGGCACTAAGCCTGTTTTGGTGTTGTGTAACACCTTTTGGGATTTCTAAAAATGGTGCAGTAATAAGTTAGTACCTGAAAGCTGGAATCCGAACATAATAATACAATGTTCTGTGACATTTTGGGAAGGAAGTTTTTAGAGCAATCCTACTGGGTGATTTTGGGTAGCTAGTCTATGATTTACTTGAGATTATGCTTAAGAGTTAAGTCTCAACACACAGCAGCCAGCTTGGAAACTTTTCCAGGTAATTATTTCAGATTAGATAGACTAGACCTTTCATATATAAGCCATGTGCACATAGAATGGTTAATGTATGGCAGTGGACACACACACCCCGTGTTGTATAAAGTAAACCTGGAGTGAGAATATTTGGGTGGAATCCTGAATAAACCCATGGCACTTCAGAAATAAGTCAAAGGAAAGGGCACATATCTATCACCCCTGTGAGAAAAAAATATCCATGGCAGATGGGTGAAAGTAGAATAAACAAATTAACTTTCTTGCATAATCAATCCCACGTATGATGTGTAATTAAGTCAATGAGGTTTAAGCAATTAGCTATGGCCTATAAAAGGTTGCATAAAAATAATGATACCAAATTAATGAACAAAAGCAGTTTGTTGTGCTGCTTAAGGATACAAATCTACATAAAATATAACAATTACTATACTTTCCCTTTGGGATTAATTAACTTTTTATTTTGTTTATTCATTTTAAAATGGCAAGAGTATCTACAGGATAGGAGGCTCTTTCAGTTGGTGCCCCCTGTGGCTACCAATGTGCCCCATTTCCACCATCTTCTTCACACTTCACTTAATTTCAAGCATTTTATAAATGCTGATGTTTCTGATCATATGTGCTTTAGACACACTTTGCAAGCACCTCCTCTTCCAGTAACATTGTACAATAGGTTCGATATTATGTCACCAGATCTGCTGATGAAGGAGAAGAGAAGCTTAGGATCAAATTCAATAATCTCTTTAACATTATAAGAAAATGCTACAGAAACTAGAAATTTGCTGTTCTTGCAGAACAGCAGTGTGAATGCTGTCATTCAGAATAGGTTGAACTGTAATGCTAAAGAGAGCTTAAATAATCATGAAAGTGAATATCTGAAAAGATAAAAGCAGAAACTGATGTTCAAAGCTGGTGAAAATGCTGGAAAGTTAAACTGAAATGAGCATAATAGAGGTGAAAGGGGTTGAAACCTGTTTATTGTACCATTATTTGAAATCATTATGAAGCTGAAATCATTTAAAATTTGAAATGTTTAAATTAAAGTGTTTGAATTTGAGTAAAATGGTTGAAAGATAGACTCAAATGAGTTAAACAGTTGTAGCATAAGTGTTGGACACTCAAGATCAGGTCTGAATTTAGGTCGCCCGTTGCTTCACCTGGTCCCAGGCAAGGGCTTGGTGACCCCTGTACTCCTCTGGCACCATAGCTTCACAGCCTTTTTCAAGCCCAGCAGCCTGAGCTGAGGTCAATACCTGGGGAAGCTTTTCCAGGCCCAGCAGATTGAGGTGACCTCCAGGACTTGGGTTCCTGAGTCAGGACCAGCAGCCTGACCTGAGGTCCCAAGGCTGGGTCCCTGAGTCAGGACCGACAGCCTGAGCAGAGGACCCTAGCCTGATTCCTAAGTGATGTGGTCAAGAATGCATCTGAAGTAAGCATATTAGAAATTAAAGACATTAAAGCATGCTTACTGAATCATTAGTTGAATTCATTTTAAGAGAGCAAAACTAAAGTTTAGGATTGAGAAAGTGGAAGGAAGGAGGGATAATGGTGAGGTTAGAGGCATGATGCAGAAAGGGGATATGAGAAGGAAAGAAGCGACAAGGAGAAAAGATTAATTGAGTGGGGCACCAGCCACCCCCTGGCCAATATTTGTGAATTCCCCTGCCCCCTCAGAGTTGGGAGTGTGAGTTATATGGGCAGAGAGCAGCTCAAGAGACGGATAAACTGAAGGTGAAAAGAGGGGGAGAGAAAAGGACAGAAAGAGGGGTGAAGAGAAAAGAAAATATAAAGATATAAAATATATGTAGTCATCACCTAAAAGAGCTGAACGTTTTGAGTAGAAGCTTTCTGGATTTACTAAGGAGTGCTCCTATGCTGACCTTTCCCCTAGATACACAGCAGAGTTTTGCCCTGGAAACAGTACCTGCTCGCAATCAAAGGAGTCAGCAAAACATCAAAGGGCATAGTGAATGAGTGAGTGAAATCTGATAGTACTAACCTCCAAACTACTTGCCACTGAGAGAAAACCGTAAGACGTAACATCATCACTTTTTCACTGTCATAATGTCATGCCCTGCTCCAGACTTCCATCACAATCACCTGCAACCAGACTCATTACCCCTGATCACCTGCACCTGTTCCTGATTCCCTCACAGCTTTATATCCCTCAGCTCAGCAGTCTTTCCTTTGTCGGACATTGAATGAATGTACATCAACCTATGCTTGTTCCTGCAGCTCCTGGCTTCCCTGTTATTCTGGATTCCCCACAGTCTGCCTTCCTGCTCCTCATCCCTGCATCCCTCCTGGACTCCTCCACTTTCCATACAGTTTTTGTTCATCACTCCTCATCCTTCATAATAAATCCTGTTGATTTCCTTTTGGCTCCGGCTCCCTCCATCATTACACATAAGCACAAGACGTCTAGCTACACAGAGTTATTTTTTTTGTACCGTGAAAGGAAATTAAATGGTGACGACCTAAACACGATGAAGTCAAAATGCTCTGAGGTGCTGCAGTCAGTAATTATGGTTATTATTTCTATGATACCTAAAGTAGACTTTATGTCACTTGGATGCATTTGCAATGTTTTGATGTATAACATGTGTCCGTAGGACAAAAAGTAAAGAAGTTATAAGAAGTTGCTTGAAGATTTTCGGGAAACTGACAAGTTAGAGTGGGGCTAGAGTGGGAGAGGAGAAGTGAGAATCAGAAAAGTTTCATGATTGTAAAACTGCCATAATTCGAAATTGGTAAAAGATATGAACATCAAAAGTCATTCTAGAAGAGCTGAATCGTTTGTGACTTTTTTTGAATGGTGTTTCTAGCTGAAAGTATGCGAAAGTTGGAAGAGCTGAAACATGTGGAAGAAGTTGAAGCTTTTGCGTCAGTTGGAAGATTCCGCCATTCATTTCAAAGGCAAAAAATAGAGATTTAAACTTAAATATTTTAAAAGTATAAAAGTTACAAAGTACAAAAGTCATAGCAAGCTACGAACGAGTTGAACATATTGATACCAAAATTGTTGAAATCGGTTAAAAGTAACTGCAGTTGTTGACGGTCAAAAAACTGCGGTTTTTTATAATATAAGATATAAGATATAAGATAAAATAATAAAAAAACAAAAACAATAGTGTGAATGCTTTACAGCAGGGGTATTCAATTCGGTCCTACGAGGGCCCCAAGTTTCTGATAAGAACTGGAAGTTACATTGACAACAGAAACTTATCCTGCTTTCTGACAATGAACTTGCACCGGACCACAAATCTCTTCAGATTAGAAATACTTATTTCGCACCAAAATCATGAAAAACTTTAGTCGGACAAATGCATTCATGAAACTGATGCATACCTGACTGCAGAAAACGACAAATGAATTGTCATTATAGCCATCATATTTTTTATCTAATCGGTAATTCACCAACTAAATCAGCACTAACAAATGGCGGTGCTTAAATTATACTGTAAGGTTACAATTTCCACATTTGCTACTAAGGGAACTGACTTTATTAAATACATCTTATTAGAAAACTTTTATATTTTTACATTTTAAACTGAATTCTGATCTACAATCTTAAAAACATGTGAAGAAAGCCAAACTGCCAACATGACTCTCGAATTAGTTTTGCAAATTCTAAATTAAATATAAGAAAGTTTGACACATACTAAGGTGCAAGTTGCTTGTGTGTTTTTTTATGTTTGTATCTATTATTTCATGAACATATGTTTTTTTTTTTTACTTTTGTTAACTTAATGATAATGCTGTTTGACATTCTTTATGTTTGCCTGTATGAAATTGGTATTAAAATGTTTTTATATAAAAAGACTATGCTAAATTATGTGCTTGACTTTAAACTGAGTTTATATAGCTCACAGAGGAGGACAATTAAAACTCTGCTTCATACTTCAGTCAGTATTAACATCAAAATGTAACAATTAATTTTCCCTGCCAAGTTTAGGTATTAATGTAAACTTACATTAGCTGACAATAAAGACCAAAAAGGTTTTGCCATGTTAAAAAGGAAGTTTCTCAAACTTCAAATGGAGAGTCACATAGTTAAAACAACAAAAGCAGGGACTACTGTCAAAATGAAAACACTGCAGAAAATAAAATAAAATCTAAAATCACTTGTAAAAAAATTTGTTGTGATGTTGTTTTTGAAATACCCCCTAACCACCCACCAAACACTCCTCGGTAAACTCAGTACACAAAAGAATTTTGCTTAGTTGTCCCCCCCTTATAACACTTATATGCACTTAAATGTTTCACAAACGTATGTGCAATCCTTTAAAGGCCAGAGTACGCATTAACAGCACACATATATGTACTAATTTTTTTTCCTGAAATTGTGTTTCTTCTTTAGTCTGCTCCATATGCACTTTGGTTTCTTGTTCCTGTCATCATGGCTGATTAAAACGCTCGCTGTGCCTGCTGGAGCAGTCATTCATGTCATTGCTGAGGATGGTGCTGTGATTTCCCAATGGTGTCTGCAACCAGGGACAGTGTTCTTCGTAACAATTTCTTAGATGAATCAATTTATCTGTGCAAAACCTCAAATGTTTTCACAATGCTGGGAAACTGATTTTGGCACCTGAGAGAAATGAGGTAAATGAGCTATCATTACTTAATGAAATTAGAATTGAACTCATTCCTTAGTTTACTTGGAATACCAAATATGGTGGTATCCTTAGGGACTGCATACATGGTGCTGGCCGTCATATATCAACTATTAGGGGCAGAGGTCCCCTTGAGGTAGGCATCTAAACTTGCCTCATTTGCTGCCAGGTAGTGTACCTGCTGCTGCTGTAGGCCTGAGAAGACCTGAGCAGGCTTAATCACGCTGCTAGATATCCTTCGTGTGAGCACGATAACTTGAACAGCTTTACCAATTGGGTTTTGATACTTAGTATACCGGATATACCAATATCTGAATTTCACCATTTTGGTATTTATGGTTACCCCACTAGGTGGTACTTCATGCACGGAAAGTCGGATTTTTGGCTTTATATCTGTATGTATAATTGATTTCGTCAACTGTGGCTAAATAATCCGTGTTAAATGTGAGCATAGTTAGTTATGTAGTGAGATATTCAGCATTGTATGGGGGTGCACAGCTGTTTCAGTCACAGTAATTAGACTGGGAACCAGCATTGCTCCCAGTAGACTAGAAACATGCAGTAAAATGAACACAGCAGATTAATGTACACACTGAATTTTTCATTCATGGA
Organism: Pseudomugil tenellus; assembly: GCA_037177515.1. Classification (NCBI taxonomy): domain Eukaryota; kingdom Metazoa; phylum Chordata; class Actinopteri; order Atheriniformes; family Pseudomugilidae; genus Pseudomugil; species Pseudomugil tenellus. The sequence goes on along the minus strand of JBAMHX010000014.1, from coordinate 17,506,364 downwards.
ACTGATGCGTACCTGACTGCTGCATCTATGAATAAATGTGTTACTTGGAATGTGGAAAATGACAATGAATTATTGTTATTATAGCCATTGTATTTTTATCTGATCTGTAATTCACAAACTTCACTAAATCAACACTTACATATGGTGGTGCTTAAAATAAAGTGTGAGGTTACATTACCACATTTGCTACTAAGGGCACTGAAAGGGAACTGACAGAAATTTATATAGCAGTTCTTTGTATGGTGTAGATAAATATATACTTTTTAAAATGATCTAAAATTGTAAAGGTAACCGGACACGTTACAGGATGACCACCTAGTCAGGACACTCCAAAGCAGCCAATCAGGATGACGCTATCCGAGTCTTATGATTGGTTGGAATTGTGGCCCATTGCTAGCGCTGAACTGTATTCAGGGAGCCTGTTGACAGTGCTGACCGTGCATCCTGCATTGAAAGCGAGGGTGCACAAACATGAGCAAATGCAGAAGGGAATGTGTACATGAAATAATTTTTGGTTTACTCAGGTTATATATTTATCATCAGCGAAAATAGATTTTGCACAAAATCTAACTGATGTGCCTGTAAAATGGCTTTCTCTTCACTCAACAATGAGATACAATTATAATAACAAACATTCCAAAATGACTCTTGAAATGGTTTTGCAAATTCTGAATTAAATTTCTGAAAAGGTGTGACACATACTAAGGTGCAAGCTGCTTTGTGGTTTCAGTATTAACCCAATACATTTTAAGGAAATTAATCTCATCAAGCAAAAACATTTAAGTTTTTGTCAAAGACTAATTGTTCTATTCTGATTTGTTGCTGTACAAACAGGAATGTGCGACTGATATGAGCAACAAACATCTCTTGCCTTCACTCAGTGAGATGATATGAGCATGTGTCCCTTTGGTTAACATGTAGCAGTGGTTATGCTTATGCCCTTGAAATCTTCTGAAAAGTTAAATTAAAATGATAAAGGCAAGTCTAGGAGAGGGAGAATTAGGTTGCAGACACAAAGTCTAGTCCCGTCTGGTTTATCGCAGAGTCCTTCAAGCTTCACCTCATTTGAAGTACAAGTTAATCCGATTTGATAAATTAGACACAGTTTATGCACAGGTCATGTTTTCACCACAAAACGTATCACATTAAACATAATAGGTTGTTATGTTTTTACAAACTGCGATGGACTGGCAACCTGTCCAGAGTATATACCGGCTCTTGCAGGATGTCAGCTGGGATTGACTCCAGCCCCCCTGCAACCCTGCTCGGGAATAAGCAGTAGATAATGGATGGTTGGTTGTTTTTACAATAAATATCATCAAGATATATTGTGATATTGTTCCATCTTTTAAAACTTGGGGTGGCAGCTCTACGCTTTCGTAAATATTCAGACAAGAGTTTAAGCTTTTTTTTCTGAAATGGTTATGAAGATCTATGCAATCACATAATGAAACAACTTTGAGGCATCCAATGAATGAACTTGGAAAATTTTTGAAAATACTTAACATTTTCCATCTTATTTGCTCAATATAAACATTTTGGTTTCTTTGACCTTTATTCACCAGGCACACACAAGTAAAAAAAAAATCCATCACTGGCTTCATCACTTTATTGCATTTTACCTTTTTTTTGAGTAGCAATGAAGCAGCATGACAGATCTGAGGAAATCTGCTTTTATTCTGAATCCAATTATCTTGAGTCGAAGACTGTCTGCATGAGCATTTTCACAAAGATTTGTATTTGATGCACCAACTCGTTTGTTTGAATCTATCATTCACTTATCATTTGTACTGCTTAGTTTGTTTACTGCTTTGCTTAAGTATTTCTAAAATTACATGCATATAATATAAGCTTAAAAAAGTAATGGCCTTTTTGAAAGTTTTAAACATTATTTCTTGACATTCTGAAAGAAATCTGGTTGAATATGTGAACACAGCATTCAGTAGAATGATTGGATTAAGAGCACAGACTATGTTTATGCAGAGTCGTTAGGACTTTGGAAAGGCTATTTGAGAACCTTAATATTCCACTTTTTTATCCACTGTGTGGCAAGACATGAGCAAGGAGTAAAAGACTTTTTGTGTCCTGTGAGACGTGGAAAAAAAAACACTCGTTAGTTTCTCACACGCCATTTCCAAACTTGCACTGTGAAGACCTAACCAGTTTGAAAGGCAGTACCTTAGATATATAGGCTGAGGCACCACCCATGGAAATTCAACAGACTAATCACAAGAGAACTTTGGTAAAAAATAAAATAAAATAAATAAATAACAGAGCAAAATTAATTTGAAACATTTTACTATTAATTATCCAACACATTAATCCATAATTCACAAAATATCACAAAGAACAGTTTTATAATCCTCTTTTTTTTACCCCTAATCACATCCACTCAATTATTCAATCAAGACTTAGACACATCCATTGTTCACTCAAGAGAACTAATTGTTCACAGGTTTTTTCATTGATTACTGACCGTCTTACACTACCAGTCAAAGGTTTTGACATACTTTTTTATATGATTTAATGGGAAAGCGTGTCCAAACCTTTGACTGGTAGTGTATCCCAGAAGAGACATTTTAGACAGGAGTGATGTACACAATTCCAAACATAAACAGGATTAGTAACCACAAATCAGATTTATACACAAGTGTCATAATTATTGGAGCAATGAAAGGTCATGTGATAAGTCCAGATTTAATCGGCTGCAGATTGATGGGAGCATCAGTAAGGCGTGTTTAAGCTCCCTCATATATGGAGATGTCCATTTCAAATGTTATCTTATGTTGCTTCTCTTAAACATCTATACATCCTTCACGTTGCCAAGGTTTTTTAAGTAATTCTATCCACTAGTGGCGACGGTGAGTTCAAAGCTGACTTACATATTTTAAACTTTCATAGCAATAGTGCAGACACCACTCTTGCTCTTGTAATGTGTGCAGTTGTTCATATTTTTCTCCTGATTTTTTTTTCTTCTTTACTCTGTACCTTTTATTTGTCAGTTTCTAATAGTCTTTTTTCCCCTTACGCTCCTATTCTCTGGTTTGTTCCTTTCATTGGTTGTGTGTCAGCTACCCCTGTGATTCCCAGTGACATTGCTCTGTTCTCTGCATTAAGAGGATAACTAAGACTGTAGAAAATGGACCAAATTACACATGTAACAGATGCAGGAGACAGATGAAACTGACCATCTGTTTCAAGCATTAATGGGGCTTAAGAAATTAGGCAGATGAAGTGATGCAGCTATCATGCCTAGTGGCTACTGTCCAAGCCTGTGGGAGGAGTCTAGGATTAGGGGTTGCTGCAGTTTCTCAAGTCTAGGTTCAGCAACATTTATGTGCTCAAAGAATGAGGTCAGCTGAGAATCTGAACATATGGAATAAACAGATTATTCCATCAATGGATATTGTCTTCCCTGCTGGCACGGCCGTATTCCAAGATGAGAATGCAAGGAACATATTGTGAAAGAGTGCTTCATGGAGCATGAGACACATTTTCACACATGGTTAGAACACCATCGTATCCATTTATTTATAAAATATATAATAGAGCTGTCAGTTGATCAAAATGTTTTATTTATGATTAGTGGCATGAGCTTACTGAGGTAACGTATAATTTATTTTACATATTTTATGTTTTTAATGTACCCATTCATCCATCTATAGATTCATACATCCATCCACCCACCCATCTTCTGCCACTTATCCAGGCTTTGCTCGCAGGGGTAGGAGCCCCTGGGCTCAACACACAGGGAACGACAGTAACAGACGATGCTCCTCGCCACCAAAATAAAATCTGACACACGGGGAGCGACAAACTACAACGACAGCAGCAGTGTCGCATATCATGCTTTCGGTACACTTGTCTAAGAGAAGTTTGATTGGTTATTATGTTTATGGGAATTTTGGCATTTTCAAAGCAGAACTGTGCCCTAGGAGTCACAGAAGAGGATTCTCCCTAGTCTCACAGGAGATTTTGCGCTAAGTAACTAAATCTTGCTGTCACCTTTACTCAACAAAAGAAAATGACAACCCTACAACCCGTGAAACATAAAAAAAAACAAAAAAAAAAACAAAAAAAACCTCAGACACAGTTAAGATGATGTTTTTACCATTGTTGAAACTGTCACGGAGTAAACAGTACTGACACTGCCCAATCTGGGCTCTTCTGATGAGTCAGTCAATGAACCTGTCACTGATTGGTTGTAGTGTCATGCGACATGACAAAAGTTGAACATATTTCAAATTTTCTTTGTTGTGTCGCAAGGCTCCGTGTGTATGCGTATGTGAAGTGAAATTTCACATGCACGAATGTTGCTTGTCGCTTGCCTGGAAAACTAAAGCGATTTTCGCCTCATTGGGGATGTTCCATAGGAAATGAATGGAGCATAAGCGACATCGCTCCCCGTTTGTCGAGCCCATAAGAAGGCACGTCCAGACTTCCCTCTCCCCAGCCACATTTGCCAGCATTCCAGTAGGAACCCCTGAGTTGTTCCCAAGCCAACCAAAAGATATATCTCCCCAGTGTGTCCTGGGTCTCTCTCGGGGTTTCCTCCTGCAGGGTCATGCCCAGAACATCCTCAACAGACAGGTGTCCAGGATGCACCCTAACCACTCGGATTCAGATGAGGAGGGCAACATTCCTCCCAATCATGGTTGTCTAGGTCTCACTGTAATCAACCACATGAGCATTGACTTCTGCCTGAAGTATCATGGAGTCCTGGAAGGAGTGCTCACCAACACTTATTACAGGGACTCCAGAAAGGGTGCGTACTCTTAGCTGCTGTTTGGTGCATAAGCACAGACAGCATTCAGACCCGTCACCCCACCCAGAAAGCTGAGGGGGGCTACCTTCTCGTCCAGTAGGACAAGAAGATAGCCTCCCCTCATCCTCGTGGACGTCCAATGTACCGGTACCCTGCTTGGGGGCAGTGAGTAGGCCCACACCTGCTCAGCTCCTCCCAGTGGGGGCAATGCCAGAGTTGATGAAGGTCCAACCTTTCTCAAGGATACTGGTTCCAGAGTCCAAGCTGTGCGTAGAGGTGAGTCCAACTATATTTAGCTGTTACTGCTCAACCTCACGCACCAGCTCAGGGTCTTTCCCCACCAGATAAGTGATGTTCCACTTCCCTAGAGCCAGTTTCGGGCTGAGCCAGACCGGGCCCCATAGGCAATGCCCCATGCAGACGCTCGGCCAGATGCTCCACCTTGTGCCCCACCCCAGGTCAATGTTAGTATTTACATATATAGACAATTCTATGTAGACATAAAAACAAAATAAAACTAATTTGATTCAGAGAGCACTTTTGCTATATTTCAGTAAAGTGGAATTTTTACATTTTTACATCTCTTGTCACATTCCTGATAGCAAATTGTTCATCAGGTTTGTAAGTGTTTCTTTTTATTTTATAAACTGACATTACCAAGTTTTATTTTGATGTACAAGGCAGTTGGTAACTTACAAACAAGACTTGTAAAGATGGTTCCCAAACTCTGCTTGTTTAGGATGGATTAATTAAACTCTCCACACCTCAGATTTTACTCACAAAGTGATTTTACCCTTTTTAATATTCTGCATGTTTGTAGAAACATGTGTCTGATTAATCATGTTCTTATGCAGCTAATCTGCATCAGCAATTTAGTGAGCATAAAGAGGTGTGATTAAATGCTGTAAATGTGGAACCCACTTCAGTCAATGACTTCAACTTCAAACTGGTGTCGCCAGGAATAAGATTTTCAAAATACTGTTTTTCATGGCATATACGTTTTCTTTATTAAATCTATATACTACTTGTTAAAGAGTAACTGATCTGCTGTCTTACCATCCGTTGTATCAGCTGTTTGCTATGCCTACAAGGAACATGGCATCTGTATTAAAGATTAAATTGTTGGTTTTTTTTTTTTGTTTTCTTTTAGTTTGAGGACTAGTCAAATATTTAAATAGTTAAATATTTATTCAAAGAATTAGGGCTGGGGCATTAAAAGTATAAAGTAATATCACCTTTGAGGTCACAAATAATGTTCAATCCTTCTGAGACCTTTTTAACAAGTAGTACTTTACACCGATTTTATTCACGTCTCAGGTGCTACTACATTTAAGAAATTATAGCAGTGACAAAAGCATATCTATATATTAACCACCCCTCTGTCATTATTTAATAATGTGTCTATCCTTCATTCTCTCTTTTCTGAGATGCATATTGATGCATAGGACGACTTCAACAGTTACATGGATATACTGTCCAGTGATGGATACTAATATATAAAGTAGAATTATTGTACTGTAAAAAAGTATAGTTTTTCGAGTATCTGTACTTTCCTTGAGTTGTATTTTTTTTTATTTTTTTTCACACCAGGTAAGTCTGGCTCAGACTTACCATATTACCATATTAGAAAGACAAATATACTTTCCACTCCATAATATTTACATCTGCCAAGGAGGTTATATTTCTGCGAGCGTTGATCTGTTTTTCTGTTTGTCTGTGTACAAAATAACTGGAACAGTTACAGAGGGATTCTCATGAAATTTTCAGGATATATCCACAATAGGAAGATGAAGAAGTGATTAAAATTTGGAGGTGATCCATCCCATCGTATCCAGGAATGTTTTGAAGGATTCTTTAACTTTGCGAGATAGCAACTCAAGGTATTGCAATCCATGCTTCCTAAAGGTCATTTCGGTCTGCTGTTTTTCATATATGACTGAGTAATATTTTGATATGCAAGTCACAATATGAGGGGGAACTGTGATTTTTTAGTTCTATTTTCATTACAATTGCTATTGGAAAATGTTTAAGCTACAGTTTTATGCAAAACCTTGCATATTTGGAAAAAGAAAAAGTGCATTTATTCAACAACAATAATCATAACCATCTCTGTGCAGGTAAAATACAAATAAAGTCAGATATTGGTGTTTTTTTATTTTCTAAAATGCACTTGACCACATACGTTGCTCCTCACAGAAAGGAACAAATCATAGCTAACAGGATGGAATTTGGAAAAAAATATTTTCCTCATTCTGTTTAGTGAGCTCTCCCACCTTCATTCAACAAAACTTGACAATGGATGAACACTTTAAAATAAGTTTTCTGAGGTTGGACTGGTTATTGTTTAATGCAATTACTGATGACTGAAATACAGACAATACATTTGAATACTTAAGTATTCTAAACTAAGAACTTTCATACTTCAACATTAACAGAGCAACATTTACTTTTGGTTGAGTAACATCTTAACTATCAGTACTTTGATTCAAATACTTGAGTTAATTATTTTGTCCACCACTGGTCCTGTTCCATAGGGAAAAAAAATTAAGAGTTATGACACAGATTAGAAACATAAAGTGATTATTTACACTATTTAGCCAAACCTCTTTACCTTTGTCAAAATACTTTAGGGAACAAAAGTTCTTTGGTAAAACTACATGTTAACTGTTTTACAAATCCAACACTTTCTTGGTGGACCCGTTCCCATAATCCATTGCGTAAAAAATTGTTTCTCTCTTCTGTTTTAAAAAGGTAATACTGCTTCAGAAAATACTTTAAAATAAAATTTTATTACTCAAACAATGGCCAAATATCAAAGATGGATACACAGATCTCATTTTAATCAAAAGAAGATGGAACGGAGAGATTATTGCCCCATCCGTCTACTCTAACAGAATGGGTAGGTGAACGGTTGTTTAGTTCCGTTCACCGCGATCAGGATTCAGGATGTTAAAAATGTGGGTTTCTTTTGGATCTATTGTTGCTTCCATGTCCCAGCTTCCTTTTCTGTTTCATTGAAATTTTTTTAAACTTCATTTATTTTAATTAGCTTGTCGAAGTGACAGCTAGCTACAGCTTCCGCTACTACCTGCAGCGGCTCGATATTTACTTTGGCAATCTGCCAAAAAGTCAGTGTTTCTGGCAGGAATCCAATGTAAATAGGATCCTGCAGCAGAGTATTTATGGTTTTATAGTCAATTTCTTCCATTTTATTAAGCTGTTGGCCCGTGTTCATTTACTTCACTTTGCTTTGTTTCTCTCCACACGGTTCTCATGATTTCTCCACAGCCGCTTTCTCAAAGTCACACAATAACACATTACACTTTTAAGTTCGCCCTATGGTCATCAAAATACAGTACAAAATAAAATATACTTTATGAACTAACCTGCACTAATAATCAGAGTACTTACAGGCTCTTTGTGCTGCTGGTGGAAGCTGGTTTCTGATCAGCTGCATCAAGCCTTTGCTTCTAATTTCCTGCTGATCATTTGTAGCTCAGATATATTTCTCAGTCCGGATACAGTTCTGTCAGTTTATGATCAACAAAATAATAAGAGCAGAAGAAAATCCTCTTGGTGGGTGTTTTAACTTCAGTGCTGCGACTCATTGTTGTGAAATAACCTCATCTCTCTGCATCATCTTGCGAGTGACTTTAGCCAACAACAGCACAGGTCATCCCAGAAGACATTTCCGTGAATATGTGGAATTAAATCGCCCTTCTAAAATATGCGTTTTTCCATTCATTTAGCAAGTGCCGGAAGTGATGAACCGGATCAGGGGAGAAAAGATGTCATGGCACCCTCCGATGTTTTGTTTGGAAGGTGGTGAATAGATTAAAATATTAGCTGACTTAAGGTATTTTCAGCTCCCTCAAACAGAACATACATATCAAGTAATAGGTACCAAGTTGTCAGACTTTTCGACTTTATGTTTTGTCCTTGAAGCCCGCCATGTATATCATTGTTATTCAGGCTCTTGGTAATGGACTCATGAGGATTAATGTTGGATTATGTGAGAGAGGCCTTTCATTGCTCAGAAACTACTTTGAGCTTTTGTGACCTTGTAGACAATTGCACTCCCTGTTCTAGGATTGTCTCATTGAATCAATCACTTGATGTTAAATTTCATCAATTTGTGCAGTTTGTCAGTAAACTTTAGAGTTTAAACTTTTCAACCAGAGATTCTAGTTTGATTTGAAAACTTTTCATCTAATTTCCAAAGAAAAATCATTTTAGTCTTGTGAAAAAAATAAATCAATATATTATTGATTCAATAAAACAGGGTTGCAACATTTTTCACTTTTTAATAAACCATTGTCTACGGTGTATACTAGTGGGCATAGAATATATATTAGAGGTTATAGAATGAATGTATTATTAAAATCAAAAGCTTGTTTGCCTAGGCACCTTGTTAAATTCCCACTTGCTTTGAAACTATCCTGGATTCTGATTTCACAATAGCTTCTCTGTTGAATCACTCTAAATTTATATTAACACTCATTTCTAATCCTCATAAAAAAATACAAAATCTATCAATTCACTGCAGTTTAAGTTTATATATTTAACCCCTTAATTGTTATTGTATCATATTTGAAACATACAGTTTCTGAGACATTTTGCATCACTTTATGGTAGAAACTTTATTCAAAACCCTGTACATACTGGTCTCCTGCCTTCTGGTGAACACCAGAAGGGAGACGGATGACACTACAATAATTTTGACCTACCCTCTGGTGATAAATAGTAAAAAATACTTAGGACTTAGGTGAGATGCTGTGGCGCATGCACTATGAACTTACTCGCAGCCTTCTTTATAAAAACATATTTTTTCTGTTAAATTCTTTTCAGCACGCAGTGTGATTGGCTGTTTTGCTTTTCAAACAACCCTTGTAAATTCAAATATTTATGTATTAATCAAATTATTTAAAGTTGGTGATGATTGCAGCATTAAAGTAAGCCATGTTTTCTCAATGTATATCTATGTTTTGTAAACCTAGTGATTTTTATTTATTTAATGGTACAAAAAAATAAATAGTGGCTTCAAAAAGTGCAACGTGCAGAACTTATAGGACTGACTCCCAGTGTAGCTTCCTCTATAAAAGAGGAAATGGCAGGTTATCACGGAGTGCCAGTCACCTGTTTGACAGCCACAGTGCTAATGGGCAGTGTCTGATCCTAGCAGCATTTCAGTAAATAAAGTTTTGTTGTTTTATGGTTTTTAATGTGTTGTGTTTATATATATA
>JBAMHX010000014.1:17485663-17496256 GCA_037177515.1 Pseudomugil tenellus | reverse complement strand
AGGTCATTTGTTATTTTCAGTAGAGCGGATTCAGTGCTGTGGAGAGGACGAAAGCCGGACTGGAAGTGTTCAAACAGCCTCTAAGTTATCCTCTAAGTTGTTTATATTTGGAGTCACTCATGAGTAATTCTCTCTGATTATACTGAGCTGTATTAATGGATGACTTTTTGTCTAGATATGCTAGATGATGGGCACCGGATGTAAATTAATAAAGAATGCCCCATGGTGCACATGGGCAATTAATTGTGCTTAACAAGAAAAGATGAATGATCAGTGTTCTAGTGTTAGAATTAACTTGAATAAAGTCTGAATCTTTATAGCACCTCACTTTTGTATAGTTCTGAGTTTTAGGGGGTAAAAGGTTCAAATGGAGAAGACTGTGATGGACTGGTAACCTGTACCAGGTGTACCCTGCCTCTCGCCTGCTAATTGTTGGTACAGGCTCCAGCTTTCCCATGACCCTGAATTGCATTAGATGGTGTAGATAATTAATGAATGACTGATCTCAGTACTTTTCATCAGGTCTATGACTGTATTAGAAATGTTATCAACAAGAATTTTAGCTTTGGTGTAGGGTGGTTTATTAGTACTATGAATAGATTTATATTTTATCGATATTTTCAATCATATAGGAACAAGATTGGAATATCTTTCCAATTCTCATATCTATTCTTACAGTAACACATTTTTATTAATTGTTCTTATATGAAACTTTGTTGTTCGTGTAATATTTATTTGCAATTTTAGATTAATGAGCTCTGTAACTATGTGGCTACATCTTGTTCCCTCACTACTCAGAAAAAGAACCTAGTTAAGATTATACACTGCTCAACAAATAGGAAACACTACAGTAACTCGTTGTAGATCTAAATTAATGGAATGCTTTTTATTAAATAGTTGGTTCTCAATGAAAAAAAATGTACCAACCCATGGAGGTCTGTATTTGGAGTAATACTAAACATTAATGTGGAAAAACACTACAGGATGATCCAATTTTAATGAATGAAAAATACTTTATTAATCCCAGAGGGAAATTTTCCAGGCATTGGAACAAGGCAGGCTGTTTTTCACATCACTGGTATTCTTTTCTGACTCAGACTGGTGTTGAAATGGTGCTGGAGAATTGGACATAGTTGTCTTGAATAGGGAACTCTGAGAATCCCACCCTCTCGACTTGGCACCAGGAGATGGGGAGGGACATTAGGTTGTGGTCAGGTCCTTGACGGAGTGGAGGTGTGACAGGAAAGCTGTAGGCTCACGGGGCTATCATGTAGCTCATTTCAGCTAGCAGTTCCATGTCTTCTGTGCAGATTTTCTCTTAAACAGTAACATGTCCAGAATGTCACCAACACTGGATAACCAGTACTGCAACTCCTCCTCCCTTTAGTTTTTTACTGAGTTGTTGATTGCGGTCCGCACGGACTATCTTGAAGCTGCGTACAGACGCCTTACAATCTGGGATATGTTCCGTTAGCACCTGGAGCTCATCAGTTTTGTTAGCTAGAGAGTTAATGTTACCAATCACAACAGTTGGAAGAAACTGTTTAAATCTCCATCGTTTTCTCTCTGCCTCACCCTCACTCTCTCACGCCATATACACTACCCTTCAGTAGTGTATATGGCGTCTGCATACCTGTATTTTCTCCCTACAACACCTGGGCATGCCTCTGATGAGGTGGCAGATGTTCTCCTGAGGGATCTCCTCCCCGACCTGGACTACAGCTTCCAGCAACTCCTGGACAGTCTGTGGTGCCTAGGTGTGCTCAATCAGACTCTGGTCTAGGGAATGGGCGGGGCAGTCCATAACATCAATGCCTTCGTGTTGCAGGAACTGCTGACACACTCCAGTTACATGAGGTTCTGCATTGTCTTACATTAGGACGAACCCAGGGCCAACCACAGCAGTATATGGTCTCACAAGGGGTCTGAGAATAACTTCTCGGTACCTATTTGCAGTTAGGCTACTTCTGGAGAGCACATGGAGATCTGTGATTCCCTCCAAAGAAATACCACCCCACACCATTACTGACCCACTGCCAAACTGGTCATGCTGGAGGATGCTGCAGGGAGCAGAACGTTCTACACGGCGTCTTCAGACTGTCACGTCTGTCACATGTGCTCAGTGTGAACCTGTTCTGAATCTGTGAAGAGCACAGGGCGCCAATGGTGAATTTGCTGTTCTTGGTGTTCTCTGGCAAATGCCAAACTTCCTGCACGGATTTGGGCTGTAAGACAACCCCCACCTGTGGACATCAGGCCCTCATACCACCCTCAATGGGTCTGCTTCTGACTTGAGCATATTTTTGGACTGCTGGAGCTCATTTTGCAGGACTCTGGCAGTGCTCCTCCTGTTTCTCCTTGCATAACAAAGTATGTAGAAATCCTACTGTTGGGTTGCTGCCCTCCCACGGCCTCCTCCACGTATCATGATATACTGGCCTGTTTCCTGGTAGCGCCTCCATGCTCTGGACACTACAGTGACAAACACAGCAAACCTTCTTGCAACAGCTCACATTGATGTGTGTAGTCTGACCCCAAGTCAGCAAAAGACACTGGACTATTTCTTTCAAGTTTCACTCCTCCTCCAGGCCACAAAATTCAGAGACAAAGACTTTGAAGTCCCATCTACCATCTGTCAGTCTGACAACCCAGAAACATCCAGACTAACAAACCTGTTTGATTCAATCAGACCCTTCAGTGCAAATTAGAGCATCACTGGGAAAGTGACAACTCTCTTTTTTCAACCCTCTTTGAAGCTCAACCCACAAAATAAGGACAAGTCACTGAAACTTCAAACCCAGAACTGTACCATCTATAAACTGAAATCACATGACTTTGCTTTAGAATCCCCCAAACTTTGACAGGAATGGATCTGGATGCTTGTGTGGAATATACCTTATAAATTGAACCACTTTCTAGAATTAAAATGTAAAATTAATGTAAGGACTAATCAATGAATTTGTATGACGGCTCAACAGTGCCACCCAGAGTGTCTTAAAGGAAATGTTCAAATTGCTCTTCTCTGTTATCTGTTGAAATAATTTTTCTTCCTTTTCCAGATACCTTCTGAAAATGCATTACCTTCTGTTTGGTACAAGGAAACTTATGTCTCACCCTGCCAATCACTATTGCTTGTGTTAAACAGGTTATGATTTTTAGGTTGGTAAAAATATGACTAAAATTATACCTCTGTAATCCGACCTGCAGTCTCTCCCAAAAGCCCACCTATGACGATATCATGCTTCCTGATTGGCAGACACCAAACACCGCGAGTAAGACCTGCTGAGTTTAAATGTCCCAGCGCCCTCCCCTCTCACCCCCTTGGCTCTTAGCTCACTTTTCTTTGTTTCTCCTTACGTCCTCTTTGCGCTCTTGTCCTCAAGTTTTGTCACGTGTTAATCATCTTCTTTGTTTTGTGTTTCTTTCTTTTCGACCTAAGTCTGTGTTGTCTGTATACACGTGTCTTCCTATGTTAATCTCCTAAACTGATTGACAATCAGCTACAAAAGAAAGTCTAGACTACGGAAGATAACTGATCGATTCCTTAAGAGTGTAATCGTGTTTGTTATTTTCCGAATAGTGAAGTTAATTCGCTCATACCCCCGCTACACCAGCAACTTCCTTCACCCAGGACACCTGAAGCATCCTGAGAACCAGCTTAAGGCCGGCGCATTTGGTGCAGAGCTGCCACTAACAGCTAATTCGGATCTTCTTCAAGACGCAGACCTAATACGGTCCCTGACGGAGTTTGTCTTTGCTGGAAGCCGAGAACGGAAGCATCGCTGAACGCATTGGTTCCGTTCTGCCAGGCGAACATTGCAGAGTGCTTCGATCACCGGTGCTGAAGTAAGACCCATCCATTACCCAAAGCTGTGTATGGCCCGTATGCTGGTGTCTGAACCAATAATCTAAATCCTGGTTCACGTCTCAAGGAGACGCTTAAATTAAATGCATCTACCCCGTAAGTTACCTGAGACAAGCCCTTTTCATAACCTACTTGGTCCTTCATCATCCCCTCCACGTGACAGCAAGTCGCGGTCTTATCAAATCATAAAATCTATTTAATCCCTTAAGCTCAATCTCTTGAACAAACTCCTTTATTCATACAGTTACACATATCTTTTGATCTCCCCTTTTTCCCACCTCTCTCTCTCTCTCTCTCTCTCTCTCTCACCGTCTTCCACACTACCGCATTGTGTGTTTACATAAGCCACATTGTATAATGATTACACTAATCAACCTGCATCTATGATTTAACTGTCTGGATAATGAGCAACGTGGTGTTATTAAACTGTTTTTGTAATTAAGAAGTTGTAACAGCTTATCTTTGGGAAACTTGCCTCTTTCTGTAAAGATCTCGCTCCGATCAGATTAATACGAGATTGATTTTGTTTATTTAAGTTAAAATATTTAAGTGTCTTTTTACGGGAGTGTGTTTCGGCCGTGTTATAAATTTAGAAATGGTGGTGCCCCGAGGTTAGGTAACGGTTTAAACACCGTAAAACTAAGTAATTTAACCTTCATATCAACAGACACTATATTGGAATTAATATTATTAATCTTATAACCTAAAACGCATTAGATATTAATAAAAGCAGTAATAATTTCTTTACATGTGTCATCCTGGATGACCTGCACTACCTGAGCCATTTGTGTTGGTTGTAGACTCCATCTCATGCTATCACTAATGAAAACACCACGAGCATTCAAAAGTGACCAAAACATCAGCTAGAAAGCATCGGAACTGAGAAGTGGTCTGTGGTCACCACCCCCAGAACCACTCTTTTATTGGGTGTGTCTTGATAATTGCCTATAATTTCCAACTGCTGTCTACTCGATTTGCACAACAGCATGTGGAATTGATTGTCAGTGTTACGTGGAACATTTGATTTCACAGACGTTTTGTGTACTTGGAGTTACATTGTGTTAAGTGCCCCCTTTATTTTATTTATTTATTAGCAGTGTATAAACTCTGTCACAACATTTACACAATGTTAGAAAGTCAGTTTTACAGAGGCCTTTTCATTGGTCAGCATATTATGATATACTGACACCTTAGTGTAATAGCAAGCAGTCTCAGTCTGAGGCATTACATAAATGTACTTTCAGTGGTGCAAAAATTGTCATTGGGGGGGGGGGGGGGGATACCCTCCAAGGTGCAGTTTGTCTCTATTTTAAATATCAGTATTGTACTTTTGAGGTCTGTGGAGTGTACCAACTGCACTGTTAAGGGTCAGCAACAAGAAAGGTACCATAGTGACCATCCTTTATACCTTCTTAATGTTAATTAGGTTATTTATTTTCTGAGTGTGTATCTGATTATCCAGAATAACTTTCATATTTCTGACTTTAAGAAAATGTGCTTGTTTGTTTGTTGCATAAACTACTTTTACATACTGCAAGGTAAATAGAAAGTTTGACAAGTTCAGAGTGTGGAGGCCATTCATATTCATGGAGGAGAGTGAAGTGCATTACTAAACATAGAACCCATTTTGAGGATGGTGATTCAGCACTGCGCTTGTCTCTATCAGCTAGGATGACAGACTAATATTGATGGGACTTGTCCTTGCTCAAGCTGATACTGTACATTGTACACAGGTGTGAGGACATGGCTGTCCCCTGGGCTTCCCTTGGATTTGCTGTACAGCCAGAGTGACAGCCAACTGCTCTAGGAGAATAATCCTGAACAAAACTGATAATGAGAATGTATGAGCAAAAAACATTGGTGATTGGTTTTGACATAGCAAAGAGCAAGCAAATATTTTTCACCCTTATTAACAAAATTTCTCACGGTTCTGATTCTGAAAGATTGTCTGAGTCTCAGATGAGTTGATGTGTATTTTATGCACTGCAAAATAGAGAATTTTTCATATCTTACACCCGCCTTTAGCAGATGAGCTTTTTCAGTTATTGGGTTTTGTTATCATGTAAAAGACAAACATAGCAGGTTAAGAAGTTGGGAAGCCCTTATCAATAGATAGTCAAGGTGTCTCTCCAGTAAATGTAGGTGTAGGCTTTACAAACTCTTTAAGATCAAACAGGAACCCAGGCATAGATGGTAGGTGACCTAATGAATTGATTTAGTTTGATTGCTGAAAATCCAATCCAATGTTTCTCCAGTTCACCAATCATCTCATTGATCCAAGGCATAGATGCTGAACAAGAAATATATGTGCTTTTCCTCAGTATTTTGCAGCATTTGAAACTAAAATCTTTTCTTCCATGGGACTATCATAAAGAAAGCAGTTATGTGTAGCACAGAAACCAATATGTCTTCCAATAAGAACCAGTGAAAAGCCATTAAACCAACCACACTTCTTCTATTGAAAACCCTAATGGCCTTCTGCTGGGGACAGGTGCTCCACAAATTGCTTCCTCTAAATGATTAATGAGTGAAGATTTATAAGAGATGCAGCCTGACTGTGTGGTCTATATGTGTGAAGAGTGTGTGTGACTGATGGTAGTACATCACAGTACAGCAAGTGTAGCATTACTGAGAAGTTAGATTTGCAGCAAATGTATTATTAACTATCCACGTTCAAAACATCCCACAATAATTGTTTGGGCTGGACTATTCTTTGAGTTGTTAATGTTTGTTATGAAACATACCAAGTATATCATATATAACCAGGACAAGTTTTTAATTTATTGAGTTTATATGGAGTATTGTGATGTTAAACCTTTACAGCAAGGACAATATGCATAAAACAATTTATTTCAGATGAATACAATATAAATCCACAATGTACAACTTGTGTATTTTAGAAGGTTGAGTAAAACTGTAAAAAACCTTGTGAGATTATATTTTATTCAGTGGAACATTGGAAACTTGTATTGATATGTTTTCTATGTCCACGAGGACAAAATTTGTCATTAGTACTTCTTGTTGGTGGGACTTTTACATAGTTTTAGACAGAATCTCTTTAGTCTTTTATTAATTAAAGAGCTGTTAAAACATGAAAGCTTACAAGTAGCGGGTAACAAGGCTATCCTTATTGCAGTGACTCCATCCCCATGTAGCTGTAATCCAATCACATGGAACCTCTGGAGGCTACAAAAATAGTCCTTTTATGTTTTTCACCTTATGTCTTCCACAAGAATTAATTCTACAAGTAATATGCCTAAGAGTAAATCTGTGTTTTTGTGGTATATTTTCAGCAGTTAAATAAAAGGCAGGTAGGTATATAGATATTTATGTGTATTTGACCTGAAATTTGCTATGCAATTGTCTTGTCGCATTGAACACAACAGTGTAGTAATTGGAAACAATGAAGTGCAAGACAAGAGCAATATGTGCAATTTTCAATTTATATACACAGTATTTATCGGTTGGTATTTGATGTGGCCAATACTATTGGAGCTGATGCAAGTTAAAATTAAAGTTAGCAAACGCTTAGAAAAATGTGCCTATACTTCAAAAACATATTTTCAAGGAAATTGACTTGATTAACCATTAGGACCAAATGGTGTTTACATCAGACTTTTAATATTAACAAATCTTTTAACTATACTGTTTATATAATCTTATTCTTAGTAAGATAGAAGTTACAAGTCAGCTGTTGTATACAGTCCGTACAGTTCTTCATATTCATTAATGATAAACTAATCCTTATCGTTAGTTGAGAAGAATCAAGAGTTGTGAGTTGGTTTTATTTAGGTTATCCTTAAATTATGAAACTTTGAAGAAGGTTTTTGTTTCTTTCTTATGTAAATGGTTTTTCCGAGGTATGATATCCAGGATAACTTTTTACTTTCCACCAGTTCACCTTTTAGGCTCAAAGCCTTACAGAGCAGCAGCTCCTGCCTCTGTTGAAGTCTGTACCACCTGTCCTGGATTTCTCACACAGGCAATAGCTAGCTGTTAAATAACAAAATATGATTTTTATGTATGCTTATCAAAACATTTCAAACAAGGTGATAGAAGCTTTAGACCAGGGGTTTCCAAAGTTGGTCCTAGAGGTCTTCTTTCCTGCAGGTTTTCATTACATCTCTATTTCAACACACCTGACTCACATTAAATAGCCTATAAATTTCTGCACAATGACTCATTAATTTAATTCAGGTGTGCTGGAGTAGGGATACCTACAAAACCTGTAGGATTGTGGCCCTCCAGAACCAGAGCTGGACACCTTGCTTCAGATTGTGAACTTTCTATATCCTAACCAAGGCCAAGAGTTATGTTTTTTCTAACGACAGCCCTGGGTGATTTCCATACAAGTGGCTGCCAAGGTACCACCGGCTGAATGATAATTTTTCAAATGGGTAAATAAGCAAAGAGATGCATCATTGATTTATTTCTACTTCTGTATATTATGTATCTATTAGCAGCCTCCAATACAATTTGAAACAAAATTGTAGTGATATGAACTGGATACACCTCTGTCTGCTAGAGGGAAGTTACATCCTCTAAGGTTGATTTAACCTCTTGGTCACTCAGTAAAGATGTTGAACGTGAATGAAGTGATGCTACCTCTGCTGGTGCTAAGAGCTTCGTTGATAGTAGCCTACAAAGTATTACAAAAAAGTTTCCCAGCTTCTCTTCTCCATTTTTTTCCCTCTGTTCTGACAGGTAGCTGCATCCACTGACACAGAGCCAGATGGTGTTTAGGGTATCTAACTACTTCAGACTGGTTTCATTGTGTTTCGTGGGTTGGGGGTCAGGAAATAAAGTTTTGCTCGTATTATTTGGATGTATGAATTACTTCGGCACATGGACCACAGGGGGAGGAATTGATGCTCAAAAATGGGAGTGGCCAGTTCATTGTTAGTTGTACCATCAATTACTCCGTTTTATGGACCAGGCCAATAAACAAATTACATTAGACCAAAAAACCATAACGGCCCATGGATCTGTGTCTAATGGCAAATTTCCACTAGGTGCGTGTGTTCTGTGTTCTGGCTGCACTTGCAGCCTCCACAGTTGCTTGCAGCTGTTGTTGTCATTGGTTTGGTTCACATCAGGAGCACCGCAGCACATGTTAGATGCTTCCCATAAGTGCCTTGTTGCTACTCTCCACTAAACACAGGCACCAGATTTATTTTTGACAGAGGACGCTTCCAGAATGAGTAAAAAACAGCATATCAGACAGAGCAGGATATCAGACACTGGAGCAGAGAAAGAGGTATATTTGAAAAGCTAGTTCACCCATGCTGGTTTGCTTTTCAAAATTACCTCATTACCAGTGACACCTTGTTAGAAGCTGATCAGTTAGGGAGTCTCTGTAAACACCATGTCTGTCACGCTGCTAGTGAATGGGTGCTCCTCAGAGGTCGGCATAACCACTTTGGAAATTGAGAGTGAGGAAACAAGTTCAGTGTGCATGTTCAGTGCATGGCCTATAATTGCAGAAGGATGCATCAAGCAATAAGGACTTGTAATTTTATTTTAGCATATGTTATCTTGTTGCTCTTAATAAAAAGAAGGCACTTCCCTTCTCTCCCAATATCACTAACATCATCCCAAAATATTGCTTGTAAAACAAAATTTGTGATTACAGTTAAGTTATTTTTCTTTATAATTTACTTAAATTATATCTATAACGTGAAACTTTTTCACAAATAAACGTCAACATTGATGACAGCCTGCAGTGATGTTTTAATATTTCTTGGCAGAAATTTAGTTTGAGGTAATTTAGTAGAGAGCTATTTCATAACATGGATGTCTCCAATAAACAGAAATTGTTAATTTTGAATAATGGGTCTCTTTGCTCTGAAACTAAAGAGGAGAAAAATCTCCTTTTGCAATAACTGTGAATAGATTATAGCTGTAGCATAAGCCAAGGGCTAGGGAGCAATGACTATATTTAGAAATTGGTATTCTTACTCTGCCATGAATGCTGATATGCTGCTCATTTTTAAAACAAAAATCTTTGAAACATGATATTGTGGAATCATGTATTTTTTTTCCCCAGTTCAATCCCTAAAGTGGATCATGATAATTGTTACAGTCAACAGATAAACTATGCATACTGCCAGGAAGGAGGAAAAACAATGCTTAGACAATGTGATCTATATGCAATATGGCTGTAATTATTTTGACCTGATGTCCCCTTGCTCAGTTGGTTCTTTGGCACAGCGATTTGGGGCCATGGTAATAGCTTCAGAATCATTTTCACCTCCACACCTGCCTCACTAAGATTTCAAATCACTGAGGAAGACCAAGGCACATTTTAGCTTACAGATTAGTTGCTTTGCTTAGAGATCTTACTGGAAAATTACAAAGTTAACATTATTTTCTTTTCATTTCTTACACCAAGCTTGTTTTATAAATGGACATAATTCAGAGTTTTCTGTTGAAAAAAACATCAGTTTAACCATTACAGTGAGTCTCATTATTCGTGGATGTTCCACATCTCCAGCTCTAGCTTACAATGAGCATATCAGGGAATCATGCTTGATTCTTGAATAAAGCTGCACAACTTTTAATTTTCTTATAACTGCTTGGGTTTCGTTCTCCAGCTCAAAGGATAGAAAATACATTTAACACTAAGAGACTAAATTCTATAAGTGTTAATGGATGATCATTTGTTCTGCAGTGGATAATAATCAAACGAGCAAAACAATTCACACAATACAAAGCTAGTGTCTCATATA
>JBAMHX010000014.1:17458668-17485563 GCA_037177515.1 Pseudomugil tenellus | reverse complement strand
TATATATGTGTGTGTGTGTGTTAACCAGAAAAAAACACCATAAGATATTACAACCTCATTTACCATGGAGTCCTGGTCCAATATAAGCAACAACAAATCACTCACTTACACAAAAGACTAATAAAAGATAAAATTACCTTTAAGAGGAACTTATGACAAACAAGTGCATGTTGAAGAGCCAGTTTCCCTAATTCTCATTTTGCATTTAAAAGCCCCCCTAGCAATGAAATCAGTTAATTTTCCAGTCTTTTCCAGAAAATGCAGTAAAGATAATCAGGCTGAGCTCATGGAACAGAAAGCAACAAATGGTCACGTGATCAGAGAGAGCACATATCACCACCTCTTTCAGCAATTAGGGTACAGATGTAAGAAGGCAGTAAATCAAGCAATGCCTTATGAAACATTGACAACTCCTTCGGTTGGCCAGAGAAGGCCATCCAACCCTAGAGCATAAATCACAGTGGTGTGTAGACATTTTACAGTTTGTAATAAACCTCTGAGAGGCACGATAAACAATGTCAACTATTCAAAGACACTAAAGAGGTCTGTTCATACACTGCAAATCTCAATAATCCAACACAGATAAAAAAAGTTGTGAGAACAAGCTGCTTTTCTTGTTTGTTTTTTTTTCTTTTCTTCCTTTAACTTGTCTTGTCCAGCATTACAGCAAGCAGAATGATAATCTGTATTGTTTTTTGTGTCGCTGAGTTGTTGTATGTTGCTTTTTTTGTCTTTTTTTAAAATCCATTTTTAACTAGCTGGTTTGATGAAAGGGTAATCCTACCTAATTATTTTCAACAAGATTTTGGTATTATTTGCCATTTACGCAATATGAAGGGACAAATAAAATTATAGCCTTTTCATGTCTACGCTGATTCCCTAAAAACATTTTGCTTCTACATATTTATCATCTATCCATCTTCCTACATTGTTTTTTACAAATGCATAATTTGTATTGACGGAAAATCTTAGAGCATTAAGGTCTTATTATTTTTTAAGATCAGTGTGTAAACTACACAATAGAAACATTATTTGTTTGTAGGTAAAACACGCACCATCTAAGGGTTAAGAAAAGCCTATGTGTTCAGATAAAGATAATCCTGACATATGGTTGCCGTCACAGCTCTAAGGTCTGATTGAATGAGTTTGATAGCCTGTATTGATCCTGCTATACAGTGACTGTTTTATCAGAAAACAAATTGCTTTTGCAGACAAGCTTGGGGAGTCAGATGTGACTGCAGCTTCATGGGTGTCCCTGGATCCAACAATAACAAGCATCTTTTGAGAAACAGAGGTACATTAAAGTATGCTACTTAACAGGGTTGGTAATGTTGTCCATGCATAGACTGGATAATTCAGACATTGCTGTTAAGTGAAATTGAGTTCTTGACAATAACTTCATAACTGTACCATTATTCAAGCAGTCTGGCCTTTTTTTTTAGAAATTGTAAAATATTTTATATGATATAATATATTTGGTTAAAAGCGCCAAATCAATTTTGATTGTAATTCAAGTGCATTTTTAACAATGTTCAATGTTACATTTTTCCCAAATCCTTACTGAACAAAATTAATTGAAAACCAAATTATCCTTAAAGATGTATTTTAAACAAAATTATTTAAATGATCTATTTTACCAGATGAAATGCATTTCCCCACTCTTATTAAAGATTCATTTTTTCATTAACAAGTTTTTTCCCTTTTTCTTCTAACCCTAGCATTCTGTATGTCAACATTGAACATTTTCTCTATCTGGCTCTCTTATCTGTCTTGTACTTGTTTCTTAACTGCAGAAATCACCCAGAAGATAAAATGATTACATTTACCCTGGTACTATTTCAACTAAACCTGATCTGATTTCAGTGATAGTGTGTTTTCTTATTTTTAATTCTTTGTTTTTTTGGGGTTTTTTGGAACACCATGAACATCTATTCAAGCAGTAGTGCAGACTACAGATATGCACGCAGACCCACATGAAAGGCAGGGGTCTTGCAGCGTTACAGGACCAGCAACCTCACTACAGGTAAATCTAATACTAGTAAGCTGGATCAAAGACTTCCTACAAGATTGACCTCAGCATGTTGCAGTAAATGCAAAAATATCTCACAAAATTATGTTAATGTTGGGGTCCCTCTATCTCATGTCTTGTTTTCCATATACACAAAAACATAACCCGGATAATATGACACCCCTAAAATACGGTGACATGGCTTTGGTGGCTTACCTAACCACACCAAAACACCAAAATCAAATAGCTGATTCCCTAAGATTTCATAAACTAGGTGTTACTCCAATATTTACTTGCAATGAATAAACCATTTTCACTCCTGGTCAATCACTAAACCAGATTTACTTCTTCTCTTTTGTTGGTCAGCTGTTGTTTCAGGGAATATTGCACCCTATGTAAGCAGTAGTAACTGTATAATGTTGTTCAGGCAGGTTGGTCTGCTTTAGTAAATTCTAGTGCAAGTGACTCAAAACAAATGAAGGTGCAAAGTCAGGTTTGCCATCATAATCAAATCTTGATGTCTCTTAGTCAATGTCAAAATTGTGTTTAAAAAAATATTAAGCAACAGTTTTTCTGTGGGATTTGTTGGTGGCAAAGGTAACGTCTGGATGAAGGTAACACGTTTGCCATGTGTGTAACACGTATTGATGCTTGATGCCTCTTTTTTTTTTTTTTTTTTTTAAAAAGAGGACCTTTAAAGGGCTAAACTCGTTTTAGTTTTGAAAGTTATGAAATTATTTTACACAATTCAGTCACATCTACTCTTATAATGTACTAATGAACTAATGTGCTAAAATTCTGGCCTTAGCTAAAAACACAAGCTACATTTCTGCCCTACATCTGTTCTTCTCATGACACACTGGAAGTTTGGAGGTTGTTTCACAAGAAATATTATGTATTCAAAATATGAATACCACGATTAAATTACCAGTGGACTAAGAGCTGTTGCATACTTTTAAATTACTGTGGGTTCAGGGTTTCTGTATGCAGAGTTGGTGAATGTTACTGGCTAATGTTGGGTACACTTACAATACAAGTCTAGTGTAATTGAATTAAAGGCAATCTATAATATCTCTTCATGTTTTCTTTCTTTATCTCTGTAGCATATCCATTGATCAAAGAAACCCTGATGGAACTCACCACCCTATTTGGAATTTTTATTGACTCACAGGATAACATGGCCTTGAAGGCAACTCTCCCAGAAAGAAACACTTTGGACATTTCTGAACGCTTGGATTTGGATTAAAGACTTGAGAGACAGAAGGAGCCTCCTTCCTCACTACAAATGTTCATTAGGATAATTAATGCATGTAAACTATGAATTAATATATTTCTTCAAAGTGGCTACAGAAAGGAACACGAAGACTCTACCATATCATCCCCCAACTTCAAAACTAAAATACTTTACAATCAGGTCTTTTCTATCCCCACAGAGAACAAAACAAATCACCTCTTCATATGAAATTCCTCACACAGAACAAAGACTTGGTTTAACGACATTTCAGATATTCATTTACAACCTCAGAGGAAGTTTATATTTCTACAAATGTGAGTTAATGTTAATTTAAAAACCAGTAATTTATTTCATAAAGATTATTCTCTGAATGAGTTTGATTAATCTCCTTTTCATAGAACACGAGGAGAAAATATTGAAATTTAGTTATTTGAATAAATAACAACTAAATCAATTATGTTTATGTTTTTTGAGTGCTAGACCAATACACAGTACTAATTGGCTGCAATAAACCAGATCTCCTTTGGGTGTGCCTGTTTTCCAAAATGGAGACAAAGACAGTAAGAGTCAGAACAAGAAAGAAAGAATGAACTGTGCTTAACTTTGAACTTTGCGGAACACATGTCTGGAAACACAACAGTTTCTGAAGAGAATTCATCAGGCTGGTGAGATGATGAAAACCAGGCAACAAAAATGTTTTACAGACTCTTCAGAGTTACTTCTGAGG
Organism: Pseudomugil tenellus; assembly: GCA_037177515.1. Classification (NCBI taxonomy): domain Eukaryota; kingdom Metazoa; phylum Chordata; class Actinopteri; order Atheriniformes; family Pseudomugilidae; genus Pseudomugil; species Pseudomugil tenellus. Next base: position 17,481,594 of record JBAMHX010000014.1, on the reverse strand, counting down.
ACAGTGGACAATAAAGGTTTTTCTTTATTTTGTAGTTAAGTCTGAGGCTCCGAGATTACATTTATTTTATTTTCCAATACTTAAAGGTCCACTCTTGCGCTCTGCATGCAAGTTTTTTTCCTTTACAAGTTTAACAGATTTTTGACTTTTTAAATCAGTCTGGTGAAGCTTTTGGGCAATACTTTTGACTATGAAGGGAAGAAAACCACAGATTCCAAGCTGACAAACCGCAGTAGGTGACAGTCGTTGGAACATGTCATCATTTTTGGTTTGTCTTGTTGTATTAATTTGTATTTTTATTTAACAGTTAATATTATATCCCCTTATTTGGCTCAGCTACCTGTAACCTTGAATTGGAATAAGCTCTACAGATATTTGATGGATGTTTAGAATTTAACTTAGTTAAATAAATAGTTACATTTATTTACCTAGTGATCATCTGTCTTACTTTCTTAGGTCCTGATTTAGTGCAATAAATCCAGAACTTACAAAGTAGCGTCTGAGACTGAATGATCAAAGTAATTGTTTATTTAATGAATGAGGTATAAGTTATATAATTCTATATATGAGATCATTAGGTTTCCTCTTAACTTATAGCTTAACACAGATAGCTAGAAATTCAGAGGTGGTCCTCTTAAAGTGAAATTTTTATTTGGTAGAATGTATATTTATTTAATTATTTTTATTATTAATTTATTACTTTAATCTATACATTTTCACATATATTTAAAATCTAATTCAAGCTAAATTTAAATGTTACCCAGTTCAAAAATAAATGCACATTGTCTTGAATGGTAAATAATAATAATTATGTTGCGACCTCAAAACAACATATATTTATGTGAAAGCTTGTGAGAGTTTTATATAAATAAAGGAAACAATATACAGCTAAGCTATCTATAGATATTTTTAAATACAATCACACCTTAACACATTCCCCCATTTAGTAGGCTATGCATGTAGTGCGCACAAATCGAAATGTAGCTAGAATAATAATGTAGGTAGAAACTACCTCCTCTGCTTGCATTCATTGCTATCTGATTTGTTTTTGCTTTTTTTCACCAGGATGGGAAAAGCCAAGTGTTTAACGTGTTAGATTATGAGGAATCCAAACAGGAACAAGTTAGTTTTTACGATGTACAATTCCAACATTAATGTGAATTATCAGAAGATCAATTAAGTAATTCCATGTAACCAAATTTTTTTCTACCTCTAAACATGGAATATTTTTCCATGTTGTTTATCCACTCTTCTTTGTTCTGTTTAAGTGAAAAGTTTCTTGGGGTACAAACTCAATCGTAATTCCGGAGCTATGGCTACAGACATTGCTGTGAGTTTTCTGTCAGGAGCAAAGTACAAACTGACTAAATGACTCAACCCCAATGTGTTCACGAGGCCTATGTGGTTTATAAATGAGATGGAAAAAAAAGATGCTGGGATGTCCCACTGTATTTGCCCATTAATTCCCCCTTTTGGGGTGGTAATATTACTCCAGATTACTGAAATAGTTGCACGTTGTGTTTTATATATATATTTTTTGCTGTTGTTGTTTTGTTTTGTCCAATCCTTATAAGTCATTATTAATGTAGTCCATTTCAAGCCTACACACAAACTTCTCATTTGAAATCCAACTGCCCAGTTAGGTCCCAGATGTGGAGACAAACTGGGTTTATCCACATGATTGACCCTATTGAGCCCAAGTTCTACATTTCAGGACCATACTCAGCCAGTATTTCCCCAGCATAACTATAAGGCTGTTAGTTGCGCTGTGGTACATTGGTACCAAACATCACATGTGGGAATTGGTTCTTTAGTTGCAAGAATTTAATTCACGACATTTCATGACAAAGTCGTCTCAAGGCGCTTCACAGAGATTGACCAATTTAAAAAATAGCCTTATATAGGGAACCAGCAAGATTGCATCAAATCTTGACTTCGATCCAATCTCCCATCCTGAGCAAGAATGCGGCGATAGTGGGAAGGAAAACTCCCTTTTAACAGGAAGGCAAAACTTCCAGTAGAACCTGACTCAGGTAAGGCAGCAATCTGCCTTGACTTGCTGGGGTCAGAGAGGATAGAAAAGACAGATATACATTGCAGCTGCTATCCAGGAAGACCTGCAGAAAAAGGAAAATAAAAAGTAAGACCTGCAAAAAAAGGAAGAAAAGAGAAATAAAACTTGCAAAAAAGGAGAAATAAGAAATAAGACAGAAAAAAGAGAAATAGGTTAATGATGCCAGTACTGTCCAACACATGAGAAATAAGCAGCAGAGATATTAATTGAAAGTTCTCAGTGCATCATGGGATGTCTGGCTAGACTATTCCTAACTGTGTGATTTTTTTGAAAAGGAAGGTTTTAATTTTGATTTTAAAGATAGAGTCCACCTCTCGTACCCACGCTGGGAGCTGGTTCCATAAGAGCGCAGTTTTCTTATAGACTCTGGGAACCACAAGTACTGGAGAAATATGATCTCCTCAGCTAGTTCTCGTCAGAAGCCTCGCTGCAGCATTTTGGATCAAAAGTCCATGCAGACATATAGCATGAAGTGGAGCCACACAGAGATCAGACAGCAGATCAGACATGCAGAAGTAATTGTTTTGTTATGCTACAGAAATCTTGGATGTTTTATATGTGATTTTTTTTTTATTCCTGTAGTGAATCCTCATTCAAGGTCTAGATACTCAATCATAGTTTTAAATACAGTTTTTCTATTAATACATTACACTTTTAAGCATATAGAATAGACCAAATAAGCGTGTTAATATTATTAATGCAATTTTTCTCAACCATAAGGAAACAATATTTTTACTTTGCATGGTAAGAAAATGTGAAACAAGTTTTTAAAATACACAAACTTATACTAACTATGGTAAAAGTATCTGTGGAAGAAGAGAAACAATAGGCGTGCAGATGGAGTGCAGGAGTGGTGTTTAGGGTAAAATTGGAAAAATTACATAAAATACTAAGTCGGAGGCTTGAACTTAATTATAAAACATAAACAAAAGCTTCATTGTCTGTCCTCTTCAGGAGAAAGTCAAAGTTTGGAAACCATCTTCATGGTTTCCATCGTCTCATCAGCTTGATGAATTCTCCTTGGAAACTATTGTGTCTCCAGAGATGTGCTCTGCAATGTTCAAGCACTTCCATGTTCTAAAACCTTAAAAGTGATGCATGTGTTAAACATGGACAATCATTCAGGCAAGAAGAATAAAATCCCAAATAAAATACACAATTGTAAAGAGATTAAAAGAAAGGGATCTTTTGAAACATAACACCTAAATTGATTAAACCCTGTATAAATCTTTACGGTTTTACTGTCAGGAATGTTGTTAAACAAAGCTTGTCTCCTCTCAGTGAGTTTTCCCAATCTTCATGGTAATTTTTGCAGAAACCATGAAAAAAATCATTTGTTAGTTCAAAGTCATTAATTATCCCAATGAAATATTTCTGATGATAAAGGAGATTCCTTTAGTCACTTAAGTGTTTAAAACCACGATTTTATCTTGTGAGTCAATAAAAATTACAAAGGAATGTCTCTGGATCCATTCAGTGAACAAGCTACTAGAGACACATTTCTGCATTTAAGCACTTACATTTCAAGGGCTGTTATCACAAGGAATCTTAAAAGTAGCTCCTAACCCGCTGATTTTAGAGTAACAAAAAAAAAAAAAAAATAGCTGTGTTGCTCCCAAACGTTGGACTCCGAAGTTACTCGCCTGAGTGTATTTCACAAAGCATTTTTGTGTAACAAGTAGCTCCTAAATCTGAAAATGGTTAGGAATAGTCTGGAGGTCTCCTAAACGCTAAGAGTAAGCCGGAGATGAAATACAACAATGACTGCTTCTTTTAATTCACGTAACTGGAGCAACACTTTGTAAAACTTTAATGTTACTGAGCTTTATAAAAGGCGTCGCATCAGTATATGTGTCTGCGCATCACCATATGAGCAAATGTTCAGGTAGATAAATACTCATACTCAAGTTCATCAATTGTTTGTGTTCATTGTGTAAAAAAATTAGTCAACAAATATTCCAAAAAAATGATTACAAATTCCATTAAACCCCCATTTAATATCGTAATTGGTTTGAATGCTATTTTAGTCAGGCAAACTGATGAGAGATGAAAATAGAGAAGCCCGAAAAATATGTTCTTATGAGTGGATTATTTATGTTTAGCTTCATGTGTCCAAACAAATGAGTGGCAGATTATTCATTTGCAGCCACTACAATCAGCTTCTCCAGCATTGTGTCTACATTCATTCTAAAACATCAGTAATATCACAATGTCATAATCTGAATGGATGTGGATGTCTCAGTGTGTTGCACAGGAATTATTTAGTCTTCTTGTGTCATCTGATTGGTTTTATTTCTGTAAAATCTGATCCATTTGCTAAATGTATATAGAAAGCAATAATAAAAGCAATAAATACAATACAATAAAAAAAGCTGCATTAGGCTCTAACATTTGCAATGTGCCAAGCATCAAATATCGGCTGTTGAAGATTAAATTGATACAGAAGTAAGTAACTTTTTTGGTAGTAAGATATTTAAGAGTGCTTTTATAAGCTTCAATGTAACTTCTTAAAATACACTTTTCATCCATCCATATCGCTTTATCCGGTACAAGAAGAGGAAGCTGTCCCGACAGTCAGCATGCGAGAAGCAGGTACACCCTGGACCGGTTGCTGGTCCATCGCAGTACACTTTTCATTAACAAGACACTTGTCTAAGAGATAAATGAGAAGATTGCATGTGTGCCAAAGTATTGAAAACAGTGTGGAGAAAACAAGAAAAACATTGTTTTTGTTCTTGTTTTTTGTTCTTTTCGTTTATGTTTTCTGCCCTTCTTTCTAAATTCCTGATACATTTAATTTTGCTGTGCAGCAAAGCTGTCACTCATTTACTTGTTCCTGCAGTAGAAGCAACATAAAGTGAAATGAACTGAGTGACTCCCATAATTTAGGTGAAAGTTTTGTGATTCTTCTGAGTGGAGGAAAGCGTGTTAAGGATCAGTTCAAGGAAAGTTTGCTGTTTACACATATGCCATTAATACTCTCTTTTATTTGCTCATATGAAGGTTTACTCTCTCTCGTAAACAGTTATAACCGTGATGAGTGGACAAACAGAGATCATAATGAGTTGTTTCTGCACCTTGAGAACAGAACAAACAGATACTTTTAAACCAGCTTTTAGTAGCTTCTAGTAAAGAACATGAATCCAGCACCATATTTAATTATTACTTGTTTTGCTTAATGAACCATACAGCCTCCTCTTTCCTTTCACTAGTGTATGGTAGCTTGTTTAATTTTCTTTTAAAAAAAACTTAGTAAAGTCTATTATATTAATATTTTGTTAAACTGGATATCTTCTAAATGGATTAGTATTCTGTGAACTGTCAACTTACTTATATTTGTAAGAACAAAAAACTTCGAATTTCGAAGATCGAAAAACAACTTTGCATGTGTGCTGAGGTAAACTAACAATTTATCAGGAGATTTCATTTTGCACTGACAAATATGTCTTTACTTGTCTGACGGATGGATCAATGGAAGCCAGAGGACATAGTGAACTGGAGGTTGTGGGGAGAGTGATGACTTTTAAAGGATCATAAAGAACCTCTGAGGAGCAGCTCTGTAGGGGATTATTTAAAAGCGCTTTAATTTATTGGGTAATTCTGAGGGAAGGGCTGTCCTTATCAATGGCTTCAGTCTGAATGTGAGTCTTCTGACATTTAATTTTGTTCCCCTAGAGCATTTGGTTTTAAATTACAGCTGCAGCACAACTCTTAACTGTGATATTGTTGTTGTGATGCAACATAGAGGCTCATGAGGGGAAATTGACACTTAGGTGTAAAACAAAATGCTGCTAAACATTAATAAACTTACTTCATCAGACACCTCTCCTATTTGAGGATTTATTTGTTTTGGGCTAATGTTTTGCTGTCAGAATGTCCCATTATATAAAGGTCATGCTTGTGGCTTAATAACACCCCTTGGGAGATGTTTCTGTTTAGTAATTAGCATCAAATATTTCCTCAGTTAAGAACGTGAAGTGAATTTTTTATTTTTCGTACATATTAAAGTGTAATATTACCATAGATGAGAAGTGAACAGAAACTGTACAAAAAAAGCATGACATAATTAACACAATGCTCAACTTTGCATTTTAAGCAAGTTGATCTATTTAGTCAGATGAAAAAAGGCTGTGAAATGATAATGAAGCTCTGCATTTGCCTTGTTTCTCTCTGGGAGTGTCTCAGCTGTATATTTTGATGGCATTGTCATGCAATCCCATAACGTTTCAATCTACTGAAAGTTTAAGATTTCTTTATTTATCTGTTATATTTGGGATGGTACTGGTACATTGCTTATTTTCTTATTTTCCCAGGAATACCAATTACCTTTTGCTATAAATGACTTTAAAAAAAACAAAAAAAAAAAAAAAAAACACCTTGCCCCAAATACTTGGACATGCATATGAATCATTATTATTATCATTATTATTTTATTATAATTAGAACTCATCTACTTAAGATAATTTGGCTGTAAATAAGAAGAGGTCCTACTAGTTCATAAGTATGATAATTTCCTCTAAACCGTAGGTGCCAAAAAAAGAGCAGGCTAAAAATCTGCCCTATAAAAGCACTTGTTTAAAGTAGTGGGTTATGCAGAGCACCTCCTTGCAGTTTGCTTGCATCATTTTGGTATTAATTAAATATGGAAATACATCACCATAATATGCTAAATAAATGCAAATGCTATTGCAAAATAAGCTGCTTGCATTTGGTGTTTTTCTTCTTATTATATCACACTACTGTGAATTTATATAATATATTTAAATGATACTCATATTTCTTGTGCACTTGAATTAGCATTGCAGGAATATAATTAAATACATTATTCAAAGGGCGCCCGAATTGGTTATAAAAAGTTCAAATTAATTAACTTGTACTTGTTTTTGTACATAATGAGCCACTAAAATCAGTCCAACATAACATTACTGCACATTTGGTCAAGCAGCTGTGAGGCTATACCTAAAACATGTTGCTACCAACTTCAGCTCAAATCATCACTGGAGTTAAAATTCTAGAGCATGATTTTTTAACAATAAATTGCCAGTCCCTGAACAATATGGATGGTTAAAAGACTTTAGAGAAGCTATAATGCAAGAAATGTGGTGAAAACTGGATATTTGGCTTGTTTAAATGACTCATTTCACCCTAACTCTGCTCTGAAGAACTTTATCAGTTCTATCTCATTAATATTTTACATTCTGTCTGTCAATCAGGTATTAAATGGAAAAGAAATGAAGCAGTTCTCTGTGATGTAATGCTAACTGTGTCGTTAGTTTCATAAGTGATCTCATAGTGGGTGACTGACTGTGACCTTGCCACAGCAGAGACAAGTGAAACAGCACTCAGAATGAGAATGTCCATCACAGTCCTAATTAGTGAAGGACAGATGACAACTCTGAAGGAGAGGTCATTTCAGTGGATAAATGCTAAACTTGGCAGTACCGTATGGTTGAGTTCTTCCAGAGATCGTGGCCCCTACAGGGACTAAGATCATATGACATTCCATGGATCAAGGTAACTTACTGTGTGTGTCAGCCTTTCAGCTATCATATATTAATGTCTGTACTGATTGTTGGACGTTTGATAGTTTACCATTTCAATAAAGCAAGTGATTAAAAGAAAATGTCCTTTGTATGTCTATGTTAATTAATTTAGATTGTTTGCTAAGTTATAAGATAAAGCTTATAGATTAGCTGCTTTTCTGTTTCTCAGTTCAGCAGTAACATACGAGTAAAATATTAAAACATTTTCAGACTTCGGAAATAAAGCATGATGATGGTTAGGGTGAAATTTATTTTTAAAAATTCAGAGGCATTTTCTAGCTTTCCGGTTTCTATCTCTCGCTTCAGTCCTTATAGATGTTATGGAGATGAGTGGAGTATTTCACTCCAATGACGCATCAGCACAGCAGGTGAGGATTGCCAGGGGGCAAAGGCCTACAAGAGCAACAAGCCCCAAAGCTTGTTGGATGAAAGAGATGAGGAGTTAATGAGCAGCTACCTAGTTTCTCATGTAAGTTGCAAGTTTTGTTTGTGCACCCCAAACTTATCTGGCTGACAAAAAAGGAGGTCTGAGAATGCCAGAGTGGGTTTGATGATTTACTTGTAAGCAAAGTCAAATCTAATAAAAGACCTACAGTATTGCTAAAAAAATAAGCTTTATCTTTTCCATATTTCAGGATCAGCATTAAATTAAATCCATTAAAAACATTTTAATGTCAGACTTAGTTCCTTTTCACAATGAAGCTGCCTTGCTGGTGTTTTTTCCCAAATATAAATGTTTCTGAATTCCAACCATATGTCAGTCCATTATTTGAAAAACAAGGAATCTATAAATGACTGGACACAAAGGCAGAAAAAAAAATGAAGGAGCTTTGTAATTATGCCTTCAGATTGCTGCACGCTTGAAGATAATTACATAATTAATCCTCCATTGGTCTCAAGAGAGATCCACTTCCAGTCTTGCATTACACTTCTAAGGCTGTGTTCAGAAAGACATCAGCACTGCATGAAAATTAAACCAGGGTCTACCTTTGTGTGTGCGGGTGTGTGAGAGAGAGAGGCAATGGTCTTTGCCTCTTACAGATATATTATCAGGACTGAAGAGTAAAAAAACTCTTCCAATATTTATGGCAACATAATTCAACATAATGTGGTCTTTTAAAATGTGTGAATATGCTACAAAATAGCAAGCCTGTAAATTGATTAGAAGATCAAGCAAACATTTAAACTAAACTTGTCTGTATGCACCACTGCTTTGATTTGTCAATTTGAATATCTACTTTAAAAAATGTCTGGAATTAATTTAAAATAAGTATTAAAGCTCAAACTATTGAAATATGCTGATTCATTGTCAAAAATGTAATGTAAATGCAATTAAATGTCAGGATTTTAGCTATTGCAGGTGAATTTTTCCATGGATAGTTCTTTGTTCAGGTAAGTGGGATTCTGGTTGTAATTTGCAGTTTGGGTGATCTAAATGATAAAACGTGACAGAAAGTTTGTGAGAAATGAGACTGAATTTAAATACCAGTCCCCAGATAACACTAGCTTCAAGCGCTGCTACTTATTGTTTAGCTTCTGCGACTCAAAAGCATGTGTGACGCAGATGTAAGAATGGAAACAGCTGAATAAAAGGTTTTCAGCACAGAAGTGTTTTTCGAGAAACCTCATTGGTTAGAAAAAACAACAGTATGCAAGCAAAGCGGTAAAATGCTGAGAAGTACAGAGGGGCAAGCTAAATTAACATTTTATTCAAGTTACAGCCAAGAGCACAAATTCAAAGGCATAAAACACTATGACTAAAGTTATACAATTACTTTATTGTAAGCCCCACTTCTGCCTTCTCCCATACAGTCTCACATAACCACATCCTATTCTGTGAGAGAGATAGAAAATTTATCAAACAAAATAAAAGAGACACAAAAAAGTCACTTAATTGGGTCAATTCAGCATGATGACAATGTGCTGAATTGCTTTGCTGTGTACTCCCCAGCAATTATCCCACTATGGCATAAGCAAGCTGACTTGTAGGGATTGTATTTCCGATAAAATCCTGCCATTTCATGAACAAATTACACAAAAGTGAGGATTGAAAACAAAGCAGGTGTACGCCGATCTGTTGTCACTGACATTTTGACTGATGCAATAATGATACAATGACACAAACAACACCTGCAAGGTTATTGCTAGAAATAGTGCTTTTGAAAAGATGTGTTGTATGTGTGTGTTTCCTACCAAGAGGTTGAATAAGGCATCTTTTGATTGTCTCTAAAATGATGTAAGAGCCAGTGATCAATGTCTTTCGGGCTTTCATGTTGAGGCAGAGGGGTACACTTAACCTCCCAATTTACCTTTAACAATACCCACTTTCTGTTTTATGTTCTCCTTCTGAATATCTGTTATCATTTACACCATTTTGATTTTGTTTGATGTGATAGCAAAAACTGCTGTTCATGCAGTTTGATAGTCAATCAAGCCTTTCCTTCTAGCCATTACATTGAAAAGTTCAATGTGATTTGTTTGGTTTAAAGAACAGTTACTGTATTTGTTTCTTCAGAGACTTAGCTTCTTTTAATAGGAACCATAAATCATCTTTGAAACATTCCTGTATTTTACTTTACTGTTGCATAACAGGTGTTTATGCTTTGGTGTGGATTAAAAATGCAAACTGCAGGTGCAAGTCGTGTAACACACAATGACAAAATTCCCACATGCCTTTTGTGTATTTATAGAACTTGAAAATTTTGATTTTTTTTAGATTAAATAAATATTGGTAACACTTTGTTTTGTTTTTTTATATATATATATAATTTCCCTGTTCACTTAAAGAAAACTCTTAAAAAAGACATGGCTATTTCTCCTGTTCTGCATATTACCCAGAACAGAGCACTGTTCAATCCTAATGTGTGTTGGCAATTCTTTGTCCATTCCTCAAACTTGAATGTTCCAGAGCTATATAAAACACCAGAAAATTACATCCTTGTCTCATGTCTTCATAATATCACGGGTGATTGTATCACAAAGGAAAATTTCCATTAATTTGCATGAGCAATTGTGCAAAGCAGAACAAATGCATCAAAGAATGTCATCTTGCGACCGTGCATCTGCAGCCACTTTAAAAACATTACGGACATTCAAGATCGACCTAGGCTAGATCAGCCATGTGTATCTACTGTCCATTAAAAAATAATATTTATATACATCAGAACATATTTTAGCGAGCATTGCAAATTGCTGCTACCATTGTGGATGATAAAAAACCTGTAAATAGAGCAACATTGAGATGTCAGCAAGGATGTGGAACTCAATGTTACAGTCCAAATATGGATACTTACACCTGAACATGTCAGCTGACTTTAGACCAATACATAGGTTTGAAGAGAGTTTGGTTAGTACAGAAAAGCATAATGTGATCAGATTTTATTTCTGCTAATGAAAAATTCTTTGCAATGCGTGGGAAATGAGGACATGAACAATTGCTTGTACGAAATACTACTCTGCCACAAATTAAGTCTGTCCTTGTGTACATTTTATTAATGTCTGTTAATTAATAATTAACAGCGACATGACTTACAGAGATAAACGTTAACTATAACAGCCCAAACATCATCACAACTCTAGTTACATCCATCACAGTTGGATATTCTATGCTTAGAATGCCACTATTATACTACATCCTGACATAAGAGGTGGGTACTGTAAGTTGTTCAACAACTCCAGATTCTGCAGCAACTGGGAGCAGCAACAAAGAGAAATGGCATCACTGTTTATACCTTGACCTTGGTTTCCAAAGTGTAAGATGGCTGATATAGTTGAGTGTCTGGAAACAGTGTACACCACTAAAATGCCTCTGATACAAAATCTTTATTTGGTGGGATAAAAAAACCAAAGACTTCACCAGCCTGTTGTGGAACAGCATAGCCTACACCAGCACCTCTCCGGCCTTTTCCCAAACCAGTCCCTTCCCCTATGCATTTCCCCTCGGTTTGCGCCTTCACACAGACTGGTAATTAAGGAACATAGATCTGAAGACTTTAATGCCTACAAAGATCAACAAGGGATAAGTTGAGGAAAGGCCATTTTGGGGTTTTAATACCCAAAATCTTGAACTGAATTCTAAAATTTTGATGTCACAAATAAAATCTGAAGCACAAATTATACTCACAACATACAGTGTCTGCATGTAGTAGGTGGGACTAGCTGACACCAGTGAGTTGTGCTTTTGAACTCTAGACTGCTGTTAGGCTGTTTTAGTTTCTCTTCTGAATCTTAAGGTGCTAGTAGACATCAGCAGTTGATCCCGACTGGGCACCGTTCTTTCAATAGTTCACTTCTGTTCTAACAAGTCTTTCCTATTTTAGAACAGCAATGGCAATGTCTTCATGATCCTGTGAAATCAAATGAAGAAATAAGTATTCTGTCAAAAAAAAGTTCTTTCACATATTTAAATCCAGGAATTCTAAAAGAAGTAATTACAAAGGGGCTACTTCTGATTAAAACCATGCTGCGGAGCAGGGAGTGCATGTCAGGTCTGGAAGAGGTGTATGTCCAGCCTCGCTGGAGCATACACCCTGGCTGACTTTATACAAATGGCACACCAATATGAATCCACCTTTAAATGTCTTTGCATGAGCCTTGTGCTAATGTGATTCCAGCTGTAGCCTATCATACCATTTTCTAATCAAAAAGAAAAATATTTTAGCAATGTATTTATTTCATGACGCACTAAAAAACGAATTCCCACCTCCATTCCACCAACACACACGTGTTTGCACTTTTTTTGCTACAATTAAATGTGACTTCAAACTTAAAACCTGATTCATGTTAGTGTGAAAAACAGAAAAATCTTCAGTTGCTCTGATGAAATGTTTTAGATTTTTGGAAAAAACCCTCACAGTGTTGCTGAAGCGCTGACTCATCTCAGCTTCGTGAATCATGGAAAGGTTTTTTTTTTTTTTTTCACGCACATTAGCCACATTGTTTTTTACTATACAGTCATTGTCATTTTTACATTATTGCACATGTGTTCTGTCAAATGAATTTTGACCGGGATTGATATTATTGAAAGGTCACTAACAGATTCACTGTAATAATATAAAAAAAGAATGAACAGGCAAAAGAACTTGACTCAAACAATATCACTGAGTTCAGATAAGATGAAGAAAACAAATAAAAGCAGAGCAACATCCAAAGAATTTCCGTCTTTGGGTTAAATAGGTAACAAATAAGGAAAACAATGATGAAATGAAGGACACTGCAAACAAATAAATCAGTTTTAAGAATCTAACATTTTGCAACTTGCGACTTTCTGTTTTGTTTTTTTTTTTGTTTGTTTTTTTTGGCTTGGAGATCACAAGCTTTTAAAAGAAAACTTTAATACTAGCCAACCATAACAAAACATAATGAAAAGATGCTATCGATACTGTAGAAATAAGAAAAGCCAAAAAAGATAATACCTGCGCCAGACAAAATGATTTAATTACAAATTTTAAAGGTGTTTCTCTCTTGCATATTGATTCCTTGAGAAAAAATGGCTGCACCTGCATCTTTTATTGTCCCTTCTATTGTCTGGACCACATTTAAGTGTGTCCTTCTCAGTATTCTCAAAAAAAGTAGTATCTGACTTGTTGACTCATTGTCCCACTTATTCTTTTTTAGGCAAAATCTGGAGTGTCTTCATTTTTCACTTACAATGTGAGTGAAAGCCATATTGTGCATTGACATAATGATATGCATAATGCTAAATGAGGATAGCTGTTTCTATGTAGTAATGATTGGCATATCTTAAGCTCCAGGGAAGCTGTTAGCTAAGCTTGTCCTCATGCCCAGCTGCACTGATAAATACATGTCTAGGGAGATATCAAAAATTGCACCCTTCTTTGCATCTGCATGTGAAAGTCACTGAGACGCTCTGATGAAATATCTATGTACAACAAGTGAACTTTACATTGGTCAAATAAAAAAACAATAGGAAAGCGTATGCACTGAATAAAGCACCATTTTCCATGTTAGCTTTTTATGCAAAGCGAAGTGTCAATGTGATTTTACCCCTTTCACTTAAGCCCTGATGAAAACAGCACAAACATCCATGTTAAACTGTCAACATGGTCCTTAAAGGACTCTGATGTGAATGACTTGACAGAGCACAGAGGAATACATGATTTAAAGAATCTGTCACTCCTCAAAAACAAGAGTCATGCCTTCGTTTTCCCTTTTGCATAAGTCATACACATTAGAAGCAGTCCAGAGGCTGTGTCCTCTCTCTGCTTGGAGAGCTGTCCCTTGGTGACCACCTCTCTAAGCACTTTATGGCAATCCCTGAAGGCTACAGTCCAGCTTCCACTGAACATTTTAGAGCAGATAACTGAGTTGATTTCAACTAAAGCTGCTGACCTCAGCTCTCTAACCTTCCCCATCAGCAGCCCAGATATCTCATTGCATTTACTATTCAGAAGCTAGCTCTAGGGTTGGTGCATAAATTTAGCAATGGTGGATGTTTGCTCTAATTAGATTTATGGGTAGGAAATGTTTGGAGAAGCACAACAGCACTGTTTTACTGTTAAGCTTGGTTTCAGGTCAGATGAAATGAGCAGCAATGAAATCACTCTGATATTCACGAGCTTGGAAAGAGACACATGGTACGCCACTGTAAAAACCTTGGGATGCATATGTCATGGTCTAAAATATAGACCATGATACGAACATCCCAAGGTTTTTACTCTGCAGATTTTGTTGCATTTTTTTATTCAGTTTTTTCATCTCTTTGGCATTTGTTACAGTTATTGTTGCGTTTTTTGTTTTGTTAGATGATTTGTTTTAATCTTCTTGGATTAATCTTTTTTCCATTTAAAAAAATGGTCAATGTTGTACTAAGTCTTCCTGCTTGATGTGCGTAGCCTGCTTGTGTTTTCTGTTGTTATCTCAGGATTTATCCACCAGGTTTTCTTTTCATCCTTGGCCAAATCCTAGTTATTGAGTCACACCTCTTTTTCTGTCTCTATCTTGCTAAATTAATTCTGTTTTGATTTCATCAAGAACTAAATCTTAGTTTAACACACTTGTCTTTCTCCTGTGGATGAAAAGACGTCTTGCAGCACTCCCATCACGGAACATACAAAACTAATCGAATACTTGTGTGGTGGATTTGTTGGTCATGAATGAAATCTCTCCAAACTGCTGAAAAGAAATGATAGATACTGAATACCAATCAATCATCCAAATTTGTAAATGATTATTTAACATTATCATAAAAAGTTCAGGCATTTTGATTTCACAAGCACTCCCACTGTGAGGTTTCTCTAATTTCACTATCTTTACTGCTGGGGTGAAAGCATAGAGCGTGCATTAAGACAAGCCTTCCAATTTTTTTCTTTCTGATCTTTTCTCCTCTTTGTCCACTAATGAATTCTTCGTGTGATTAGACTTCTGATATCCAGTTCAACAGTAAAATGTCCCATCGCACTCCATAAGTGATAATTACAGTGAAAATTAATTATCTTTGGGGAATAGAAAAGCCTTAAACTTTTATTTTAGCCATCATCTCATTGTTACTTATCTTTTAATACTTAACTGCAATAAAAAATTTCATTCACTCTTAATTGACCTTGTTACTGAATTTAGAGTGAGGAAATAAGTGTGTGTAAGGGGAAAATTGCAGTTGTATAAATTATGACCCTCATAGTAAAAAAGTGAAGTAAAAAAAAATCCTAGATTTATTTTTGTCACTGCTAATGCAACACGCTCAGCCAAGCTTTACACCCTGAAAAGATGACTACTCTATATGCTGCAAGCCCTTAGTATGAATAACTTCACAATGGCTCAGTATTAAGGCTACACATTATTTGATTCACTTCACTACGAACTGGGATCATACTCAAGCAGCATTATGGTAAAAGATTTCATTTAAAATGCTGCACACCCTTTTATTTCCAATAACTTTGTGGCATTTTTGTTCGTGTATAGTCACACAGTACAGTTTTACTGAAATAGAATTACAAGAGTCCCACCTGGCTGCTGTGAGACTCAGAGGAGGCAGTTAATTGAATAAGCCAAACTCTCCAATTGAGACTTTCAATGTGACCTCATACAGTCCATGGCACACCATTAAGATTCCATCTGCTCTGAATTAAGGATGCACGCATTCTCATTTCCGTCCCGACTGCTCCAAGCAAAACAAGTACTGTTGATCAGAATCACATAAGTGCTGCCAACTGCCTGCACGAGATGAGAACAGCTGCCAGAGACCTGCAGGTGGATTCTGTCTACTTTACCGAGTTTTAGCTATTAGTGAAATTTTAACACCAATCTTACACATCTGCTTTATCATATAGTGTAGTTGCCAATTCAATAAAGGCCCATAAGTACGAGACAAAGCAAAAAAAAAAAGAAAAAATACAGTGACTCGTTTCACATAGTGGAACAGATTTGAACATCATGCATGCAGAGAAGAAGAAAAATGGAGGAAAGCATTTGCAAAAAATGACAGCCGAAATTCTGCCTCTCAAAATTAATTTCACTCAAATGTATCCCATGACATAAACATGAAAGCAACATAAATTCACTTCAAAATTAATAGGCAACAAATAAAACTATATAAAATTACATTGTCTCTTTTCTACATGCTTGTTTAATATGCAATCTTAGTATTTGCACTTGAGGACAATAATGCACAATATATTGGTTCTTGATGCATGGAAATATAGAAACCAATCATAATCTGGTATTCTTCTTTCCTTTTTTTAATTTTAATATTAAATTATTACATTTTAGTATATACATCAATGCATGCAATAGTCGGAACAGGCCTGAACACAAGAACACTACCACACATTTGCTTGATTAATAGCTGATAGAAATCTAAGGTTGTTAGCTAGCTAAGACATCACTATTACCTTAATGATGTATTCTATTCTATTTGGCAGAAAAGTCTCCCCTTTTGCCATGTGAAAAAGATAACAAACTACCCATTTATTTATTCAGGCTTCCAGTTATGGGCATGTCTGGTGGGGCACATTATGCCCACTCATAAATACAGTAACTGAGAAACTGGCCTATTTGTTTTAATTTAGTTTAAATATCATTTTTATTTATGAAAATTTTGAACCACTTTTTATTTTTATGCTAAATGATCATAATGATTTCCTGCTTGTTTTTGTGTGACTGTAGCAAAGTTTAGTTCCCAAGACACAGTATTTGTAAGTTGCAAATGTATATAGGAGTACAGTAGGGCATTAGTGGGGTATCTAGCTGGTTAGGGTAACAAGGCAGCAACCCCAGTGACCATGATTCCGTGGATCCCACCTAATTCATTGTCATCATCTCCATATGTGTTAAATTTAGTCCAAATATCAGCCACACTTACAAAGTATAGAATAAGTGCAGCTAAGGTCACTGAGTCACCTGACTTTTGCTCATCCATAATTTTGGATGGCAACCCAACTGATATCTAAACCAGTTAAACTGGGACAGATTTTAGTGTGGGGTATCACTCCGGGTCAAATTGTGATTTCATGGTCCGCATTTGGGTGTAGGAATATACGTACAAGGCCAAAAGAACGGGTGGTCATTCTACAGATTACTGGCAAACATCTCGAGATGGGACAAATAGATTGTAGCTGCGAGATGAGAAGACTGGGAACCAAGCGCGACCAGCTGGTTATGCAGTTAGCACTTTATATCAGGTAGGCCAAGGAGCCCCAAACCTGGTCCTGGAGGGTATATAATCTACATGTATTCCATGCTTCCCTGCAGCAACACACACAGTTCAGATGAACGGCTTCTTAACAGACTTGGACAGAACTTGTTAACAAGCTTTGGAGATACCTTTCATTTCGATCAGGTGTGTTTCAGTCAGGAAACTTTCAATGCCTGCAGGACATCGGCCCTCGAGGACCGAATTTGGGGATCCCTGATGTAGGCTGTGGATTTCACATTTGTAGCTAGTGTTGCAGTTGACCAAGATTCCAGACAATAAAAGTAGTCTGGTTAATATTAGAAATGGATGTTGAGCACTTGTTACCTTCAGGCTGCAGGACATAATGCTCATTTCGGATAATTTAGTGGAATCCGATTTTGTCTATAGAGTTCCTTCACATTTCCAATTAAATATGACATGTTTGTGATCTCCTGTTTGACTGTTATGCACATCAAAAGAGTCCTGGTTGATTAAAAGATCATGGTGAAGATACAACAATGTGATGCAATCGTGTTTACAGAAGTAAATGTGATGGTAACAGCTGGGCATCTTGCTATTTTTAAATTATTGTCCAGCCATAGCTGGCACATTTTCAGCAGCATCGTTATAAAAGAGGTTATAAAAGAGGAGAGCCTGGTGACTTTATGTGGCGCAGTGGCAGTAACATCTGCACAGAGAAACATGTGGATACAAAGTCACAGCAGGAGTGATGGGAAGGGAGTGCCAGCGCCTTTACAGATAAGTTTATAAATAATTTTCCAATCAAGAGTAGAACCTTCATGTACATTGCTGAGTGCCTCTTTGAAATACTGAATCAATGAAATGAGATTATAGAGATCATTAATCCCAAGTAGGGAACACTTTTGGCAATATCTTCTCATCACTTCACCTTCCAGATGTTCAACAACATGAGATAATTGTTCACGGAAACTCAATCCATCTATTTAAGATATATGTTGAATGAATGACTGAATGAATGAATGAATGAATGAATGAATGAATGAATGAATGAATGAATGAATGAATGAATGAATGAATGAATATATATGCATTGACCAAAATGTTAAATCATTAAACAAGAATTTGTCTTTTTATATATAAAAAAGGTAAAATAGACATCATGAACAATCATATTAAAATAATTGCCCATTTTGTTACTATAACCAGGTGAAAGAACTCTTTATCTGTGGTTAGATGTAGGTTTTCATTTTTACACTTAACTTAGTACAATGGACATTTACACCTAATGTAGTTATGTCACCTAAAATCAAAATGAACTGACAATAAAAAATATTTTTTAAATATTTTGTCATTCATATAGCTATTTAAACTATATAAGATAATATAAAAGGAATAATAAATCTCATTTTAACCAAATTATTGCAATTGTATGTAAACTTTCATCATATAAGACTATGATAATGTTAGAACATGATAAAACACGCAGACACTGAGTGTGTTGCATTCTTGACTTTGGTAATAGAATTAAGTATATCTTCTTGGCGATGAGTGCAAAGCCTTATTACCATTACACCATGAATTATAAATGACCAAAGAGCTCTATATAGAGGCCAGTGTTTTTGTGAACTGTATTATTAATCAGAAAACTGTTTTGCATGCCAGGCTTTAAGCAAGAGAGCTCCTGATTACTGTAGCTCTCACAATTATTTTTATTATAAGCTACTCCATATTTTATGTAAAGTATAAATATATACTCTATACTCAGTTAGGCACAGCTGGAAACCTATTTCATTCCACTGTTAAATGAACTGTTGATGTGGCAGCTGTTGAGAACTTAAATAGAAACAGCAACTAAAAAACACATTTCACAGATTTCAACCGTAGCTTAACTGCTCCTTCCAAACAAGCTAAGTATTTATGATATAACCCAGAAATAATGGGACTTTTAAGCACAATAGTATCTGGTCCAGTCCACAAGGTGCAGAAACAAACCACTTCAACTGAGGATGGCTGCTCTGGGGGCAAAATGATTTGCAGATTAAGGAAGACAGAGAAATACCTTACTCGTTGGAATTTACATTAATGGCATTGCAACTCAAATGACCCATCCATTACGGTGAAGATTATTTTGGTACCTCAGATGTTTTGGTTACTTTAATAATGATAATTTAATAATTAGTTGCAGCCCTTTAATTTGAGAGATTATCATATGATATTTTACTTACTGTTATACAACTTTGTTAGTTGGATTTTTTGTTTTTTTAGTTCCTGCCCACCATTGTTTTTACAGGAGGAAGAGTGTGGAGCAAGTGTTTGGAGAGTGCTACAGATTTTGTGGTGCCATTCTGCCTTCCTGGAATGTTAAAAAGGTTTGTGAAACCCATTGTAACCCAGCTTTAACCCACAACCTGAAAGACTGGGGTAAATCCTAATCAACAAGAAAACAGGGTTACAGATACATAAATATTACGGACTATGGAGTGGTTCTCTGCAGGCACCAGATCTGCAGACACTATTACTTTCTAAAATGTCAAATATGTGTTAAAACAGAGTTTGTTACACAAATGTGAAGCTGGCAGACAGACCTGGATCAGCCCAGGGGTAAGGTATGTAGACCTAATAAAGTGTTGCATGTTTAACATATCGGGACTCAGTGACAGATCCTACTTACTCATAAATGTATCATACAGCGGCTGCCAGTGTTTGAAAAGCAGAAAAACTCAGAAGCTTATAGTGACCAGACAAGTGAGCAATGGTTGCTAAGTGCCTGGACGAGGCACACAAATCAGGTGTGTGGATGTAGGAGTAATGAGGATGAAGCAAGAAAATGGCTTGGCAGGCAGGGTTGGCAGAAAGACAGTGTACCTGAGGCAAAGCGTAAACACCAAATTTATCAAGAGGGAACAACACAAGGCCAGCAAGCAAACAAGTTTGCCATAGCACTGTACCACCTCGGAAAAGGATTGTTTTACTGCTGCAGTCTTACCGGTGGATGACCACAGGTGTGATTTTTGTTGGTCAGTTTGCAGCAGAAATGTAACACCCAGGCAGACACACACAGAGGACAAAGGCTTAAAAACTTTTCTTCTCATTTCTGCCTATCCTGATACTTCTTTGCTTCATCTTCTCGCTTACCCCTTCCATGTGAAATTTGAGCAAAGAAGGCAAAGTGGACACAGGATAAACTAATTTGAAAAAATGTGTTCTTAATGTGATATTTAAAGGATATGATATATATTTCTTTCTAATGAAATAGAAAAAAGACTTTAATAAGAACTAACGCTTTGCTAGTGCTTCACAATATCAGCTGGCTGAAACAATTCCAGATTATTTAGGTCAAGTCCAACTTTGTTTTTTTGTAATGTTTTTATAACCCAGTGTGCTTCTCTGTTACTGTTTTCAGGCTAGTGTGATTTAAAGCCAACAAATGAAGAAGCCTAGGCAGTGTTCATCATGAATGGTGGGTGTCAGATAAATTATTTCACCCACTAGCTCTTATGTACTCTGAGCTTCTGAAGTAAAATAGATATTTTAGAAAAGGTTATATCATTTACAGTACTATAAAGGCATCATCTACTACCTTATGTGTGCAGGGCAGTTCATGTGGTGTTCACATGTCAATGCCATTTAGATGTGTTATGGAAGGAAACATTGGCAAGATTTTTATACATCTTAGGCTCCACTATAATAAGTAATAATAATGATGACTTACACCCTGGATCCCCTAAATATACAAACCTGATCAATATTTGGGTATGAGACACATGTTCTATTTGAGTTATACATATAAATCACTTTGACATATGAATCCATATGGTTGCTAGGGAGACCAGAAGTTGGTAATATTCCAAGACCCACATTGAGACCTACAGCATTACTACATCTGTTTATTCATTGAGTCTTACCAATGGCTGCTAGCTTAATTCTGCACTCTTCCACTTCCTCCGCTCTAAAGCTACTTCATCAGAATACTGTGAAGACAAGATCAGTTTTAAATGGTAATAAAAATAGTCAAATTACAGAGCAGATGTGACATTACCTTCCCAAAGAGAGATAGATAGTTGTGAGTCTACCAAATAAAATATTCGTTTTAGGAGTTTAGACAGTTCAGATTTACATTGAGTTATTTTGTTTTATTTTTCCCCAGGTAGCCTGACATAAATAGTTCCACTTGAATAACTTGTCATAGCAAGTGGGATGAAAGGCACTTGGGAAATTCTGAACTCCACCATGTCTCTTTTTTTCATTTATTGATACATCAGACTCTTTAAATATATCTGTAGACTCTTGGAGAAACCTTTATGATATATTTGCACAACAAATAAAAGAGACAGATAATGAGCTGTTGTTATTATTCCATGTTAGCAATTAATAAAATTTAAAGGCCGACTCTCAAACACTTGTCAAATGTGAGTGAAGCTACTCGCACATCCTGTAACTTTGTGAGAAACATCCTCAATTAATCAAGACCATCTTTGTGCCAAACTAACAATACAAGATCAGTTATTTATGCATCTTTTGAACTATAAAGTTTAGAATAGTATGCCAAACCATGTGATAATGTTGACAAGTTAAACAAAAAAAACCTTTTTGTTTCAGAAAATACATTATGTTTTTCAGTTTTTCCTGTTTGTTTGTTTGTTTTGACTGGGCACTAAACACAAAGAAAGGAAGATAACAAAACATTTAATGAAAAAGTGTGTCCAAGTTTTGACTGGTAGTGTATGTGCTGTTCATGTTGCTATGGGTGGGTATTGTGCACCACACAGGCTGGGAAAAAATATTGGAAACTATCCAGCTATTTTCTGTAATTTGTTTCAGAGAGTCTTGGAAATGGATGTGGATGAAATCCAGCATGAATTTATATCTATATTGATGAGGCTGTATGAAATCTCAAAAACAAAAATAAGAGAGAGAAATATCACTGGACACAGAGCAGTCACTTGTGTGTCAGAGCTAAGAGGTGGTAACATCACCCTTTGTGCTGCCATTACCCAAAATAATGACCTTTACCTGTTCTCAACCAAAATGGAGGTTTTTAAAATCATGTGCATACAATTGGAAAAATGCAACTATAAAAAAAAGCAGAAACTTTGTCACTATTTTAGTCACATATTTAAAATCATTGCGTGTAGAATTTACAAGGGTATCCATTATCTACATTTCACCAGCAAGGACCATATCTCATCATTGGTGTTTTACGTTATTAATAAATGGTATAGACAGATATGAAAGTTCTCTGATTTGTTAATCTGCAGTAGCTCATTTTTGAAGGCTGGGGGAAGGATAGTCAGTGTTCACTCTCACAATGCCATCAGCCTAAGCTGACTAAAGACCCTCCAGATGGTGCCTTCAGATATGGCAAAGACAGATATGAAGAGGATGATGGGATCTGAACACAAAAGAAGGGAAAGATGAAAATGAATGAAAGATAAACAAATGATAGACAGTGGTAGTAGTAGTAGTAGAAGGGGTTGGATGAGTGGCTAGGAAGGAGGTTACAAGGATGGATGGATGTGAAGCAAGTAGTTATCAAAGGGTGAATCAAGTAAGAAGACTCACCAGATGTGATTAAGGCATAACCGGACATCTTAGCCCAAGCTAGTAACCAAAGTTAAATAATAATAATAATAATAATACATTTTATTTATATAGGCGCCTTTCTCACACTCAAGGTCACCTTACAGTAAAAAACA
>JBAMHX010000014.1:17446070-17458568 GCA_037177515.1 Pseudomugil tenellus | reverse complement strand
GGCCATGTGAGGTGGAAGGGAGTCAGGATGTTGTGTAATATTGTTCAAGAGAGAAAATAGAGCCTTTGTGTTACCTTCATTAGAGTTAATTAGGCTAGAGTAATAGGTGGATTTGGCCAGTTTGCAGCAGTCCCTGTAGTAAGTGTTGTGGTTATGATACATTTCCTGATGGATAGTTAAACCAGTTTTCCTATAGAGTCGCTCCAGTTGGCGTCCTTTGGTTTTGAGTTTTCTGAGAGCCGGGGTAAACCAAGGTGAAGAGCGGTTGAAAGTGACTGATCTGGTTTTTAGAGGGGCCAAGTTATTGAGCAGATTCTGAAGACTGTTATTATAATGTGAGACAAGATCATCAGGGCTAGATAAACTGTCAGGGTGGGGTAGGGCCTCAATGGCCGTAGAGAGAGTGTCCAAGTTAATGTCCTTAATGTTACGGAAGGATATGTTACGTGAAGACTTGTTTTTTGCAAGAACCAGACTGACAGAAAAGGAAATGATCATATGGTCAGAGAAGGGGAGTACATCTGTTTTGCAACCAGAGGGAATTAAACCAGAACAGCAAAGTTAGGTGTTATATAATGTTTTAACCTTTGAACTTCTGTATTTATGCTTTTAAACTATAAGGAGTAACTTTTTTTAATAAGACGAGTCAGTGATAGTAGATGCATGGTAGTCACCACATAGTCAAATAAATTCTTACCCTTGCAATGCTACATTTAGACTGTCATAACAGAAGACAGATATATTTGAAGAGAAATTGTCCTAAAATATTTTGCATCAATAACAAAAATTTTTCCCATTTAAAATGTGCCTTTTTTTTATACCTTGCAATAGATGTTTCCACATCCGGCTCATATAAATGGACAATTGGTGATCTGCCAATATGAATCTGTTGAAGGCATGGAAAATCCAAAACATTCAGGTCTACAGATCCTAAAAATAAGAATGGGAAATATTGAAAGTAATTGTTGTCAAAATAAAACAGAAACATCTAACTCCAGATATTGAAACTGTTAAAGTCTATCACCAGTGTGATGACGCATTCTACTTTGCTGATGCCATGGTGAGAATTCAACACTGATCCCCTCTGATCACAATGCTTTAGCTTTATTGAACCTAAAGTGCAGCTAATGTGATGTTCGTGAATCATTCTCAATTTAATCCCCAAGAAATGAAAAGGAACGCCCCAATTTACATATTTATTGAGGCAAACGTACTAACTCGAGGAGGATGTGCAATTGTGTACCTTTGGAAGATGCAAACCCCTTTACTCACTGTTAGTAAATCAGTTGTACTTTTTTTAGCATGTTCAATGTGTTTGCACATGTTCTAGTACGCACAAACCTTTAGTAAATCTGGCGCTCAATGTATGTCACTTGCACAAAGATTTTTAATGACAACACCTTTTTGTAATAAGACTTTTACAGTCAGTCTACACAGGAGCAAATTCATGTTTTCTGCAGATGTGTTCAATTGTGAAATTTAAAACATTCCTAAGTTACATCATGACAAGTTAATGGGGGGGGGGGGGGGGTAAGAAATTGTAAGTATAAGTATATTTAAATTGTTTCTAATTAATAGAAACGTAAATTTGTGCAATACAATATTTTTCACTTATCTATTATCAATCAAAGGTTTACAGATTCCCTGTTATTGTTGAGGCAACTGGAATGTATTCACTCTGACATTTGGATTGCAATTTTTGGATCACATCACTGCAGACGCCTTCCCTGAGGCTGCATGTTAGACAACATCTGAGATGGATCAGGGAGGACTGAGTAATGTATTACACAGGGAAAGCTGCACATAAAATGCTAGACTTGCTGGATTTTACACACAAGAGAACCTCAGGTGCCAGGACTCATGGAGGCTTTGGGAAGGTTTCATCTTTAATCTTGCCTTCTCAGCACTTCCTGCATATCCATCACATCACACAAGTGTTGTTACTTTCACAGTGCCATCATTTTTAGGGAGTCACTGGGAGAAGGAATTGCAGTCACTCCATAAAAGTATACATTTAAGGAGACTGCTTATGTTGAGCTTGAAAATAAAAAAATGTTACTGTCAACACAATGCCACTACAGTAAACAGCAACTATTCCATCTCTTGGTCCTGTTTGTAATTTTAGCTAACATAGTAATGCACTTCCATTATCCACATTTAATGATGTGTGTTTGCAATGTTTGATTGGCTCTTTTCATAAGACCCTGATAGGCAATGTAATTTCACTACTATTTGCTGAGGTTAGTGTGGAGATGCCTTAGTTCTGATTGTCAGCCTTTCAACCAAACACTTTTTTGATGTGCATAGGTATCTTGCCTCAAAAAGAGTAGAACACACAGCTGAATTGGATGACCGGTTCCTCTGTGGACCTAAAGGCTGCTGAGGAAATGTCATTACAGCTTAAACTACATAGGATCTGACAGGATCTGAAAAAAAGCTTCTCTTTTCTTATCCAGTAAAATGCTGACCACTTTCTTAGTCTTATGATGCTGGTTAAATATTTTCCTTACCAATACAACACTGCCCTTAAATAAGACACATGATGCTGAAGGTTAAAAGTTTAAATAGATTGGATCAAGACGATGAAGTCTGTATGTTTTGAAGTATGATTAGAAAACTATGGTTCAGATCCAGTATGTGCACTAGATACAAATGTTCCATTTTAAAAACACTCACTATTACTCAGAGTCAATATGAGTCAGTAACACATATCATCAACACATAAATAGATTCCAGCTTTCATGTGTTAATGCATGCACTGAGGGGGAAAGCAAAACACTCGTGGGAGGAAAGCCCGCCCACATTGTCTTGAAAATAACATAAACATGAGGAAGGAGTTTTTACAGAAGTGCACATCTTAGGGAGTGATGATCAAACACTTCACTTTGAAGGGTTTTAAAATTTCACATAAAGAAAATACTACTAGAAAATAATTTAAGCACATTTTTGCACAAATACATTCATTAATAAGGCAATACATCCTCAAAGCTCCATTTTTGTTCATCTTTTAATGCAAAACCAATTGCGTTTGTCATTTGAATTAAATTACCATGCCTCTGATACAAAAAAAATAAATACATAAAAATCATGACAGCAAACCGACATGTAACCTAGAGCAATTCCAGCTCTGCTGATTCACATAGTGGAACATGTTAACAGGGCTGGTTGCTGTATTTCTTTCAATAAGGCAGCATATGTCTCTAAACTCATTTTTCACTTATTGTTTAATACTGTGAGTCATGACAGCTTCCTCTGGCCCATCGCAGAGGTAGAAAAGCAGAGCTGATGTAGACAGTCACTAATTACTCTGTGATTACCAGCTCAAGAGGAGGGAAGAAAAATAAAAAGACTGAACCACAACGTTGCTGGAATAATTAACAGTTGTGTGAACGACATTGAATGCACAGAAACACATCTATGTCTGACATCGGCAGCAACACTTCTACATACCCTGGAGCATTGCCTTTTTTCTGAGTTTATCTAACAAGCTTTCCCAGAGAGTGAGGTGAATGTTGTTCGGATTATAAATTGGTGATAAGTCAGTGTGTGACGATGCTTTGGCAAGGCCTGTTTAGCTCTCTGCAACTGATACCAGTCCAATTCAAGTTTGACTTTAATAGCCATGCCACATATCAACGATTATGACCAGTGTGATGAGGTAGTGTTTTCCATAACTACAGATGCTCCTAAATGCCATTTGAAGGTGATTACATGATGCATATACATACATGATTTCATACATGATGCATGCATATTAAACACAGTTGTTTTCCTACTACTCTGTATCTATGGTTGTTTGAGATCTTTAGGACAATACTGATAATTCAGTGGTCTAAAAGGATCATTTAGAGGGATATTGAAACAATCAAACAAAAAATAAGACATTTCCTCATGTCTTTCACTACTAATAATTACAATATTTCTCCTATACTCCTATACTTCCAGTATATGCCTTGCATCCTGATTGAACAACTCATTCTGTTGCCATAAACGAGGCTGCTTTCTATGAAACTAAACATTAGCATTAAATGTACAATATCCAGTCAATACAAAACATAAAATAACACATTTTATATGTTTTATGAACAGATAGGCCTAATAAAACACATAATATTCCTTGGTAAAACAGTGCACATGAAAAAGTCTGAGGGAAAAAAAAGGCAGCTACTGCTGTTCAGGGAAGAGTTGCAATGTGGCCATAGCAGACAGCTTGTGTCTGTGAGATAAAGCCCATGCCAAATAAGAATGGCAGCATTTACAAACACCCCCTTGTTTGAGAACAGACACATAAAAAGGAGGTAATGGCTAGAGTATGCCCCTCCTGTTACTGTAGAAATGGAGGTGTTGAGAACAGGAAGGGGTGACAACTGCTGGATGAAAGACAACAACTCTACAGCACTAAGATGGAAAATTACTTTTGCAATATTCTTGAATTGAAAGTGCATTTGGAATTTTTAAAAAGGATGATTTTGCTACTATTAGGGAAAAAACTGTTGACAAAATTTCCAGGTTTGGTGGTCTGAAGGGCTGTTTGTTGCGAATAGCAAATCAAAGAAAGTGACATCATACTGTTTCACAGGAGCAAAGCTGACCAGCTTTAATTCTTAACACGTCAAAGTTATTGCATTGTACAGAAGAGATGCTTTGGTAAAACACTGTTGCAAACAACATAATATTAAAGATTCTAAAGAATGTAGGACAATGGAATAAGATGTTCAATTATACTTAGAGACACAGGTTTGACTCCTGTATGAGTCTGCCAGGTTTTCTTTGCTTTTGTTTTGTTTTCTTTCCCATTTTTCCCATTTTTCTATTTATTTTGAGTTGCCGTGTTTGATTTGTTTTTTCACCAATACTTTGTTATAAACTGTTTGGTTACATTAAGGAAGAAAAACATCTTAGTTATAATAAAGGTAAAAACTAATGATTTGGTGTTGCAATACATTTTTTAAAATGTTAAGCCATGTTGAATCTGGTTTGTATTTAAATCCTGCCCACTGAGTGAAACTAGGTAACAATTAAGGAGGCACATTTTACTTTTGCTCAATTTACTTCTGAATGAATATGTGACCCGTGTGAAGAAGAGAGTGACTCATCACTGTATCTCTGGAAGCTACCTAATCTGGTTTTTATCTAATGTAAAACATATCTATCAGTCATTGTTAAACCTTCCATTATTAAATCAATTGATTTTCTCCACACACCATATCCTCCTCAGGTTGACTACCCATTTTAACTACTAGGATGGAAGGCATGCTCTGGACAGGTCATCGCTGCATCAGAGCCAACGGTTTAGGTGAATTAGGTATTTACTTTAATGAATTGCCAATGTCTTTGGTTGTAAATACTGTATGGAAATCTCATATAGGCCAAAAGGGAGCATGCAGATTCCACACAGAAACACCCCAGCAATGATTTACATGAACGAGACCATCCTTGCTTTGAAACAAATGCAACATCTCCTTGCTTCCAAATGATTCATGAATCGTTTGGAAAATAGGACTACTACTACTACTACTACTACTACTCTACTACTACTACTACTACTACTGACCCCAGGTCAGTAAAAGACACTGGATTATTCCCTTCAACTTTCTATCCTTCACAGGCCACATCGAACCCCAAAATCAGAGACAATGACTTTGAAGTCCCATCAACCATCTGTCAGTCTGACAATACAGGCCAATCTGTGACTAGCAAACCTGTTTAATTCAATCAAACACTTCAGTGTAAATTAGAGAATCACTGGGAAAGTGACAACTCTCTTTGTTTGCAACCCCCTTTGAAGCTCACCCCCGAAGATAAGGACCAACCAGGGAGTCCACCCAGCTGTCTCTCATCTCACCTCTGAGTTTCTGAGAACTGTACCATCTTTAAACTGAAAAGTAAAACCACATGATTTTGCTATAGAATCCTCAAAACTTTAACAGGTTTTTAACAGGATTTGGACGATTGTGTGAATGTATTTACGTTATTGTGCCATTTGTCTAGGGCTAAAATAATGGAAGGACTAATCAATGAATTTCTATGATAGCTCAACAGTGCTACCCAGAGTGTCTCAAAGGAAATGTTCAAAATGCTCTTCTCTGTTATATGTTCAAATAACAATTTCTTCCTTTTCTATATATCCTATGAAATTGCATTATCTTCTGTTTGGAACAAGGGAACTGATGTCTCATCCCGTCAACCATTATTGCTTGTGTTAAACAGGTTATGATTTTAGGTTGGGAAAAATATGGCTAAATTTATCTCTGTAGTCAGACCTGCAGTCTCTCCCAAAAGCCCACTTATGATGACGTCATGCGTCTTGATTGGCAGATACCGAACATCGCCTAGTAGGACCCTCTAAGTTTAAATGTCCCAACGCTCTCTTAGGCCGCTCTCTTAGGCCGCTCTCTTAAGCCGCTCTGTTACCGTTTTTACCCCTTTTTCTCTTTTCCCTAGTCTTGTCTCTTGTCCTCTTCTCTTCATTCTTAGCTCTTATTCGTCTCTTAGGTTCATCGTAATTGTCTTTCTTTGTTTTCATTTCGGCTGAAGTCTGCGTTATCTGTACGCACCTGTCGTCCAATGTTAAGCTTCTAAAGTAATCGGCAATCAGCTACAAAAGAGAGTACCAAATTTAATTGCATGCAACAGTAACTGATCAATTCCTTACAAGTTTAATCATGTTTGTTATTCTCTGCATAGTTAAGTGTAATTCGCTCAGATCCCCGCTAGCCAGCAACATCCTTCATCCAGGACACCTGAGACATCCTGAGACCAGCTTAATGCCGGCCCACTTGGTGCCGGATTGCCACTGACAACACATCGGATCCATTTTACGACGCAGACCTGGTACGGTTCCTGACGGAGTTCATCTCTGCTGCAAGCTGAGAGTGGAAGCAGCGCTGAACGCATTGGTTCCGTTCTGCCAGGCGAACATCGCAGAACGCTTTGATCACCATGCGCTCAAGTAAGACAGATCCATTACCTCCAGCTGTATGGGCCCATATGCTGGTGTCTGAATCTATAATTTAAGTCCTGGTCCACGTCTCAAGGAGACGCTTAGATTAAACACATCTGCCATGTAAGTTACCTGAAACAAGCCCTTTTCTTAAGCTACTTGGCCTTTCATCCTCCCCACCACGTGACGGCGAGTCGCGGTTTTATCAAATCATAGAATCTATTTAATCCCTCCATACACCATTTTCCCAGCCTTAAACCATTAAGATGAATCATTAAGCTGACAAACTTACTTAATCATACAGTTATGCATATCCTTTGATCTCTCACTCCCTCTCTCTCTCTTTCTCTCCTTCTACCACTACGGTAGCCCATGGTGTGTTTACATTACATTGTGTGCTGATTACATTAGTTAATCTGGTTAACCAGTGGCTGCGGGTGACCTGGTGCAGACAAATTCTCCGATGATGCTGTCTCAGCTGGTCTATCTCCACCTAGCCTAATGTAGCATATAATTGATCTATTTACTTATTCATTCATTTATTATTATTATTATTATTTCTTAAATAGTTGTTTTCAATTTTCATTAATGTGGTTGTTGTATGTCTGTGTATGATTGTGTGTATGTGTGGTGTTTATGGCAGGGGGATTTATGGACATGCAGAATTGTTTTTAATTGTCTAATGTTTTAATTTCTACTGTGAAGCACTTTGTATAACAGTACATGTTTGAAAAGTGCTTTATAAATAAAGTTTGATTTTGATTTGATTAACCTGCATCTATGATTTAACTGTCTGGATAATAAGCATTGTGGTGTTAATAAAGTGTGTGTTTTTTTTATTAGGAAGTTGTAACAGCTTATCTTTAAGAAACTTGCCTCTTTCTGTGAAAATGTCGCTCCGATCATATTAATTTGAGATTGATTTTGTCTGCTTTACTTAAATAAGTGTCTTTTCACGGAAGCCCGTTTCAGCTGTGTTACAAATTTAGAAACGGTGGTGCCCCGAGGTTAGTTGAAGGTTTAAATATTGTCAAACTAAGTTATTTAACTTTCATATTAACAGACACTATACTAGGATTAATATTATTAATCTTATAACCCAAAATGCAACGGATATGAATGCTGCCCTGAGAATTCTTTACATAATAATAATAATAATAATAATAATTTTACAGATAATTCTGTTTACAAATGAAGTCTGGTTGCATCAAAATGAGAGATGAACTGTTTCCTTCATTAGTCTTTCGGCAACAATTTGCATAGCAAATTGAGGACCCTGGTAGAGGAAAAACAACCAACTTAAGAGTTGATGCATGATGCTCATTTAGACAAGTATGAAATATGGATGCAATGGGGGTAAAAGCTATGGAATCCGACCATATTGTAGAGCTGAAGCACTGGCCTCAGAGCAGTTCATAATACATCCAGCAACACAACAGAAAAATCAGGAACTGTTAACCAAATCTTGGTCCTCAAGACAACTACGCTAAAAATGCACCTAGAAGTTCAACAATCTGCAAAAAAGTACATTTACAAGTTGTGGAATGGGGAGTGTCTTCAAAATATTGTTCCTTAATGTAAAATTGCAGACTTATAATATTACATCTCAAGTATTAAGTACTATCAAATGATATAGACATAACAGTGTCCTCAAAGGACATGGATTCAAATCAATATTGAATGGTCACGTTTTTCTTGCCTTCAGGCAGCACTGCAATAAAAACTTAATGAATCTGTTAGGAAAATTGCTGCATGCATTTCCAGAAATCATATTTTGGTAACACAGTTCACCATGCCATCTACAAATACAGGTAAAAGTGCTATCACGAAAAAAATGTGTGAATAAGATGAGAGACACTGCCATTTACTATATTGCTGCTAAAGATCTGGCAACTTGCACAGCTGGAAAGGCATCGCTAAGTGCTTAAATGTAGGTACAGATTTTAAGGAGATCTTTCTATCCACTGCTTATTTTAGCACGACAATTATAATAAACAAATTATAAATATGACATCAGAATGGTGTTACTGTAAGACCAGGAGGCTTGCCTGCAGTCCTCACATGTAACTAACTGGAAATATCAGCATTGTAAAAAACAAAATATGTTGCAGACTCAGAGATGTTGACTTCCTCTCTCAAGCATCCAGCGGTTGATGTTTTCAGTTCCTGGACACTGACAGACGTTTAATTGTTAATAAAAAAAAAAAAGGAAATGTGATAAATGCCTGTTATTACAATTTCTTTTATCTTTTTATCCAAACTTTTTGGCAAATAATTTAGAGTATCTGAATTTCACAAAGAATCCTCAAAGAAAACTTGGAAATAATTGAATTTATCCTCATGCAAATTTAAAGTATTTGCAATTTGGATTGTACAAACATGAATCCGACAAAAGAGATTTTTAAGCTTTCTTCGCTGGTTTGATCTTGTCTATGAGGCATATCCTCTTTTTGAAGAATCTGCCAAGTTCTCTTGATTAATAAACTTTGTCTCATTTAAAGTTAATTTAGTATAACTCTGCATTTAGTGATTTATGCATAATATTATTTAAACAAAATAAATTAAAAATGCCAGCTTTGTTTGGTTCCAGAAATTGTTAATATTGGATTAAATGCTTATACCAGGGATGTATGGATTCAGCTTCCAGTCACTTTCGAAACACAGCACCATATATTTTCATAAAATATCTTTAGCTATTCTTCATCAGATGCTTCATCCTTCTGGCTAATGTGGATATGGATTTAAAACAGAGATACCCAATATTTAAGTGTTTTTAACAGACTTTCAATTGCACAAATACTGATACAAACATTACTGTTACAAACATGTAACTCCCACACCAACCCCCTGAACCAGTTCCACTAAACTACAAGCATCTCAGTTCTGAAACACTGATTTTCAAAAACACTACACACAAGTCAACCAAAACACTACTTTGTCAAAAATCTCTTGAAGACAGCTTCAGCTTTGTGATATCCCACAAAATAACCAAAAACAACTTCATGTTGGAATGAAGTTGCTATCATTACTATTAGTTGAAATTTTACTAGGTGTTTTATTTTAATGTAACTATTGAAGATACGTGAAATCCGGTGACATTATTCTAATTTGCCTTGGACCCAGATACAATTTGGTGCATTACATTGTAGATTTATTCATTTAGATCAATTCATGTGTATTAACTGGATATTCCACCCTTAAATCCACCGTGAACATAATTTTTGAAGGACTGTGAGAACTATTGCCTGATCTTTGGATTTTTTACGACTCTTTAAACTCTTTTGTAGAGTGAAAACTGGATTTATGTGATCTTTGGAGTGTAACCAGAACCTGACCTTTTAAACTAACTGCCTTGTTTTCCAAGATCCACAAGGGGGGGAAGTAAAGCTCACTTCTTTCACTTAAAGATTTACCATAGTTTTAAACAAACCCAACATCTTGTGTTTATAATTGCCTGAACTCTACAGCTATCCACTAGGACTATTACTGATGTTTTACTCAACATGACATCACATTGTAAAAATATTAGTCAATCTTTTATAGTTCATTTTAAAGACCTATTAATTATTTGGTTAATTCTCTTACATTGTTGTACTTTACCTGCATTTACCCTTTACATCTCTATTTCAATGCTTTATGTTTAAATCTTTGACTGT
Organism: Pseudomugil tenellus; assembly: GCA_037177515.1. NCBI lineage: Eukaryota > Metazoa > Chordata > Actinopteri > Atheriniformes > Pseudomugilidae > Pseudomugil > Pseudomugil tenellus. Next base: position 17,447,969 of record JBAMHX010000014.1, on the reverse strand, counting down.
ATAAATACTGGACAGAGGATACGTCACGTTACCCATAGGTTTCTTAAGATCGGATTTGAAGCCCACAGGCGGGTCTTACCGTCGCCATCTTGGTGTTTTGTCATTATCGGAAAATCCAAAAATGGGTGAAAAGGTGGAGCTGAGAGGGCTCCGTCACGGAGGAGCCAGCAGGAAGTATGCAGCTGTAACCAGTGATAACGCTCTAACACACATCAATCAAAAGCACAGGCCTCTAAATTTAAGATTAAAATAAAAAACAAAACCGAAGCTTTAGAACCCCCCCACCCTCTCCAGAGTTGTCATGAAAATTTGATCTATGAAACTGAAAAAAGTGTTTGGAGCCTCTCTGTAAACATGTTTATTTCAGTTGTGAAATTTTAACATGGGAATCTATGGGGATTGGTCTCTCTTGCAGCCAGTCCTCTAGCGGTGAGGGGTAAACTGCAAGTATTTCAACTTCCTTATTAGCCTCACAAGCTTCAATCTGAGCATGTTATGGGTTCTGGGTTTTGTTAGTTTTGTTTTGTAGACTTCCTTGTTTCCTGTTTTATTTTGTAGTTCTTCCTGTTTTGCCCCATGTTTCTGTTCAACTTCATGTCTTCATTAGTTTCACCTGTGTTTGATTGGTTATTGTGTTCACCTGTTTTTGTTCAGTTGTATTTAAGTCTGTTGGTTTCTGTTCTGTTTGCTGGTTCATTTTGTGTGTCCTTGTGGCATGTGTTAGTCGGTCGTTTTCATTCTCTGCGTTTTCTTGTTTCCATTAAATTAAGTTATCTGCATCCCTGCTGCCCTCCATGTCTGCATTTGGGTCCACACTTTCCAGCGATCGTGACAAATTATTTGCTTAAAACCCAATACCCCAAATAGGAAACTGCTCTAATCTCTAACAGCTGCCTTGAGTGATTGTCTGACGCATGCTTAAATAGTGGAGCACCGACTGGACAGCAAAGTTTAGGCCAATCGCAGATGGGTGATGGCACAGCCAACTACTTCCAGAGGGGATCCAGACAGCTAACTAATAACCTAGTTGCCTAGTTGCAACCAAACACAAAAATCTGAATTTATATACAGAAATGTCAAAGCCTAGGGCCATGACAACGAAGAAAACTGAATTACTACTTGTTGATTGGTGTTGTTATCAATTCCTTTAGAAAAAAAAGTTTTTTTTTAGAATGTGAAAATAAATATGAATAATACTGGTGATTTAGGTTCAAAGCAAAGCAAAATGGAACTCGCTGTTTTCGCTGATTTCCTTTTGCCTCTTGTTTTCACAGATATATCGGTGAGTCTGCTGTCGCTGGTAGTAACTGCCTGTGGCTTGGCTCTCTTTGGCGTTTCTCTTTTTGTTTCTTGGAAGCTCTGCTGGATACCATGGAGGGAACGTGGTGTGTCCCCCACCACCAAAGACGTTCATGGTCACATCAACCCCACCATGAGCCCTCCACCTCGACAGCTGGCACCCAGACAGCCAGTCTACACAGCTGTGGACCCCCCAATGCACAACCGCCGTAAATCATCACATTGTTCCATTGTCAAAGAGCCAACTCCTGTGGCATCTGTTGTGTCAGTGGAGGCTCCTGTGACTCCTGTATCACCCCCACCTGTGGTCATGGCCACACCAGAGGCAGCTATGAAGATAAGCCACACATCTCCAGACATACCACTAGAAGCCCAGAGTAAAAGCCGAGAAAATGGGGTTCACACAAACCCTCGTATGCAGAGGCAGACTACGGAGCCTGCACCAGGTGGTGGCCCAATGTCTGAAATGGGGTGAGTATAAACTATGTTTTGGATGTATGTTCCATCTGGAGTTTGGGAACATTTTTATTTGACTTTATTGGTTGTTGCTTTTAACATTTTACTCCTCACTTTCTTTCTTAATGGATTTTTAAAAAGGAG
>JBAMHX010000014.1:17417740-17428866 GCA_037177515.1 Pseudomugil tenellus | reverse complement strand
TATATATACATCAGAAGGAAAATGAAATCTTACTGGTGTATTGAACTTTGATCAGCCAACAGAGAGAATTCCTGTCCTTTTCTGTTCTTCTCCATCATGGTATCAGAGTAGATACAGTAATCACCCTGTGGATGCTTATTTTGCCTTATCATTATATTAAAATTCAAATCTATCCAACTTTAGTCAACAGCGTTGGAATTAGCCCAAGTTTAGAACGTCTAGCCTGCAAAGCATGATTATTTTGATGTAAACATTTCTAAAGTACATTGTATTTAAATGCACATTCAAAGAGCTTATTACATGGATGTAGGCACCAGGACTTGCTGACAGGTTAAGTAACACTTCACACTGATCACAATAATTTAACATGCCTTAAATCTACTTGGTGCATTTAAAGATAAGTTGTGTGACTACTGTATACTTGCAATTTATATCACAAAAAGACTTGAGTTCATCTTGAGAATTTGGAAAGTTGTACTACCTGCCATGGCTTTATTTTTAGTCAAGAATGAAGAATGAAGCTGGCAATGACTTTACAACAGTGGTTGACGCAAAAAGCTAACTCTCTCTCATTCTTTCACTGTATATAGACATATTGACGAGTGACGTCACCATTACCTGTTCATTGAACTAGTTTGGCGGCTGGCGGCAGAAAGACACATCCGCCACTGCCATTTTGTTTATTAACAAGAGCGTAGCATCATCTATTTGTACAGTTTTTATGGTTTGTTAACAAAGATTATGCCGAGTTTGTGTAGTGCAGCAGGTTACACAAACAGAACATTATGAATGTGCCTTCTTTACGCTAAACATGTTTATGATCATGAGTACAAGCAGTGGACACAATGTGGTTTTTGCCAGATGTAATCCTGCAGGGATCCTCCAGCCTTAAACCTTTTGTGCGTCGTCAGCTGTCACTCCTTTTTGTGTGCCATACACACCACTGAATTGAGTTGCTCTGCAGATTGTTGTGGATTTTATAAATAGTAAACCTCCTCGATAATAAATGTCTGGTAGAACCATCTAAGCTGGAAAATTAAGCAAAAATCACTGTGTCCAGGGTGTGTGTTGGGCATGGACACGCAGATATCCGACACACACGCTGGCAGTCAGCTCCTTTCAGCCTCATTTAGCAGAAATTTAAGAGGTGCGGACAGAAGAACATAACTCCGTAGGAAGTATAGCGAGTCATTTGCACTGTAGTATAAAACGTCATGAACGTACCCACAAATGAAAAAAAATGTATCCATCCAGCGATTTGTAAGCTTTCAAGGCTTCGGCTTAAATAGTTCCAAATGTCGTCATGCTGCACAGGCGGCCACTGCAACACGTTATAGTCCCACTACTTTTTGTCAATTTCAAACAAATCAGGCAACAAAACACCACGCACATACAACTTCAGTTTATACCTTTCACGATCCCTCTACACTAAATGGTCAAGATTGTTCACTGTTGCTTTTAAGCGACTGCATTTTAGCTTCTTTGCAAGTACTATCTTTTGCCCCCAGCTAGTGCGCATAACCGGGATTAACCAAATGTAAACAATAACAATCAATGTTATTGTTATTGTTATATATATATGTACAGTATATGTGCATATACATACACGCACATATATCCATCCCCCATTGGATCAGCTGCATTGTTGGGGGAGAGCAGCTAAATGTTGATGTGATGACGTAGTGGCTGCAATTGCATTTGAGCAGTCACCAGTACTTTGACTTAAATGCTTTTCAATCTGCTAGAAATCATATTAGTCGGCTGCTTCTTATCGACTTATCTGAAGAGTTTATGTCTTCATCTAATTAAGAACAGTGCTTCCTTAATAGCACCATGCTTAGGTTGAGTTATTTCATAACCTAAGCCATTCTTGGGTATTGGTCCCCGATCCTTTACTTCACCACTAGCTTAAAATCATATTTTAATTTCACTCTAGTGAGCCTTGTATCATGGTAATAACCAGTTATAGCCACAGCTGCCAAAAATGTCACAGAAGATTATCCTCTATATTATAAGTCCAGTCTTCCCAATTGTGTAAAGTATTGGAGATTTTAACTTATATATAAGAAGGTTTTTAGTAATCCTATGTTGCGTACGTTTCATATGCACTATAGACTTCCAGCGGTGGAACTTAGGGAAGTTGACAGGAACACAGTTCTGGCATATATTAGATGGATCCAAGGTGTCCACTGCCAAGGCCTGCCAGCTCAGCCTGTCCTTATGCTGCACTGAGTGTCATGAGGGCAAGCCTCCTATTTAGACAAGGGAATGAAAGATGGGAGGGAAATGTATTATGCATGTGAATGCTTGGGGGAGCCAGGCAGCTGCTCTAACAAGCAAAGTCGCTTTCACAGCCTCGTCTTCCTCTCACAAATATAGACTGAACCTCTGAAGCTAATAGAGTTTCTTTTATTCACATTTCTTAGTTCATTTGTTACAGAGACCATTTGCAATATTTTCAAAACAGTTATAACACTTTATGAACTATTAATAATTATAACACATAATTCCAGTTTTACCTGTTCATGAAAGGTCATACAATGCTTCTAATTTTTTCTTAGGTTTCTTCTGTACAGCATGTTTTATAGTCTTCCTTACAGGAAACATCTACATGTTTTAAACTTAAGCCTTAAAATTGATTTTACTAAATAGATTTATTTATTTATGTGTCAGCGGAATGTTTATTGTTAGTTTTACCGCATGCAGTGAAGAGAGAAACACGAGAATCGAGAACTTAACACTGTATCTTTTATTCCTATTTTTTTTTTTTATCTTTCTTTGTTTGTTTTAAGAAGATGTACACTTTGAATGTTTTTGCTTTAGCTTAATACAATATTTAGTAGATGCAAAATATTACCTGCACTATATCAGACCATATCCAAAAAATTCAGACGATATACATCTCCAAGATCAGTGGACCTTTGATGGACTGGTGACCAGTCCAGACCGTGCACTGCCTCTTGCCTGCTAATTGCTGGGATAGGCTGCAGCCCCCCATGAACCCAAACTGAATTAGGCAGTATAGAAAGTAATAAATGAGTAAAGATCAGGAGGCTTCTGCGAAAACATTCCCGGGTTACATGCTTCTGGGTGACAAAGCACTGATTGGGAATTACGTGGACAAGATTCCTGCATTTACATGTCAGCTATGACTGGGATGATGAGAGAACAGCCGAAGTAAAATACACCTGAGAATTATTTGTTTCTGTAACAAATTTGTTTTTCATATTTTACTGCTTCTTTCAGTAATTCAGTGTATTTATACTTATGTATGTATGTATATTTTATGAGGCCTTGAAATTATTAATTTATCAGAAATTAATCCACACAGAAGTTGGAAAATAACTAAGTATTCAAAATTTCTATGGTTTTTACTAAATAATTTAAGCTAATAGATTAATTTATGACCGTCCACCAACATTGTAGTATTTCTTACTTTTTTGCTCGAACTTGGTCTTGGTTAGCCACATTTCAGTAAACAAGTTAAGAATTAATTCCATTTCTCTACCATCACAAGGACTAAAAGCAAAATCTTCTGCTCAGCAAATTCTAATCCAGTGAGTCAGCTAGCCAGGTTCACTGTTGTGACCGTCTTGTCTATAAAAACTTGGCTGGTCATCACATTTATGTAATTAATAGCTCCATGCCTGAGCTGGATTTACTTGCAGAGGGGGGTCATATCCCAGTAAAGGTTACTGGGGATAAAAGGAGCAACCAAGCACAAGATTTCCTGCTAGAAATAATTGTACCAATCTTCTCTTTCTGTCCGCTATTTTGATGAGTCTGATGCTTGAATAATGTTGTGGACTCAGATGCTGACTGCCAACCAATTTCTAAAAGACGTTTATTTACTTTGGATCTTTATATATTGTGTGTGTCTGTGTGTCAAAAGAAACAGAAATAAAAAATACTTGGAAGTAAATGCCACACTTAGGCCTCAGATAACAAATCACTTATCACAAGATTACAACAAGATTTTATTAGGAAGATATTATCTATTGCTTTTATTAGTTTTGTTAGAATTTTTCATCACATATAATTTTACCAAGACACATTTATGAAGGAAACAACTGATACATTTCTTTTCATTGCACTATAAGAATGAGCATTTAAAGCCACGTTGCTATAGCATAATACAGTTGTTAATAATTAAGCAGTCAGTCAAGCTTTAATAACATGAATGTGCTTTTTTAACTGACTTCAAAACATCACACAACTTGCCCTATTCACAGGCAGACCTCCTATTAAAGCCCTGTTAATGGCTCTGCATCAATTTATTCAAAGCAAACACAAAACCTGTGGAATACTAAAATAGGAATTAAGAATTAATTTGGTGGATGATGGTGATGCAAATTAAGGCCGATGTCAACCCTAAATGAAATGCACTTTTGCCACAGTTGCGGTCCTCCCTTTCAGCACTAGAGGGATAGAGTTTGTGACTGGAAGAGATTTGTACTGTTACCCTTCTAGTGGTAGTCATCTGAGGGATCAGGGGACATTTGAGAATGAGAGTCTAAAATTACCTGAGGAAAGGTCTTAGAGGTTTCAAAAAAGAGAAATTGGGTTTAAATTTTCAGATGGACCTCCAGTTGATGGTTTTGAGTTTACAAAAAAGCTTTTCACATAGTAGTAAATTTGAGTCAAGAGTAGAATGATTCACCAAAAACAAACTGCGGTTGGAGCAAATTGAACTCTAAACTAAATTATTAGTAAAAACCCACAAAAAAAAATGAAATAATAATAATGGCCATGTTGTCAAATGATTGTCATGAGTACTTTGTGACCATTTATCCTGTACTCACTTTTACCCTCCCATTTTGTCAGTTTTTAAAACTGAAAATTCAACATATATCTGGTTTATAAAGCCACAATTGATGAGCATTTGATTTATTTTATGCTTTTTTTTATTCTTTTGTATTTTATTATCACTTACCTATGCTGTCTCCTACTGTTTGGTTTCATGTTTGTGTTCTCGTTCTCAGATGTAAGTCGCTTTGGAGCAGAACAGAATATTTAATATAGGCAGTGATGGAGTGACTTACAATGTAAAATAGTTACATTCACTTTTACAGAGAAATAAAATGTGTTTGGGGAGCCCACAAAACAGCACCGCTTTGGTTGAAAAAATGTTTTGAATGATTTGCCGGAAACAAAATATTGTTGCCTTTTGATGGACAAACAACCTGTCTAGGGTGTACCCAGCCTCTCAATGAATGTATGAATGAATGAATGAATGAATGAATGATAACATTTTTATGTAAAAGGTTATTAATATTCCAGACCCTCCTAAATATGTGGATGTTTATCTATTGCAACTACACTGCAATTATATTATTTTTATGCAATAATGGTAATGTTAATAATTGTATGCAATAATTAAGTACAACAGAGTTTAAATCTATGAATAACATGGCATTTTGACCACTTTTTGCATGCTATTTATTCCCATTTCAAACTTTTGCTGCATTGCACCTTGCCGAAGCCTGTAAGTCAAATCCGTAACTTATGTAACAGATAAATAATAGTATCTGTATCCTCTGTGTTAAGAAAATAATGCACCTCACCCCCACTCCTCTACCATTTTTTTCTTTGCTCTGTTACTGTTGCCTAAATCAATGGCAGCATAAAAAAAGAACATACACACACACACACACACACACACACACACACACACACACACACACCTACAAAAGATGTTTAAATCAGTTTTATCTCTCTAAAGTCCTGCGTAAAAGAGATTTTTGGTCTTGTTCAAATGGTATAAACTATTTTGAAATACATATATTATGACAATCCAAGAATGGTTTCTTGTTTTGAAAAATAAGCATGTTTAAGACACTTAATACTCCCATCTATAAAGATGCATGTGTGTTCATGATTCTGTACCACACATCGGTTTTTTTTTTTTTTTACAGTATGAGAATAGCAAAAAACTATCAGAGGTATTCTTTGGTAAAAACAAAAGAGAGGAGGGTGGAGAAAGGCGAACCGAAAGAGGTTAATGACTTGTGTAATCACTAAATGAATCATCATGATGCAGAATCATTAACTATAAATCACATTAACTAATGTAAACCCCTAAAATGATAATAAAATGAACATATTAGTGTCTAGGTGTAGAGAATAAAGACCTCTAATAGTCATGCCATATAATGGGAGGGATAGATTAATTTATATCAGTTTTTTTTTTACTTTCTCTGTAAAATTATGTTTTAGTCTTGAGAGTCATGATGTTGTAGAGGGCTAAGCAATATTTTGTTTCTACCAGTTAGGACTAATGGTAATAAATTTGATTCAGCTAGACAACTGAAACTGTTTGGGTTATAAAATTTGCTGCTGCACTGGCTTCTACAAGTGTTGTGGCAGAATTTTTAAATTTCACCCTAAGGATCATCCAAGCCGGATTCTTTACTAGGTGCTGATAATATTACAACGGTAAGAAACCTTTTATATCATAATCAGTTGTGAAAGCTAAGAAATTTAATCTTTACATTATGTACTTTGTTTTATACCATATGCAGAATAAAGAAACACAATTGTGATACAATTTCCTAAAATAACATAAAAATATGTATTTGCTTATCCAGCCAGTAAGTAGCATTATCATTATTTGTTTTTGTTTTACATCCTTCTGATTTGCAAACTTCTAATTTTACTTTACCGCATTTTACCGCAAAGGAAAATGTTGCAGTTGGTGAAAGAGTTAACAATTATCTAAAGTTAAACATCTATAATATCCTTTGTAGTATCAACTCAGATTGTTCCCACTGAGATTTGGAAGAAAAATTCTTGTTGAAAAAATCTATTATAATATAAACCAGGGTATATGATCTCTTTTTTTTACCTTGTCTTGTCCAGCATGAAAGCAGGCAGAACTAGAAAAGCCCCCAGAGAGCACAGACCTCCGCCAAGTAACACAGTCGCCTAAAAGTGGCTAGCAGCAATAGGAACCTCCCATTCCCTTGGGCCCCCAGGAGAAGGACAAGCCAGGGGCAGTCGCCCCAACCACCAGTACCTGCAGCAAAATCTCCCTCCCACTAACCACACATGCCAGTGGTGGAGGGAGACCCCAGGCTCAATGCCCCCCACCCCCCCCCCATATGCCCACTGAGGACATGGCACAGTGTCTCCTCCATTGCCCATTGACACATGTACACAACTGTACACACAAACATTCCACCACCTTCTGACCACTACCACCCCCTGAGTAAACACCCACCCCCTCACAGGATATATGATCTTAACATACACACATTGATAACGGATGTAATTGTCCTATAGTATCAATTTCTTTTTATTATTATGATGTAAGGAAGAACTAAATACCGTTCTGCTTTCTATAATAATAGTTGGTAACAATAGAAAAATGTGTTGGCATGCCAACGGAAACTATCACAGATTTCTAGTTCATCACTAAGCAGTTAGTCAACAACTGAGAAATCCCTGCTTGTATATGTTTGGTAAGCACAGTAATAAATCTAATAGTATTAAAAGCACACTAGATGTTAAGCTTGCTTTAAGTTGCACATATAGGAGGTAAATGGGTTTGCCTTTTTTATTTACCAGTCCCTTTACAAAAGCATACACATGATAAAACACCTGGTCTTGTGCACAAATCCACAATCTACCATCTGCAGCAATGATGTCAGCTCCTCTGTGGGTATCCGTTCCCACCTCAACATCTTCTGCAATCATTGATATTAGATGGAAGAAAGAAGGTTGATGAAGAAGGGGGTGTGCAGAATGTGAGAGAGAGGAGATGAAGATCCCTGTGGTGAAGATTTCATGTAGTTGGAAGCTCCCCTGAGAAACAGTCTGAGAGCAACAGAAAGGAGGAAGACTGCAGGACCATGTGCCGTTTCTCTTTTGTATGCCACTGCATAATTATCAGTCCAGCAAAGAACAACCAGCTGCTCACATTAAGCACACAGCATCAAATTAATATTGCACAATTGCATGACAGATGTGAGTAAATAGTAATAAAGGAAGCATCTCCTACAACTGGTTGAAATGTCGTGTTTGTTTCAAACTTTTAGGTTGTTGAGTTTTTGTTCATTTTCCTTTTCCAAAGCAGTGAAAGCAATAATCATAAGTGACGCATGAGAGTGGAGACGATTTAAAAGTTTAATGATATCATCATCTGATTTATTTTTCATCTGTTAAACCATTTGACATTCACAATCTGAAATATATTCATGTTTACTTTTTTTTTTTTTTTTTGCTTTTTTTGGTCTTCAGTGCATTTTCAGTCATGAATAAATATGCAGCATAAGTCCAAACAATAACATCTTAACATCAAATGAGTTAAAGTACACTCAACTGTGAAGACCTGAATTAGCTCTAAGATGATAACTAGTGTCTTTGCACTTGTAAAATAGAAAAAATACAATCTTGAACAAGAGTGTATGTATTCAAAGGAAAATTTATTGCTGCAAAAGAGCACAATGTTAACCTGCAAGCAACAAGTACCCTGATCACTAAAGCCAGATGAGGCATATTTAGGTGTGGAATTAACCAAACTGCATGCGCACATAAGATAAATATCAGATACCTTATCTGTTTAACTGTTTTCATTGAATGGGCTGTATACCTGCATGTCTGCATCATGGGAGTGAAACAAAATGTACAGGTCAGTGAAGATGAAGTTAGATGCAATGGAGCAGATGAAGTTCAACAGAAGCATGAACCAGAAAGCGAGAAAGGCTGAACTGGTAAAGAGAGCTTCAAATGTGAAGGTAGGGGGTCACTGGAGGAAGTTTGGAGGAGGAAAACACATATAACATGTGACGCAACTCAAGATAAAAGTAACTTTCCAAAAAATGAAACAAGATTTGAAGATACAGATGAAAAGCAAAGATCATGACACCACTGGAGGAAAAACAGACATCAGAGTGTAGTAATACTGCACAGGCCATGAGGTGCTAAAGAGACAACATTTATAGATGACTCCATGATGACCCAGCTTTCAGAAGCTTGGCTGTGGAAGACTTTATACAATACAAAAACAATCCAAAGCACACTGGTGAAATCAGTAGTTTTGTTAAAAAAAAAGTGGAAAAAAGAAAAAAGTGACCTGGTCAAGTGCTGACGGTTGCCAAGAGACCTAAAGACCAACACAAGTCAACTTCTATCTGAGAACTAACAAAATAAAAACTTTTCTACAATAGACCATTTGAGAGGTTACATTGATTTTAATCTTAGTATTAAGACTGTACCAGTTTTCCCAGTATTTTTAATATTTTAAATAGTTTTTTAAACTACCAAATGATTCATCTCACATTTACTGTGAGATTATATCATTTTGAAGACTGTGCTGACCTCAGTGTATATTACACATCACAAAAGTATGAACATGTATTTACACCAGCTAGACGTGGTTTGTAGTTGCAGTATTTGCCAACTTAGAAAGAGCACGTCTATGTGAACCTGGAAACAGCTCTGAGTTCAGTAAAGTGGTAGATTAACAGTAAAAATCCTGCCTTTTACATACAGTACCTCATTCAGTGGTTCACAACTCCAGGGGTTATTGTAATTGTAGATGATTGCAGCTGAATGAATTACTTTCATGACTGACACCCTTTGTGTGTAGCGACAATCGGTCTAATTGGTTGCCAAATGCTGAGAAGCATTGAACCTCCCAAGTGCCTTCGGAGTACTGTGGAAACAGAGGAAGTATCGTATCACACTGTATGACTATGTTAAGCTGACTCAGAGGATTTAATACCAGTTAGCATGAGTTTAAACTGCTTAGACTGGATTTAGATTATTGTGACAACTAATTAAAGTGGATATGCAACAATTTAGTTTAATGAAGGAAGGTGTGAAGTTGTGAACAGGGAGATGAGACAGATTGTTACATTTAGTGATGATACCATGTATTTTTTATTTAAAGTACATATTTGTATTTTAATGTCATTTTCACTTTGAAATTATTTTGCCTAAACTGTTAAGCAAAGGCCCAGATGTGCAGACATCTGGGCCACTGCCTACATGAAGACTTAACAAATGGTTCTTAAAGTGAGACAGAAGAGAAGATAAAGTAATTTGGATGACTCATACTGTAATGAGACCAAGTAATGAAATAAAGAGCTACGTGATGGAAAATTGCATCTCCCAAAAGAGCAGCAGGACAAAAGAAGTGTTTTCTGTGATGTTATTTACACAGCAAATGAGAAAAAAAAGGCAGATGTCCTTCTGATGTCACATCTTCTTACTTTGTTCTTATTTCCTTATTATTATTCCTGTTATTGTCGTAAATGGTTAACTCCTATTTTTATTTATATTTCTTAGAGATGGAAATTAGCTTAGCTATAATCTTCTATGCATGCAATATATATTAAGGAGAGGGGTGGGGAGGTTGCTGAATAAACACAAATATATTAGAGTTCAACTCAGCAAGTTATACTTTAATCTGAGGATGGAAGTGTCAGTTGGTTTCATTGGCCCCAAAGATAAGTTGCCGGGTGATAAGATCTTTTATTGAATTAAATTCCATGCTACTAAATGTTATGTTCAAGTAAGAAAACATCATTTTTATAACAAGAGATAAGGGACCTTAATTATTTTGTTTCTGTAACTCACTGTACTCCCTCTTGTAGTATTTCTTTCTTCTGTCTTTATGGAGGAAGGAAGAGTCGTCTTGCAAAAAACCTGCAGCATAAGTTTTACTTCTGTCACGATATTGTACTGTCATTAAACAAAGTGTCTTCTCAATGCAGTTCCTGAACCTGCAAAATTATATAAGACAATATGCACACACACATATTAGTGCCAAAATGCAAGATGAAAACCTTTGGTGTGCCACCTTTCAGCTGTTATGCCTTGGACTGGTCCGTCTACAGACCTGCAACTGGAAGTTAACCGAAGGATTTTCATCCTGAGTGAAGTGCAGTACATTAACACTTCCCAGAGAATAGCAGATTTGTGCAGAACTCTTTTACGATTATGTGGTTTTGGCTGACAATGGATTATAAGGACAGTTTGGGCTTTATGTGAGGAGTAAAGATGGCTGGATTCACAATATGTCAGCTAAGTTTACCAAGTTTACCTATAGATAGATAGATAGATAGATAGATAGATAGATAGATAGATAGATAGATAGATAGATAGATAGATAGACAGATAGA
>JBAMHX010000014.1:17399983-17415090 GCA_037177515.1 Pseudomugil tenellus | reverse complement strand
ATGTACATGTCCTGGGTCTATTGCATAGGATGGTGGGAGGGGGGAGGAAGATGATGGGCTTCACAAACCATAAGTGTTCATTTTCTTCAGAACCAGGTCAACAGCCAAGATGTATCTGTACGGAGAATGGGGGGGAGGGGGACTGAAGTGGGAATGAAGTTCGTTGTGCATATTAAAGCATACCGTGTAGTGCTTGTCAGGTAATGCATGTTTTGAAGGAAAATCTTGGAGAGAGATGTGCTTTTAGGTACAAAAAGGTTGGCTGTGGGTTTTTTAGCAGTCCGTGTGTGAACATGATTTAGAAGGAGGAAACAGAGTTATGAAGGAGTATGGCATGTGAATGGGATGTAGCTCACAAGCATTCATACTTGCTTTTTACTGGAAATTGTTGAAAAATGATGAGAAAACAGGGAAAAAAAGCTTTAAACCTCATATGAAAATGTACTGAAAATATGCCGTCCTCATTTCTGCATTTAACGTAGAGGAAAAGTTAGCGCTTTTAACCGTTTGCCATGATGTGTTTGCCTGTTTAACATTTCGGCTGACACAGTTATTATCCACTTTGCCCATGTTACCTGGAGTATGACAAGCGCTGCTTCCCCAAACCTCCTCTTTTTTTCTTCTTTTTAGATCGCAGATTTGCCCTAATCTACATTTCAAAGACCTGGCAACCTTTTAGAGATAACTAACCCTGCATGATAACTGTCTATGGCTTTCCCTGCACCGTCTCAGCCTGAGTGACTTTGCACTGCACTCAGATGCTATGCTATTTAGTGTAATCATCGGCATCCTATTATTGAGCCGCTAGATTTTCTAGCATTAGGGAATAGTTATCTGACAGGAAGTGACTATCACACTGATCCTTAGACAGTTTGGGGGAGGTGGATTTACCAGACAACAGACTTGCTGTTTGCAGTCCACAATCATACTCAATAGATATGAAACAGAACTTATGCATGCTGAAACATGAGCTAATGCTAACATTTTAAGACAAATCATTGAGGTTGAGCTGTAGCTTTCATCAATAATCAAAAGCACCTCCTACAGCAATCTCAAACTTTCTCTAATTTCGCAGTTTTTCTTCCTATTAATTTGACTCCCCTGTGATTGCTGAATATTTATGAAAGGGAATCAGTGTTAGAGATGGGGTTAAAGTAGGTTCATCTCACTAGAGAGGGAAAAGTTCTCCCACTTCCATCCCTTATATTATATGAAAAAACAGCATATTAGAAGGAGTTTTTATTAACATATTAAATTTAAAATGTGATCCTTTATCTGATAGTACAAACAGAAAAAAGCAAGACACAAATGAAAATCTGAACATAATTTAATCATTTCAAGATGTTTTATTAATGTATTAACTAAATTGATCACTCACATGAAAAAAAGCAATGATACTGCTACATTCGCACAAATTTAGATCAATGAAATCCTAATCAGGTGTTTCAGATTTGGTGCCAAGGATCAGGAAATCCTGACTAAGTGGACCTTGCCTTATTCAAACCTCCATACTCCTTATCCCATATGTTCTGCTATTAAAGTGTGTAGTGTTATCATGCCAAGATCTAAAGAGCTCTCTAAGGCCGTTAGAAAAAAAAAAAGGTTGTGAAGGCTTATGGATCTTGCAAGGGACTTAAAAAGCCCTCTACATGAAACAAGATAAGTAATTAGACTTTGAGGTATAGCACAAGTGGTGTAGATAGGTGGCCACTCCTGCTAATTCAGCTCAAAAGTGGAATGTTTATGGGAAAAAAGCATCCTGAATCTAATCACAGATCAAGTAACTCTTACTGCTTTGGATGTTAGAATGTTTTTTCACTATTTAGATTTGCATGAAAAATATGCAAACGTAGATGTTGCTACCATTTGAATTCAAGGAATCTGGAAATATTAACCAAAGATAAAGAAATTTGAGGATAAATGTTTGGTTTAGTCCAAAGATAAAATTCGAAGTATAAGAGGAATAGATTTGCTTTGCTGTTTTGAGGACTGGACATCTAGCAGTTACTGGGAATTCTACAATATCTTAAATAGCATTAGACAATATATTATTGCTGAAATCGAAATTGAAAAAGCTTCCCTGACCAGTGAATGATTAAATAAATAAATAAATGTTTAATGTACGTTGAATTGACCATTAAAGCTCACATATTAATTCCAGTAAAATATATACTGATTGAAACCCATATGAGAGAATCATTTCTCATAAAGCTTTAAATTAAATGCTTTACAGTGATGTGTAGCCTCAAGTGGCAACTCTTAGATTCAATATATAGAGAATGAAGGTCTTTCTGTGTGCAGTTGTTATGTTCACCAATAACATTCATGTCAGATTATCTTGTTATTGTAAATCTGATACAAAGAGTAAATGAAAGCATAAGTAGTAATTTGCCTTTCATGCTAGCACACTATCCATAATACCCTGCACCTTGCTTAAAATCAGTTATAGGTTCCACTCACACCTGCAGCCCTAAAGTGGATTAACCAGTTTTCAGCCATTTGTTTTCAGCCAAGTTAACAATTAAGCCAAAGTACTCGCACAAAACATAATCTGTGTCACATCTAGAGTGCTCTACTTTTTTTGTAAGCTGGTTTTCTGGCTTCAAGGTTGAAAAAAAATGTTTTATTTAATTGCTGAACTTTGAAAACTGTTACAAATGGCTCAAAGCCAGGATTAAATCTTCATCTCCAACTGTATGGCAAAGCTTAACTTTCAGAAGGTTTTGCCGTTTGTTTCCCCTTTCCAAACGCACAAAGCATCCTGGGCCATAAGGCTGCAGTAGTTAAATTTTTCATGATTTCTCATAGGAATAACTAATTAAGTGATGCTCCTCTGGGTTTCACTCATGTGCTTAGTCTGAATGTAGTTAGGCAGTGGCCCCTATGGGTTGCTATCTGTAAAACAAAGCTGATGTTGCTGCAAAGCCATACTGTATTTCTTCTGTTGCTGTAGGGGCAGAGAAGTCAGACTTCCCCTGTGAGACGCACAGAATACAAATAGGTTTCTGTAAAATGTGCTGCAAATTATGAGTGACTCAGGGAAATATGCTGCAGGTCATGTGTGAAGACACTGGCACACAGGCTGCACGAGCGCACTAATACAGGTTCATAATGACACAAACACGCACATAAGCGCACCAGTTTACATACACAAACGAGCACTGGCGCGCGTTCATCGGATCTCGCCTACCTGCTTATCTACCAGCTGCTGCTGCTGGTGGTTGTGCTGGTAACGCTGGTGGAAGCCGTTTGACAGCTGACCTCTTACGTCGCTCTTTAACTTGATTTCTGCCTTTACCTCTTGTAAGACGGCTTCCACAAATGTACTCGTATTTGTCCTCGGGTTATGGGGCGTGAGTGTTGTTGTGACTGTGAGTGTCTCAAGAAAGTGGGGGTGGGGGGGCGCTGTACTCTGCCCTGCTCTGCTCGGTGCAGGACGCAGGAGACAGTCGCTCTCCAAGGTGCTGAAAGTCGGAGCGCTCCCGCCTCAGTCTCGTCCACTGACGATGAACGCGACCTCCAGTGACGACTGGCTTCAGTCTCTATTGGCTTAATTTTTCACACTCTTTAACTTGTACAGATGTGGATTTTTATTCGTCATGCAACCGCTGGATGTACCCACGCATATGTGCAACAAGACCGACAGACGGTTTCTAATTTTCACCTGCATTATATGGAAATACTGAATTGACTGTGGATTCTCAGGGAATGGGTTTTTTCCTGCAGTTTTTTTGCTCTTTCCCCCTGTCCTATGCTGTTGGACGTTAACTGCTGAATTGTCTCGAAAGGTGAGTCAGATGAGGATATATAATGAAGAAGACCTACTTTTTTATGGATGTCATTTTATTTGCACTGCAAAATGGGAAGGAAATCTCCAAAAAAATAATCGCTTTTAAACCCATAAAACACGACAAAAGGGGAATTACAGTATGCTGTGGAGCCTGGTGAATTAACCGTGGGGATAGAGTGAAGTTTCCAATATAAAAAAGACGACTATCTGTGATCCGTTCGAGCCCTCTGTTGGGTTCATACTAAGAGGATATCAAGCAATTTCGCCTCGGTGAGTTTGCCTTATGGCTTAACGCACATTGTTGTTGTCACTGAAATGTTAGCTGCTCTCACAATAAAGATGACTCAAGCAAACATATGTCTTATTCTAAACCCCGTGCATCCTTAGCTACGGGGGCATTTTGCGGTTTTTTTTTCTTTCAACATAAAAAGGTGTGATGCATTTTGGGTTGAATGATTGCGCATTTGGCAATATTTCGGGGTATTTGAACGGTACACGATTGATTTAATACTACAAATGAGCTTACTAGGAGGTCCAAAGCAATTCAAGTTATGAGAGTAATTATTTTATCGGAGAAGATGTGAAAACCACTAAAGCTACCTGTTGTCTTTGCTGCTTCTCATAAAGTTTTAAAATGCAACATATATAGGAGTCCCTTTTATTGAATGTAGGAGATATTATACACTCCACCCACTTCAGATAATAAATGTTATCAGTATTTTCAGTGATACTGCTGTTGCTGTGATTGAGAAGGAAAATAATTAGCATATGATGCCGCACTAGCACTACTCTGCCCATAGAGCACATATAGCTTATCTCAGGGGCTTTGTCTCTTTGCTTTGATACATGATGACACTTACCTGTTGAGCAGACTGGGCTGCAAAAACAAATCAATTTTAGTTTGAATGACATACAACATTTGTAAGACTGTTGTGAAATACTTGTTTACAACAAAAGAAAATATCCATTGAACTAAGGGAAAATGAAAAACTATACCAGGGTAGTGTTAGTTTATGCAAAAGAGCAGAAGTGGAATCCCCATAAGCGTGTTTTTCCTCCATTTTTCTCTTTTCTAATGCAGCCCATCTCCTTATCTGATGATGGTGATAATAATGCCTAGGACAGATCCGGAGAGGAGCTCAGAAATGACATCCACACAGTTGCGTTGAATGTGGACGTCAATGCCGCGGCGAAGGATGGGCCCTCACCCCACGGCCGCGTTCATCCTCCTTCTGTTGGCCCTGAGCGCCGTGTGTCCGGCCACGGTGGGTAACCCTGAGGATTACACCGCGGACGAGGCGGAGCGAACCGCTGCTGAGAACATCGTCTTTGATGACTACCGGGGCAAAGGGTGCGTGGACGACAGTGGTTTCGTGTACAAAATTGGGGAACGCTTCTACCCGGGACACTCGAACTGCCCGTGCGTGTGCACAGAGGACGGGCCCGTATGTGACCAGCCCGAGTGCCCGAAACTGCACCCCAAGTGCACCAAAGTGGAACACAACGGATGTTGCCCCGAGTGCAAAGAGGTGAAAAATTTTTGCGAATACAGAGGGAAAACGTATAAAATACTGGAAGAATTTAAGGTAAGTTGCTACTAATGTTTTTACAAAAAGTCTGACAATAATTTTGACATTTCAGCTCTTTTTTTATGCACATCTGAAACACTCTTTCGAGTCTAGATTTTGAAGTATCTGTTGTTCTGGTTCAGTTTCAAGATAATTCAAAGTGTATATTTGATAGTATTGTGGCTCCTGAGACGTCATCTTCATCAGCAATCACACCAGCAGCATTGCTTCTATGTTAATGACCATCTGATAAGCTATGTAAAACACAATCTGATATCACATGTTACACTGTTTGGAAGCTGAAGCAAAGACTTTCTAGTTGTAGCAAATACTCCATTGTTATTTGTTCTTTTGTTTTGTTTCAATTTGCAGTTTTTTTTTTTTCTTTCAACTTGTTGAAGTGTAATCTACAATTGTATTTATAACTAGCTGTAAATGGGAAAAATGCATTCAGGGTTATTATGGTTAGGATTAGTTAAGATTGCTTTGGGTTTAGATTATTTCTTGGCATAATGTTGGAAGTATCATAAAAATGTTTATTGGCCACGGGCACCAAGATGGCTGCTTCCCAGGGTGATGTCATCCCCACTCCCTGCCTCATCAACTGAACGTTCACCCAATTCTAACCTGACAGATGCTACAACAGTATTTTTATACACTGATTTGTGGACACAGAGTCATCTCTGGCAGATCTACTTTCCCCTGTGTCCACTGCAATGTTTTTTCATGCTGAGGGTTTCTACCCATCAGACCAGTGTCTCGGCCGCTGTTTTGGAGCATGACAGCACTGCTAGATAACAAATGACACTATAGCAACATGACAACTACAGTCTGTGTTTTAACTGTTGCTACCCATGAGGAGACCTCCTCATTGAAATTCTGCACCAGTGGATTGAGGCTTAGAGTGAATGAAATGTAATATGACACAACATGGCCTAAACGAGCAGCTCTATGGTTAATCATGGAGCTTATTCATGTCTGTGCAAATAAATCAAAGACCAGTTATAGGGTTTGTACATCCATTACAGTTTGACACAACATGCTCCAAGCCTCTACTGGAAAGTTTAATTTTTCAGCACTTGTTGTGATTTGAAATAAGATTATTTGACCTGCTCAACTGATAGATGACTCATGCCTGTTTTACTAGCTGTGATACCTCTGAATTGATGCTCTAGATTAAAAGTTCACATGTTACTAAAGCTTAGAACCATCTCAATCTAGCGAGACAAGTTTTTTGATGGTTATGTAAGAAATTTGCACAAAAGCTGTGATTCTACTGTCCTTGTCTATCCTTATGTGATGTATTTTGTTCAGAAGCTCCTTTCTTCACATATAGGCAGAATCAAAACCCACTGGGGGCTTTGTGGGCAATTTGATCTTCTAATCTAAGGCACAAGAAGGATTTATGTTCATTTGCCTATGAAGAATAATCCTTTTCAATCATCACTTCTGTACAGCCACCTTAAAACAATCCTTGTCTTTCACACATGTCTGTCAAGTGTTCCGAAATCACAGTGGGAAGCTGAAATAGTTATTTATCCTTTTAATGAGTATTTGAGAGATACCTCACAAGTGAATCATAGCTGAAAGCTAACAATAACTATATTCTTCTGCTAAAGTGTCAAATATAAGTGCCCCAATAAGGGTACTGAGATGCTTAAGGTGCTTAACTAAAAAATTAAAATGGAACAAGATGTCCCACTCCTTACTATTTTGTGTCTCGGAAAGGACTACAAACACATTTAGACTTATTTTAGGTGGGAGAAATAAGTCACACGCCATCTTTGGCAAAGTCAATAGAAACGGCCTGTAGGTAGCGTCAGCTGCAATAACACGAGTTGTTATTTTTGCAGTTTTTATACGTATACGTATTTTACCCCATTATCCCTAAGACATTTGTAAACACTTTCAAAATGTCCAAAAAGTTGTTATAGTTGTTTTAAATACATAGATGTGAATTTTTTTTCTATTTATGGTTTCTTTCTCTTTATGAGTCCAAAGATTTTTTTAAATTCATTTGACCCAATTATAACATGGATATTATGAATGAGTTACAAAATTACTATTATATGAGCTATAATACACAAACAATACAAGTTGAGGATTACTCCCAAAAACTTTTAGGCTCTGAAGGGTATTAATTTTCAAATATAATCAAAATAGTGCAAAATGTTTACAATGGAAAAAATATGTTAAATTACTATTTTAAATAAGTGTTGTCTTCCTTTGGTTTTTATTTTAAAATCAGCCTGCTTCTTCGTCTGGTACATGCACTTGAGCCAGCCCAGTAATTAATCCTCATAAGCAGTCAACATGCTTCCTTTCTGAACTGCTTATAGCCAATAGTCATGTATGTTATAGATTTATATATTTACTACTGTGTATTCAGGTCGGTCATGGTGGTGGTACTTTGAAAGCTCGCTATTTTCTCAGATGGTACACACGGTAAAAAGTTTGAGAACCACTGGTGTAGAAGATTTTCCTAAAACATCATCAGATTAAGACCTTCAAGTTGACCAAAAGAACAAAGTGAAAATGAAAGAAGACTGTAGTTACATTACATTACAGTTATTTAGCAGACACTTTTCTCCACAGCGACTTACATCTGAGAATAAGAACAACACAAGCACAAAATCAAACAGTAGAGGACATCATAGATGAGTGCAGTCGAACTGCTGTAGTGTATTTGGGCACAGGTGTTGCCTGCAGTGCTAGGTGCACTGATTTATTTTTTCCTATGTTAGTTCTGCTTGTTTATTCGTGATCAAATATTGTAAATATTGCACACATATTGTACATCAATTGTGCTTTGATGTCATAACCAAACATCTACAAATAAATGTTTCCAGTACATCTTTTTATGAATTCTGCAAAGCAGCTTGGATCAATTTCAATCCATTCCTGCATGTAGAACGGATGTAGGTGGGTCACCTCACCAAAACTCATCTCAGGTTTAGTAAACTCAGGATTTTGTGTTGTAACGTCACTCTTACTTAGCAGCTGTTTGTGTTTTTTGGTTTTGTTTTAGTTTGTCAAGTTTTAGTTGATAATCAGTTCATTAAGACATTTTTCTTGTGAATTTATTAATACAGTTTAAAATTATCTCTAATAGGAAGTCAACTTATTGTCAGTACTACAGAAGTGTCCTTAACCATGATGCTACCACCACCATGTTTTAGAGAAGGGATGAGTTTTTTTATGTTACAATGATGTTTCCTTTTATTCTATTTAAATGAATGAGAAAAAGTTATGTTCTTATATGTTTGTTAAAAGAAATTACCAACAATCCTCAGCAAATTAGTGGGAAGCAGTGTTGTTTTTGTATAGAATGACTTTCGATTTCTTTGTCTTGCGCACTTCAATGTTGTCCAGATGTTGAATGGATTCATGTGGCTATCGTTAGCCACACAAGAGTTGCCGTTAGCTGCTTTACTGGAGAGTGTGGCAGAAGGTCATGTATTTTATCCATTTGTACACAATCTGACTTTGGATTGGTAGATTCCAAATTGTGTAGAGGTGGTTTTGCAACCTTTTCTCTTCTGATTAGCATCAACAGCTTTGAGACATTCTTGAGAAATCTCCTCGGTTCCATGACACACTTCTCGCCACAAACATTATGAAATGATACCTTGGTTAGTCACTGTTCTTATAAAACATGCTCTTTCTTAATTAGATAATTTAGTAAAGAATAATCATTGTTTTTAAAGGTATACCAGGAAATTCTACAAAAGGAGAAGGGGGAGGCAGGGGGGGGTGGGGGTGGGGGGCAGGAATTATGTGAATTCCCTGTGCAAGAAATTTCTGACACATTATTGTACCTGCGTATACTTATCAAATAGGGTTTTATTTTTAAAAAAAATTGCTATAAGTCATAATCCTGGTAGGAGCAGAGTGGGAAGTGAGGTAACACCATTTAAGAGCTGTGGTTATTAAAAAATTATTTGCAGTCCAAACCTGAGAAAGCAATCATCTTTTGTTGACCCGTCACATGAAGCTCCTGCAGCATGTCTTGTAGCCTGTAGTGTCTTTGTTTGAGCCTCATTCTGGCTGCAGGGTAAAGCAATAAATTCCCCTGAGGATGTTTGAACATTGTGTACATGCGAATATTAGCATGCCACTGAGGCAGGGTCCCACGCACATTTGAACCAAATATGTCTGTAGATATTATTTTTTTTCTAGTGGAAATTACTTTGTTTCAAGGTAAAAGGTTGATGCAGTTTTTGATTATTTTTTTTCTTTTTTAATCTTTTTTTATTGCACTGTTTGTTTCTTAGTTTTGCTTCAAATACTGAAACAATAATATACCTGATTTGTCATTTCAGAAACAATTAACAAACAATTAAGATAGGCATCATTTTAGTAATTAATAGAGTAGAAATGTGAAATATTGCTGGTTTCAAGCAATTCAATTAATTTTTTACATTTTCATTATTGTAAATCTGATGGCTTTGAGATTTCCAGTTTAAAGATGTTCCCTTAGGTTGACGGAAATTAGGTGCCTTTTTTTCATACTCTTTTCACAATGTTTAAATTAAATGATAAGTTGCTGAAAAAGTTACAATAATAATTTTCTCGCCAAAAAAGCATAATTATTAGGCTGTAACCATCCTACACACTGATATATCAGCATGAAAGTGACAGCATTGCCATTAATAAGGGGTGTGTGGGATCAGCCCATTTTAAACATATCTGCTTAATCTGTACTGATTGGTGTGTTTACACGTCAGAAAAAATCAAGCTCAGCACTGCCTAGAGATGCAAGCCCCCAGATTTGTGATAGCATAAGCCTGCAATTTGATGTGAGGGCAAATTCATCAATAGTGCTGCTTACTGCCATGCTAACCTAAACCAGGAAAGGATATCAGTTTAGTTCTCAGTAAAATGAAATGTTATTTCATTGCTTATTATGGTTAAACTGATTGAAAGAAAGAGGACATGTTTACCACTGAATGAGCACATCACCCTCTCTTATCTAATACCACATAACTAACTGTTGTCTTTGGAAAATGTGGGTCTTTTCACTCAGAGTAAGAAAGCCCTGGAACCCTGCTGTGCTAACAAATAGAGAAAAAGCCATCCTGCTTTGCAGACTCCTTTTCAGTGATGCCGACAGGTTAACCTTTGGTGTTTGCCTCATTGGCATTTCCTTCACAGTGATTGTGTTGCATTGTGCTGACATCTGCATTTATATTTAGTCAGAGATTATAAAGGCAAAACAAACAAAAAATAAGACAAAGATAAGATTTTAGAGAGGCATAAGTAGAGATGTTACCTGTTTAGATGTTCCTGAAAATAATTTCTACAGAAGAGTGGCTTTTTTCCCCCTTTTCTTCATGCTGAAAATAACATCACACAATATGCCACCCAAAGTGCTATGTAAGTGGAGTATGGAGATATTATCATGCATGTTGTAATGGGCATTCATTCAACATAAAGCTGCTGACTGCTGAGAAGTGTCTGCCTGTCATTTGTTCAATCTAATCCTGACACGTCGGATGGCTCAGCAACCTGACAAATAACACCAAACATTCTCCAATAAACTGAATTATAATTATCTTTTAGTAAGCAATTGTTTTATTTTATTTCATTGTGAGTCATGTATTCAGCATCAGCATATGTTTTCCTCTCCAAGTTTCCAGAAAGTGAAGAAAGAGAGAAGCTCATACACCATGTCTGTGTATCTCTGTCTATAGGGTCAGTGCAGCTGTACCGTATGGGGTAGGTTTTGTTGGCCTTTGATGCTGGGATGTCTGGAATCTGATCTTATGTGTGAATAATTTCACTATGCTTCAAATGATTCCCATCAGCAAGAGATGCAGAGATCAAAGGAGGAGGGAGGTTTTTTTCTTGCAATTAATATAAACATTTAAATGCAGATTTTAACCACCACACTATCTGGTATCAGAAGCAAATGATTTCACTTCATTTATTTCTCAGTGATGTAACAAAGATTTCTACTCAGATTTCCTTTAGAACCTTTATTACAGGTGTAGTCGAATAAAATGCCTCTATTAAGGTTGAAATTATTATAAAATGTGGTAAACACATATTTTCCCTCCCCCACTGCAGTCAGCACAAATAAAAAAATGTGAAAGATTTCCTACATTTTAACTGTTCTACTAAAACAGCTATAATCTCTTCAGTTTGCTTTAGTTATAAAACAGTCCTGTGAAAGGCATCCAAAACATTTTATACACACCGTACTGAGTTGACCACACTTCACACATTAACAACTCTTGTTTTTCAAACCTATCTTTGGGAGAACACAGCCACAAAAGCTGTAAAAATTGACTGCTGAAATTGATTTTCCTATCCATTTTGCCTGTGGCAACCATTGTGCCTATAAGTGCAAAACAATTTGCCCACAAATAATGTTTTGTTTTAAAATTAATTTTGCTTGTAGTGGGTGCTGAGTGTTTTCAGAAAGCAACTGCTCTCCAGTGTTTGCATTCCTCCGGCTCATAAAATAATGTATTTAGTCACACAAAGACAGCATGTAGTTCGACTGTCAAGGTGTCAGTCTTATTAACTGCATGGGTGATTTTCCCGTGACCCTCCCTGTCTAGCCTTAAAGTGTTCTGCATTAGCATTTATACCCCTGAAGGTTATTTGACTATTCATTACCTCCCTGCACTGTCTCCATTTGTCTCAGTATGGGAATGAGAAGCATGACAGTCTATTCCTGATAATACCCAGCCAATAAAACGAGGACAACAGGAGTCTTTTTCTTTTTTTCCCCAAAACATCTGGCAACATGTCTACATTCAGTGCTAGTGCTCTGTTTCCTTTTGTGAGTATGGGCTAAGGCATGACTGATCCTCTTCACGGTAGACCTCATATATAAAGACACACTGAAAGCATCAAGTACTGCAGACTACACAGAGGGATTCTCTGCAATGTGCTGCAGGAACATGGAGTAGTTTTTTTTTACTTAAATGCCACAATTTATATACTACATTACATTTTATACCTGAACTACTTTACAAGTGACAGATTAACCAACAGAAAAATGACACTTCATCTTATAAATAGTTTATTTCTAAAGGTCAGCTGTGATAGCCAATAAACACAACCATCTTTAATACTGAGATATCTAGTTTGTCCTTAAAATAACATAAATTACATGATATTAGTGGATACCAAAATAAATCTAAACATATAAATATACTGTATATATAAGTATGTTCTCATACTCTGTCTTATAATTTTTGGAAGAGCCTAAATGATTGACATGTTTTTATCCATAAATAGCGATCACATGCTAAAATATATAGCTACTTCTAAGTATATATTCTGTTAATAAGTGAGGGATTGTGTTGTTGCTTTTATTATCTCAGTCTACAGTGCATAATTTTAATTAGACATAGGTTTCTGATCGCTTCCATTAGCCAAGGTTACTACTCCACTGACAGCCATAATGATTTCTGTACTGACTGTGATCCTTAAGTATCTAAGAAGCTCAATTTCCTTCATAGCCTTGTAGCTCAGAATCTCTCTGATTTTAGTTTGTAAATCTTGTCTGTTATAATTCAGAATAATATTAACTACTTGGTGAATCTTACAATCCTGCACAACCTTGCATTGTCCTCTTTTTACTCCTTCATGTAAAGAGGAGATAGTACCTGCCTGTGAGAGCTGTTTGCATGCTATAACATCCCTTTTGATTAATTTGGAGTTGGTTGAGATAATTTTTAAGTTTTTGCTTTAGCTATGCCTCAGGAAGCTAAACACCCACTCCTAAGACAATCCTTTCTCTTTTACCGTGGGCATCATTTAGGTCGTGTACAGTACAAGACCAAAAAAACACCTTTTTAACTTCAGGAAAGCTTACAAATTTGAATATCAACAGAGAACTGAGTTCGTAAGGCATGCAAACTACTTTATTTCCTTTATGTACTTTGCATTTTAGCATGTCACAATGCTGGGTTAACCTACTGTTTGGTTTTGCCTTTCAGAGTTTGCACATTATTCCTGGGCATCTCTTTAGATTGTTTATTTGTTATTTCAAACTGATCAAGTTTGATTTTTATTGAGTTTAAGATATAGGAGACTATTTCTAAATGATAGTAGTGCCAGACTCTTATGTACTATCAGCTGCTAATATGCATATTTTTGGCTTATCTGACTTTAATCATACAAAACTGAATATTAAAGATATGAGCAAAAGAGAGAAAAACTGAGAATTTTGCTTCTATTTTATTAAAGTCTGAATATTTACTCAGAATTTTCACCAGCTGAACAAATTTACAGTATGTTGTTTATAAACAGCTCTGTGACCACAGTTATGTCCAATTTTAAATCAGACTTACATGATGAATTAGTCTTTGATTGATGCCTCTGGACCTTATTTCAAAACCATCAACATACACCAGGCGAAATTTTCATCTCTCATTCAGCGTCATATGATATGATATGATACTTTATAGCAAAATAAGTCTACTGCAATTTGTTGAGCTGATTCAAGACACACTTTTTATAGTGTTCTTACTGATGTCTGAGACATAGTAATACTATATGTAAACATCTCATGAAACTGGAACCTTTTATCAACTTCACAAACACATTTCTATTTCTTTATGGCAAATCACCATTTCTGTAATTCCTGATTATACATAGAAGGCCTGACTTGCTAAGCAGAGTGTATTAGTGTGATGTTGCAAATAATAAACAGTACTGATAGTAATGTTCATATCTATTGGTGATATCCTAAAATAAGACTGACATATTAGTTAATTTCAATAAAAACCGCGCGGTCAGCCACGTGGTTGGTTTTAGAGTGCTTTATAAATGAAGATGGTATGGTATGGTATGGTATGGTATGGTATGGTATGGTATGGTATGGTATGGTATGGTATGGTATGGTATGTATGGCATGGTATGTATGGCATGGCATGGCATGGCATGGTATGGTATGGTATGGTATGGTATGGTATGGAATGTTTGGTATGGTATGGTATGGTATGGTATGGTATGGTATGGTATGGCATGGCATGGCATGGCATGGTATGGTATGGTAGGGTATGGTACAGTAATAGTCAGCTATCATAACAACTTATGGATCAACTATTTCACATCTATTACTTCAGATAATTAAGTCAGGATAAAATACTTTCATTTTGTAGTTAATACAGTATGTAGTATTGTACTCCTCAGCATCTGGTGACAATCCAGGTGAAAATATGCTTCTTGTGGTAATTTATTCCAAAGAAATACAAAGTGATAAAAAAGAAAGCATTTTGCTTCACACATTCTCCTCCCATCAGGGTCATTAATATTAGTTCATAAAAACATGCTTCTTTGCAGCACATGGATCAAATATTGTGGCTGCGTAATACACACTGCAAAGGGTACAAATAATAGTGTATACATTTTAAAGGTTTATAGCACTAGCATAATCGTATGCTATACTACTGTATACTGACAGTTTCCTTCTATTTTATGCCAAAACAGGGCAGGGTGAAAAGCAATAGTAAAACCGACCCACAATATTGACTATCGCTCAACATGTAGAAATTTCTAATTTCCCTCTTCTGGTGTCTTGAAGGTTGTTGGTCAATTCACATTGCCTCATTGCCGATGTGGCATAAATAGGTGTCCATTATTAAAAAATAAGCAACATGGTATTTTAAAACTAAATTACTAATGGCTTAGACTAAATTTTAACAAATTAATCTAAATGAATTACAGCTTGATTTGGAGGTATTTTAAAAAAATCTTTAAGAATCTGAAAGTAAATAAGGATATATATA
>JBAMHX010000014.1:17376165-17391205 GCA_037177515.1 Pseudomugil tenellus | reverse complement strand
GAATGAATGAATGAATGAATGAATGAATGAATGAATGAATGAATGAATGAATGAATGAATGGATGGATGGATGAATGTTGGTCAGTCACATGATGTGACTCACATCAAATGTCAATTAAAAACTATTTAAGTTTGTGGTTGTAAGATGACATCCAATGCAGCACAGTATTATCTAAAGAGATTAACTGTTTGAAAGTGCAAAAGTAGCCAAAATACAGCTTTATTCACATTTGAAAGCCTGTGGAGGATCCTGCTTCGAGAGGTTCTGGGGATTCAGAAACCATCAGCTTCAAATACCAGTTTACTCATAAGTGGCTTTTAACATTTACCCTTTTAATATAAAACATTTGTGTGACAGAGACTTTCCTTGAATTGCCTGTAACTAATTGGACCTGCTCTTTGATTCACAAGCAAATTTAACAGTACAATGATCTCTTTTCAGGTTTTATTTCTTATACAAAGAATTGTTTGAAGAACTGTTTCTCATGTTTTGTTTGAAGAAAGATTTTTTTCCCCAATATTGCTTCAAAAATGGGACTTAATAATGTGAAAGAACCTCCAAAATTTTATGATCTAGTGTTGAAGAAGAAGCCAATCTATGGATTACTGCATTTTAACTCATTTATTCACATTAGACACAGTTTTAGGGTAAAATGAGCTGCTGAGTCTGCAGAAGTACTACTAGAAGAAAGTCAATTTACGCCTCCATGCTGTTCGCTGCACTCTTACACAAATGCAAATACTAGCTAAAATTTGTCTAAAGTTGTGCTTTTGCTGTTAATGGCGGTGGAATAATTTTGACTAAGTTGATTTAAGTCATCAGAGTGAATGAAATATATTCATGCATTTTGACTCTTAATAAAAGAATAAACAACTTCCTGAGCTGTGAATTTGGATTGTTCAAGAAGACTTTTCATGCTGGTAAGAAGCTGTGCTGTATGGGACATTTTCTGCATATGTTTTCTTCTCTTTTAAGACTTGTTATGGTGAGTCTCCATGGCAAAAAGACTTATTTACCACCGAGATCCACTGATAATGCTCTCTAAATTCAAGATTAACACTGAAATAACACTTCTAATCCCAATGGAGTTGAAAAGAAAGAGAAGAGGATGCAGAGAAGGAGTGAGGCAGAGAGAAAATGGTGTAGATTTAAACTGTTTATTCCAAATGTTGTGATGGCAACGTTAGCTCAATAGCTAACAAAACTGACGAGTTTCCAGGTGCTAACAGAACATATCTCTTACTGTAATGTGTTTGTACACGGCTCCAAGACGCTCTGTTCAGACCGCATAAAAACAACTCAGCGGAAAACTAAAGGAAGGTGGCGTTGCAGTACTGGTTAACCAGCATTGGTATCATCCTTGACATGTTAAATGTTAATGTTATTGTTAAAGGGAAGATCTGCACAAGAGACATATAACTTCTAGCTGAAACGAGCCTACATGCTAGCCCCATTAACCTACAGCTTTCCTGTCACACCTCCACTCTGTCACCCTGCAGCTCAGTCAAGGACCTGAACACGTCCTCATCTCCCTCAACATCAGGACTTCCTGAAACCCCATCTGCCTCCACCTCCACTCTGTCTGTCTCCTGTAATCAAGTCAATAACTTGAAAAAACTGATGAAACTGAATCAGAACAAGGCTGCAGGTCCAGATGGTGTCAGTCCCAGAGTTCCCAAGACTTGCTCAAGACAACTATATCTGATTTTCCAATACTTGTTTAACACTAGCCTGAGTCAGAAAAGAATTCCAGTTATCTGGAAAACATCCTGCCTTGTTCTAGCTACAACCAGTTGAACCCAATGACTACAGAACTTTAATCTCCCTCTGGGATTAATAAAGTATTTTCATTTCATTCATTTTTAAAATTTATTTCATGTTTTTATTTATTTCATTATAGCTCATCTCCAACTGCAGGACACAGACCAGAAGTCACTAAAACAGTCAACCAATAAGAGAGCTTTTCTGATTTCCACATTCTTTAAATCAAATTGATTCCTCTTTAATTTTTTGGAATTTGTGTATGTCTCACATATCCAGATTGTTTGTCTCCCTGCTTGGTTTTGTCTCCCATAAAAGCAAAACCAAATTAAACATGATTATAGTGATGACCAACCACTGGTTCTGAATATCTACTAGAAGGCTAAATAATCTCAGTTAATATCAGAAGTTGACGGTCTGTCATTTTTGTGAGAGCACTTGTGTGTCTCTAATGCAATTTCTGATTAGAATTGGATCGTTTTTTGCTCGCTACTGCTAATTGCTTAACAATGTCAAGGACATCTGGGAGGACGTGCTGTTGTTTGTTGTTCTAACAGCAGTAAAGAACTTCAGCTATGGAAAAAAGAACACAATGTGAAGAACATAGACCTTTAATTTAATAAAGATAGCCCCTGTCTGAGACCTATCAGCTTACTTAGATTCTCTGGCAGAGCAGAAGACAGAGGCATTTGACAGAAGTGGGTCAAGCAACTCAACAGAATGAGTTTTATTACCAACAACAGGATGGTGAAAAATTGTCAATATCACAATAAACTCTGCATTTCTTGAATTTCCCTCTAGGGAAATATTATTATTTCCAAGTTGCTGTCAAGCTTAATGTTGCGCAATAAGAAATGCTATTATGCTAGTTATTGACATTGAACAAAAAGCCTGGGGATGCTAAGAGAAAATGACTCATTTGGAAGATATTGTGAAATGTGACTAAGCATAGACTTGCCATGCCAGAAAAAAATCATCTGGACTTCA
The DNA here is from genome assembly GCA_037177515.1 of Pseudomugil tenellus. Taxonomy (NCBI): domain Eukaryota; kingdom Metazoa; phylum Chordata; class Actinopteri; order Atheriniformes; family Pseudomugilidae; genus Pseudomugil; species Pseudomugil tenellus. Next base: position 17,388,456 of record JBAMHX010000014.1, on the reverse strand, counting down.
GTTCTGACCTCACAGATTTTTGTAAAAGCGTGAAGTTTGTGTGATAAGTTTTATCATTACAACGCGCCTCATGCTGGGCTGAGACATAGATACATTCTACTGTTACACTTTATATGACTAGGTGATGATGTTGACAATGAACCATTATATCAGAGATGTTGAAAACTTTATTCTTCCTGCAGTTCATATAAATAATTTTTTTAGCTAACTATGAAATTGGTGTAATCAGTGTTATGTGCTAGATCCCCCGTGACCTAACCCATATGTTTCTATAGAGTGGAAGTGAAGCTCAGGGGTTGGGTTGAGAGCTTATGGAGATTTCTTAAACACATATAAATTTGTAGCTGCACCTGAGAATATGCATTAGTATTTGATGTTATACCTTTGGGTATCCAAACGTTATTCAGAAGTGCTGATTGTAATGTGCAGCCTGTTTCACATCTGACTCATTGTGATAGGAATATTTTTATACACATTAGAGGGAATGTGTATTGGTGGACATTGTTTCATACTAGAATTCTCTGGTAAATTATATCAACTGAAGGAAAGTATGGACATGTTTTTTTGTGATTGTGTTTATCTTTTATAAAGATGAAAGAAATCTATTTCTAAATTATTCATAAATATTACCCTGCAAACTACCCCATGAAAACAATAAAAGGATCATTGATGTGAAGTGTTGTTTCTGCGGAAGCCATCCTGAGACTGTTCAGCACCTCTGCTTGATTTGCATACACTGCACAGCATTTTAGAAGGACTTCAGCGCCTTTATCATCCGTGAACTCTGCAAGAACTTCTCTTTGATATGGAAAAATGTTGTATTTATTTTTTTTAAATGCAAATAAAAGAAGATACATTTTGAACACAGATCAGTTAATTATATCAGCAAAATCCTATATCCGTTAACGTAATCATAATAATCAAAGACCTGTGTTTAAACATTTTTATATTGGTACTTTGGCATAAATTAACACAACTCTTTAGTTTTATTTATGCCATGAACAAAAAGGTCGCACTATATATTTGTATCACCTACAAACTATTGGAATGTATGTATTGATTTTACATAAAATTCCCACAGTGCTACCGCATTTACAAGAATAAATATTAGAACAAGTACTATTAGCAAAAACCAGCTGAAATGTTTGTGAAGAGTATCCATGACAGAATTTAGCTAACAACCCATCCAGAGTTGAGTGAATTTTGTTCATCTACAAGAGATCTGTAGTTTGCCTTTTGTTACTTATCACAAGCTCGATGACTGAATAATAATCTTGATTTAATAAACCTAAAGGCCTATGAAAAAAAGTTAACTACATAAGGCCCATTACAGCCTTAACATTCAGTTTGACTGAAGTGAGTCATCATGTGCATTCTCTTTGTAAAAACATAAAGCTACAATGATCAAACTTGCTCTGGCTGACGACAGAAAGCCGTGTCCTTGTTTCTCCAAACCTATCAGGCTGTAAACGGTAACATTTGGCAGCTGCTCTGGTCACACTCGTTCCACATCAACCTCCACCAAGTTTGTCCTGTAACCTGTGCCAGCTGTCCAGAGGCAGATCAATGAGAGTTAAGACTTGGCAAGCACTTTCAGTGTCTCCTCTAAGCTCAGATCAAAGGGTTTTTATCAGTCTAAATAAAGGACGGGCTCATCCAGACAGAGGCAAAGGATGGGGATACCTGTTAGCCAGTAGCTCCCTTTATCTATGCGTCATAGATCTATGCGTTATCCCTTCTTAGCCCATGTTTTCACTCATAAGCACTGCAAGTCAAATTCTGGTTTAACAGTTCTTTCCAGGATATTATTAAGAGGGACATTTGAAAGTCTTGGTAAAATTATGATCTGTATCTCTTTTTAATCAAGTTGCTTGAGAATGAGCTTTTCCACAGAAGACCAGTATTACTAATAACTAATAAGCCATGACGGTGAGAAAAGTTTGCCAGCATCCTCCAGGATCACAGAAATGAAAGTGCTTAAAACAATTCAGTTATGCTTGTATCTTTATTCATTTAAATAAATTATTGTCAACTGGCCATGCTTTTTAGGCGGACTGCCATTACAGTCTGCAGGCCTATCCAAGTCTTAAGACATCCTATGCTACATCACGCTCACAGAAACAGCAAAATGTCTGCCTGTTGGCTGTGGAAGCTGCTGCGTCTCCAAGAGTTATGGGATATGTGCGTTTTTATGACAAGTCGTTGAAGGAGTCTTGAATCTGGCAGGTTTTACAGAGCCAGATACTGATGGCAATTCTGACTCTCAGTCACACCAATTAAGCAGCTCATTGCTTTGTTTATAAGAATAAAACTATGGTAAATTCCTTTCCGCTTTTTCATCTCAAAAAGGTCAAATGAAAATAGGCCTCAAATCTCCCCCATGAAAATGAGAGTAATTACAAGTAATTATTCCAGGTGATATTAACTAGCAAATGCACTGCATTCCAACAAAGGTAGCACCTCATGAAGACGTATATCCCAGACTAACCTGCCTCTCTGTCTGGTGAGATTATCAAAAACATGGGTCGGCTGTGTGTTCCATCGATTCACAAACACATTTTGTACTTAGAAGAATCTTATCAACAAGAAAGGATCCTTCAAGGTAAATCCTACAGAGCTTTGAGGATAACTCAGATGTCAAGATTAATCTGAGTACTTCATTGGTTTGAAAGGTCATGTGCATGTTCAGAAAGAAATTGTAAGAGATTGCCGAGGAGTTCTGTGGCCTTTTCATACAGAAACGAAGTGATTAACACCATCCTCCCTATGCCCTCTCAAAGCAGCTTTCTCTCTCTTCCTCTGCCTCTCTCTGCACTCCAGCCTCTCTGCACTGCCAAGCCAGTGCCTGGCAGGGTTCTCTGCTTGCGGCACATTAGGATGCAAAGCGCTCCATGTCGAGGGAGAAGGGGAGACTAACAAAAGCGCTTTAGTGTTGCAAAAACAAGCCCATCGGTGCATGCCTGTGAAAAGATCTGTACGTCTGCTTTGGCTCCCCTAACTCCCTGCAGCTCTCTGCATCACTCCACCACCCCTCTGCAAAGAGAAGCTCTCAGGAGAAACACATCCATTTCTTGCTGTTCTAATTCCTTCTTTCCCATCTCTCTTCCCTTCTTCCCTCCCTTCCCATGAGGCAGGTCCAAATTGCTTTGCTGGAACAACGATCATCCCAGCTGGAATTGATGTAAAGGTGGACGACTGCACCATCTGCCGTTGCCACAATGGAGACTGGTGGAAGCCGGCGCAGTGCTTGCGGCGGGAGTGCCTCAATGGCCAGTCGTTGTCATAGAGAGACTCCACCGAGGATGGAGGATAAGCTCAGGCAAGGCTCTGCCTAATGCGCCATTTTGTATGATTGACAGGGCAGCAGCACAATTCCTTAAAAAAAAAAAAATAAGAAAAATTGAGACAGTATAGAATCGAGAACATGCTTAACACAAACACAAATCTAACCAGTGAGAAGATGATGGAACTTGTCTCATGGCTTTTTCTCTTCTCCAGTTTTACTCGTCCTGTACATTTTCAAAAGTTGACTCGCTTGACTCGCTGCTCTCACACATAAAGTTTCTAATCTCCGTGAACTCTTTCCTATCCATCGGTAATGTTTAATTGCCGATACTGATTTCTGTACAATTCTGTATGTCAAATGCTTGTAGTGTACGTCCATCACAATCACGCAGGTGTTGTAAATTTCCAACAGCGGGAAGAAGCTAAGCGAAAGCACACGTTAGAGCACTCTTGTTCTATTCATAATGGGATTGATCCTGCAAATGTGCTTGACTTTCACAACTTCACTCGAAAGCTTGTTTACAAAATGCACACAACATAAATGTTTGTCTTCATAAGACTTTTGAATCACTGTGGCTGTTTCTCATCTCTACCACGTACAAGAAGCTTCTGTCATATTTTATAAACTGCAATGAAGTCCTCATCACTTTCTTTTGGTTTATTGGTATATTGTTTTTCAGTCATGCCTGTTTAGTAGCAGCACAAATCGAATAAGTTTGTTCTATCAAATGTAGCTTAAAGAGCTGGGACGTTGGTAGTTGCTTCAACTCCCAAAAGAGCAGGAACTCCATTAGAACTCTAGGCAACCTTTTCCAGACCAATTGGTTGCATTGTTTGCTCTCTGAGGTCCATATTCTCCCAAACATCCCCATTAACTAACTGCTTGAACTTGTTATCAAAGCTGTTAGTAAGCCAAGAGCAGGCTGCTTTAATTTTCCTTAATCAGGAGTATTCTGTGATAAATTATCCAGCTGGGTGCTTGGCGCTGCTGCAGCCTGCACGCTGGGCACATTCAGCAAGAACCAGCAGACAAAGGGAGGAGAATCTGCATAAGGCTAAATGCTTTTTAGCAGCATTCACAAGCATAATGTCCATGTAAAGGTACACACATGCACCATTCATCCCGAATGTAAGCCGCAGTGTGCTACTCTGCACCCACTGCACACTCACGCTGATAAACAAGGCTTGTTATGATAGAAGATGTTACATATATCACAGTTTATGTAGCAGATTTTCAGGTTCTTTCCTACACAGCAAAGTCCGAATGTCTCAGCCCAAGCAGTGTTGGTATGGCCAGAGTTATGAAAGGCAGACAAGCTAATGCATTACTTTGACATTTACTTCAAATCAGAGTGGTCATCATGTGGTCCAGTTTGATAGGAAAAGCACCCAACCAAACCCTAAAACATGACATTTTGTTTTAAATGACAAATACTAGTCATTAATTCAAAGGTGAATTTCCATAAGCTCACACTTGATTTTTTTTCCCACTTCCAGAAATTCCTTTCCTGTTAACCTTTTACACCCCACTCTTATGCAGTGATGGATGGGGTGCTTTATAGCAGCTCCCAGCACTCTGTAATGAGACAGAAATGAACATGGGATAAAGACCAATGACTAAAGAGGTTTTACCTTAAAATGCTGTAATTTTTTTTTTTTAAATGGTATCATAGTTTGCTACACAGCTGCAGAACATGTACAATGGAGAATTAAAATATAAATAAATAAATTATTTGGGTGATATTCAGTTTAAGATGCAATGATACAATTTTTGTTATTTTCATAATTTTGCTGCAGTGATTTAGTATCTTTCATTGTGCAAAGACAGACCTCATCTGTCTGGCTTGAGCTTTGCAGAATCATAAAACAAAGCTGACATGAATGGTTTATCAGTCACAGCCTGGGCGCTCCAGACATTTCAGAATTATTACAGGACATTCATTCATCTTAATTGCTTTAAATGCCACATAATTATTCAACTTATATAAAATGACAAAAAAAGGAATTGCTTTAGCAGGTTGCAATAGAGAGACTTAAGTGAGTGTCAGTTGACAGGGTTCAAAGGCACTGCTGCCACCACAGATGCCTTATCGCTATTGTTGCAGATAACATCCAAGAAGCATGACCTTTGGCTTCCCACAGAATGAACAATCCAAACTGCTTTCAGAGCTTGTTTGGTTCACTTCCCCATGTGATGGTTTACTGTTGTAGATTGTGCAAAACTATTCATGGTTTAATCCCATGACATTCCAGAAACCTCCAGTGGGTTCAACAGGAGTACAAGGACAAGTACAAGTTCCGTCACAGCTGAAACTGCAGAGACTGGGTTGAAAAATACTCAGCATTTGGCATTCAATAGAGGGTTTGTTTTTAAAGAAGCAGCAACAAAAGTAGCAGATATGATTTGGAAATTAAAGCAGCTTGATCCGCATGCAGTGTGACGTAACTCATCATTCTGGCTATTTTGATACAAGCACCTGCATTGCTTCTGCCATGTGCAGCAAACTAAACTGGCTGTGCATTTTCTAGATATTGGCAACTTCTCTTATTGGCTAAGAGTGAAAGTAGAGATACAGAAAGCAAAAAAAGATCCCAACATAAAGTTAAACAACCATGATATACACCAAGTCCTCCTCTTCATGCCAGAGTGGAGTTAACAATGCAGATCACATGGTAGAGTTAAAGGAAGCAAGAAGAATTTTGCTTCATTGCAGCAGATCAGAAGCAGGTATGCAGCAGGACTGCACTGGTGCACAAGTTCCTCTGGAATTTATCTTAACAGTAATTACAGGGAAACAACTGCAATGGATAAGAACATACTGGGCTGAAACAGTTAAATTCAGTGTGTTTGCCTTTAAAAGTCACATGAGGTGTTGATGCGGCACATATCTGCTATAATGCACTGTGTGCACTCAAAGCAGAGGAAATTACATTTCACCTTGCAAATATACAATAGGACAGATGAGCTGTGCAGTCACTCTTTTCATTTTCTGCCAAGAAACTTGAGTCTTTGTCTATCTGTGAATGTTTATTCAAATAACCCCTCCTGTCCTCCCGCTCGTCATGAAGACCACTGGCTTGTACACGGGCAGTTTGTACAGGTACGCCATTTGCTTTTCCCATGAGACACCAACTAACTGTAGCTGGAAACTGTGTAAGATTGTTTTTCCCTTATGTTCTTTTTTACAGCAACAAAACTGTTACATAATGTGTGCCTGAAAACCAACACAGATGTGGGAAGAGAGAAACACTGTTATTGTACAATCAATTGTATTATTTTTTTTCTTTTTTGGAGGGGGGCACCAAGAGTTTCTTCATGTGGGACTCAAAATATAGAAATATGGAAAATCAAGAGCATCTATGATTGTATATGAATTCATGCTCACACAACTTTAAACTTAATCAACAAAGGGTCCAAAATTCTGGAAAAAAAGAAAAACAACTCTTGGTACTCTACATGTTGTTCATATGTAAATATCTTCAAACATAAAATGTGTATTCCAAAATTTGAGGTGGAGTAAAAAAGAAAAATGACAGCAGAAACAAGAAACTGTGTATTATTCACTAAGACAAGATTATTTTGTTTAAAAAAAAAGTGTTATTCGGCAAATGTGAGTGTGGAATTTGTGTGTGGCGTTCCTATTTTACTCAGGAAAATGTTGACATTTCTGGTCATCAGATGGTACAAAAACACTCCAATCAAAGCACGCTGTTATTAACAGTGTAAACAGTCGGCTTATTTTTGATAAGTGCGTGAGAGATGAGGTATGCTCTGGGAAAAATCTCATCACGTTCTGGCTGTGATAAATGCAACAAACCGTTCTCTGAAATTTGACACTAAACTCGGAGCAATCTAACCATTGCGCCTTCCGGAATGAATAAATGTACATTATTATTCGTGGCTCGTGGTTATTTTAGAGTAAGACCAGGAAGATACTAGTGCTTAAAGGTTTTGTAATGCTTACTGAGTTCAAGGACATTACTCACAGATTCATTCCTTCATTCCATTTCATTACAAGTGAGTCTGGGCTTCTATCTCATCCACGCTTCTAATTGCCTTCTCCCACCATGAACAAGAAAAGGGAAGCTATTTTTTTGCAGCACATAGCAATCAATAGCAATTAGCTGCATCCCTGACTAATCCTGTTAAAAATGGCATCTTGGAAGATGGCCAGCAGAGGACCTCTTAAAGCTCACAAACCTGTAAAAGTTTAGCCTTTTCTTCACAGCAAGAGCTTGAGCCGTGATGGAACAATTAATTGTTTTGTTTTCCTGTTCTACACTTAATATTGACTTTCCATCAATCTTTTCCTGGGACTCACTGTTAGCTTTTGTATTAAATAGACGTTTTCAATTAGATAATTACCTCCTCCTGGTAAACCCATGCATATTATGGAAAGTAATTCCGCTCGATACTGAAACACACAACGGATTGATCCCTGCGTGACCAGCAAGGTGGAAAAAAACGGCATCGTCCCATGAGATCAAAACATTAATGTAATGATAGCATATGACACTGGTCTCCTGCCCCCTGGTGAACACCAGAAAACAGATTACAATACAATCATTTTATTAAATTAGTGTATATAAATAATATACTAAAATATTAATTCAGACTTTAGATTTTAAAAGTCTGACTTTTCTGTCCAGTTGTTCTCAGGTCAGGCATTAACAGGTTAAGTTTTTCGAGTTTACAGTTACAGCTGATCCTTGGAGATCTTTGGTAAGAGGTCCTGCAGCATAGACTGCTGCTACTTCACATCTAATCAGTTAAAGTGGTTCAGGCCATCTAATCAGGATAACGCTTGGATACCTGCTTGAAAAGGTTTTCAAGCGGATAAATATTTTATCAACACTGCATGTAGAACAACACAACGGTGGTGCAATTATTCAATACATGCAGTCTGACCTGGAATACCCCCCTCCCTCCCAGGATGACAGACAATGATGTGAGGTGCACTGAGCTGCACCTGCGCTGCCTTATTTAGCCCACAGCTACCCTGAACCTTAACCTGGTGAAGTGGCGAAGCAGAGTGTCTTCTTTCACCAGGAGTGACAAAGCAGAATGAAGATTTAAGCAGTTTACTTTACTGAATATAAATTAGCAATGAAATTTTACTTTGTTGCATTTTGTTATACAATGGATCCGAATTTAATACAACATACAGCGAGTGGAGAATTTTACGGAAAGTTGTATTTTTGAGGATTAATTTTATTGAACAACAACTGTTCTCGATGAACACAAGACTCCTGAATAGCAAAGCTGAATATTTTTGGAAGGTGGAGTGGGGCTTTTTTAGTTTTAGTATCTCAGGATGTAAAACTATTGATCTTTTCACGATCAACATTGGGTGCAGCAGCAACCACAGCTCCCCAGACACTGTTCAGTGAGATTTACTGGCTTCCCTCCTTGTAGATCTCACATTTGATGAGGGACCACAGGTTCTCTATGGGGTTAAGATCAGGTGAACAAAGAAGCAATGTCATTTTCTTTTAGATCTTTTTTGGCACCACACAGTGCAGAACTTGGATGCGTGTGATAGAACATTGTCCTGGATGAAAATCATGTTTTTCTTGAACGACGTCGACTCTTCCTGTACCAATGCTTGAAGGTGTTTTCCAGAAACCTTCAGTAGGACTGGGAGTTGAGCTTGACTTCATCCTCAACCCGAAAAAGGTCCAACAAGCTCATTTGTGATAATACCAGCCCATACCAGTACCCCACGTCCACCTTGCTGGCATGAGTGGGGTGGAACTCTCTGCCCTTTACTGGTCCAGCCACAGGCCCATCATGACTCAGTCGCATTTCATCAGTCCATAAAACCTTAGAAAAACCAGTGTTATGATATTTCTTGACCCAGTCTTGACATTTTATCTTGTTTAGTGGTAATTTTTCAGCCTTCCTTACCTTGGTCATGTCCCTGAGTATTACACACCCTTCTTGGCACTCCAGTGATGTTGCAGCTCTGAAATATGCCACAACTGGTGGCAAATGGCATTTTTGAAGCTTCATGCTTGATTTTCCTCAGTTCATGGGCAATTACTTTGCACCTTGTTTTTTCAACACGCTTCTTGTGACCCTGTTGACTATTTTGAATGAAACGCTTGATTGTTCGATGATCACGCCTCAAAAGCTCAGCAGTTTTAACAGTGCTTCATCACTCTGCAAGACATCTCACTATTTTTGACTTTTCACTCTTCTAACCCATTTTGCCCCCCTGATAAAGGGTATTGATGTCATTAGACCACACACCTTCTCATTACAGAGATGCACATCACCTGATATGCTTAATTAGTAGTAGGCTTTCAAGCCTGTACCATTTAGAGTAAGACAACATGCCTAAAGAGGATGAAGTGCTCATAATACTCATTTCACTAATAATTCTGCACTCACTGTTAATAATTGTGGTTTAATAAAAATTGAAACACTAAAACTGGTCATTTTGAGATAAATCCACATCTTTAAATCCAAATTTTTATTATAATTATGAACAGTTTTTTAGCATTAATCTTGGGCTTTAAACATTATTAGCTAGGGGTCCATAAACAAACATAACAGTCCTCATTATTAGCCTGAGAGTAAAAAATACCATTTCTTTTTTCCCCATCACCAAACATATAATGTTAATAAACTTGAGTCATTTTTTTCCATAGAAGAAAGGTATAAGCTAATTCAGCAACCTTGCAGAGTAGTACAAGACATTTTATTTCTCAGGTAATAATTCTGACACCCCTGAAGACTGAATTGCACTTTTAAACACTTCAAAGCTAAAAACTTGTACTTTTGCTCTTAAAACTACATTATTGTTTTCATTTTCAAATAATTTTAAATTTTTCAAATTTCACCTAATTTGTTTTAATATTCAACCTTTTCAACAAAAGTGAAATCAAAATTGTACCCAGGATTGAAGGCAAGTGCCTTATTCATACGAAAACCATTATTTAGCGTAGCAACGTCATTTTGGACAATCATTTGACTGTTTGAGGATCTTCTACAGGGAGGAGACAGAAAGCTACGATGCAGTCAATGAGCCAGGTGGAGGGAGCTGACCACACCTTGCCTCGTCTCACCACTGTAGGCTTGTAAGGACCCTGAGGGTCATAGATGATGTACTGTGTGCAGAGAGCCTGGTCGGAGCCTGGATGGGCGTGGTAAGCTGCCGCATTCAGAGTTTGAGTCACATCACTATCTGGCTTGGGCTGGCGGCTCAGGAGTTGCCCCCCCCCTTCCCGCAGCAACTTGGAGAGCTCGTCTTTGGTAGGTGACTTAAAAGAGCCAAGGAGGAAGAAGAAACAGCCATCGAAGAGCGGTGGGAGCTAAAAACAAAAATAGATCATGCATTATTGAGAACTTTCATGTCCTGTTTTAGTACTTTTGTCAAAAAATATTTCTTTTCCATTAAAATTTAACGGAGAAGAGCCACAACAGTCCTCGTGATGATACTACCAGAATGACTCGAGTCTCAGATTTTAGTTGATGTATAAATGAAGCTGTGCATCTTTTCTTGTAGCATTAAATAAATAAATAATTTAAAAAACACCAAGCAGGTGTGGATTCTTATTTATTAGCTGAGTATGGAACAAAAACAGAAACATTTGGCACTGTTGTTCAAGAAGGCAGTGAATTAGGACACTGGAGACCAGTCCAGTCACACCATTGATAAGCTCAGCTGCTGAGGGATTATAAACTAGCTCTCATTAGTTTACAGTATTCGGCTAGATCTCATTTGTACTTGTGTGAATATTTGTCCCCTTTGTTTATAAATATGCTTGAGATGATCATTTTCAAGAATGAACATTTGTGAACAGGAAGGAGAGCTGAAGCCAACATAGCAGAAATACCAAAGCCATGAGAAACATGCTTATTCCTACAGTTGTGTTGCCACCCTGCAGGATGCAAACATGTACCTGCATTACAATCTTAATGCATTTTCTACATGAACAGTAAAAAATCTCTGATGTCAAACTAATCAAACTTTTCAAGCAAGAAAATGCTGCTCGAAGTCTTATTTTCTCAACTTTCCGAAGGTGCGAGTTTACAACCTGCCTCAGAAGCCTTTTTTAATGGAAAAGATGGATTTGGCTTTGCAAGAGTGAAGTGTTCATGTTGTTCATACCATTTAAGCTTTGCTTTGATTAGAGCTTTTGTGTTTCTGATTGTTTTTCTGCTTTGTCTCTCTTCATTTGCCTGCTTACTTCAAACCTGGTGGCAGCACAATGAGATTTTAGGAAGTAAATACAGATTTCAGATACAATACAGATTTTGTTGTGCATTTCAAAGTTAAAATATATTAGTTTGTTATGGATTTGTGTCACACAAAAACAGCGACTGTGACTCGTTTTAAAAAAATGGATATTTTAAAATAGCAAGCAACACCCATGCAGCACTTTAACAGCATATCAAACAATTTCAGTAATTTCTCATTTTTTTTGTGTTTCTTGCTTACCAAGCTACATTTGTTGATGCGACTGCGCTGAGGACCTTCTCCTGCTTCATGCTCAGCTTCAGGCAGCCATTCCCCTGCCTGCAGACAAGCTTCCACCCCTTCAAGAGAGCAAACAAAAAGTTAAAGCTACAGCTAATTACACCGACTTGTAACGAGGCATCTGTGAACAGAGGATGACAAAGCTCATATCACTTTTATTGTGAGTTGGAAAGTTTCAAAACCTGGCAAAGCTGCAGCTGTTGACAGAAAGATGCCCACAGGATAATGGAGAATGGTGCAACACCCCCTCCATTCTAACTATTAAACACAAATTGAGCATCATCTCTCTCATTCTGTCTCTTGAAGTTGTAGAGTTGAACTCGAACTGTGTGACACGCAGCATTTTTGAGAGATGAAGCTTTTGCTCCAAATCCTTAAGAAAAGTATCTCCAAAGAATAAAAAGCACATTTTAATGGCTTCTCATTGTCACTGGTGTGTTTCTGAAGAGATCACACAAAGCTGCTGTTGTTCTCAGCAACGTTCTGTTATACATACATGCATTCCAGATTATTTATATTT
>JBAMHX010000014.1:17315534-17336727 GCA_037177515.1 Pseudomugil tenellus | reverse complement strand
CTCGGGATCTTTGAAAACACCTGCTAACAGATACATCCATGGGAAGGTAGCAAACCTGAGGAATGAACAAACAAGAGACAAAAATAACTACACACACACAACTAAAAATAGTTCTGCTGTGATGTGACTGGGTCAGCTCCAGCAAAGAAAACAAAGGCAAATTAAGTGGATATTGAGAACTTATACAATTCATCTCCCAAGTGCACCATCTAAACTAGAACAATTGAAGAGGGTAAAATCGTTAACAGCCTGAATGGTAATTGTGAGCCTGATGAAAACGGGCATCTAAGTATGTTGAAAAGAGAAGGTGAAAAATACCACACCACCAAGTGGATAAACATTCACTCATGATGCCAAAATAGACAAAGATAAATTACTTTTCTCTTTATTCCCCAGGTGGTAAAACATCGTTTTGCTTTTTCTCTCACATAATCTGCTCGTTCTTTTGATTGGGGTGTTTGGGTCAGTGAGGGAAAATCAAAAGAGGGGAAGAGAAAATACAAAAGCAGGCCGAGCAATAAAAGAGACAGACACAAACAGACAGAGCAAGACAGAGACAAAGCATCTGTGTGCCATGCCAAAAAAAAAGGTGCTTGGTAGGCAGAGTGCGGGTGCCAAGCCATGACAAGGAACAGAAGCACGAAGGCTGCAGACCAAACCAGGTGGGTGCAGGCTGACAGATGGAGCACCGCGATTACTCATTGCTTGGGAGGGAGACATCTGTCTGATAAATGAGAAGCAGAGTGCTGACTTGGCCTTCAATGATACAGGGCTCAGTATGACGCCTGCAGAGAATGACGGCAAACACAGGAGGGTGAACTTCAACTACAGCTGGTGAATGATTTAAAACAAGCCTAATAATACAAATGATGGAAACATGACACTTTACTGGTTTTGATATGACTCCAAAGTTTGTCAGATTGATTTTAAAACCCTGGTATTCATAGATTACAGCTAACTTCTCCCTCATGTTGTTATTGCCCCAAGCTCTGACGCTTCCTCATCCTAATTTTGTTCCTTTAACTGGCATCTTTGCTTTGAATGAGATAAACATGTTGGCAGCAATTTTCCTGTCAGCCTTTCAATCCTAATGCCATCTGTCTTTGCAAGAAATTCATAACAAAAAAAAACCTAGCTGTGTTTACATTTGAACAACAGCAGCCTCCTTATGCTCTGTGCTGTAAATTCAACCTAGCAGCAGACAAAGTAAAACCCAGCGGAGGCTGGAAATCTCAGTCCATATGTGAGGAAAGGCTGTTGTACATGCAGGAACCTTTAAATGACCACAAAACATTAAAACATTCTCAGCATTAAGGATGATCAGTTTGACAAATATTATTCCTTCACAGTTTGGCAACAATAAGTCAGAAACGTGCGGAGGATGTTGCAAAAAATGCTATCATGTAGCACCTTGTTATGACTTTGCTCGAATCTGTTCATTTCATCTTTCTGGATGTTTGACATATGTTACTGTCAGCCAACAGATTCTCACAGTCATCTCATTATACTGATGCTTAGTCAGAAGCCTTTGGCCCTCATAATTTAATGTGCAGAGTATCCATCCTTCTATTGGCTGTGCTTGCATGGTTGCAGGGGGCTAGAACCTATTCCAGCAGCTATTAGATGAGAAACAGGCACATTCTGGACAGGTCCAGCACAGATTCTTAATATCATTCTCACCATGCAGGGTAATGATTTGTACTTGCACCTTGCCAGGTGCCGGCATACTGAGGTAAATTAAAGTCCTTTGCATTTAAATGCCTTCACTGATGTTTGTCATGTTCAAAACAACAAAGTTGATGTTGATTAGCTGCTGATAGGTGTCTTTAAGTTTTACAAGTCTACTGATCTTTGACATGCATAAATACAGAATTTTACCACAATAATGAGTCTTGTGTCTATGTCATCATATCTTTTGGATCCATTTTTGGCACTTAGTCCATCAAACTTCCTGCGTATTGAAAACTCACCAAAATGGATATCATGCATCATGCAAATCAGATTCCAAGGCATCATAAATGCAGGGGACAAAATTTAGGATCAGTATTAATCCTGTCTGCACTGACATCACAAATCGAGTTGGTTCCTGTTAGACAGGTTGCAAGAAATTATGATTTAGCTTTTACTACTAAACTCATGTACAAGTAAAAAATTAGGTGAAGTAAACAAACCACAAATGATTGTCTCAGTTCTACTTTTACTTCTCCTTTAGGTCTTTTTTGTCCAGAATTGAGCATTTAGTCAAAATAATGTCATCACAGCTGACAAAACCATGGCGCGAGATTTTATGTTTTGCAGAAATATTCTGCTCTTTTTATAATGGAGCATTTAGCTGGTAGAACTGGGTTTCTCTAAATGGCATATTTGATCATTTTGCTGAAATGATGCCCTAATTTGCCATGTTACACATTCAATAATGTTATGATACAAGGAAAAAAGGAAGAAAAAAACAGTGCAACAGAAAATGATGGTCCTTTCTCAGCCTTACTCCAAGTTACTTACCCAAAGAGGACAAGAATGGATTTCTTTTGCTTGTACTGAAACAAATACTGTTGCAGCTAATTGTCCAGCACACCAACTTGCTCAGCCACGGCAGGCTAGACACAGGAGATAACTTGATGATGGCCATTTGCACTTCATGTTTTACGATTTTTTATTCTTCGTCATGAAATACATTTGGGGTCAACAAAAAATATTGCTCCCGAGCTCACCCCACCCCTACATCCTCAAAGACAGGAGAGGCGCCAGGTGATTGCATCTATTTCTAACCACAAGCCCAAGTGACACATTCACTTTCTAAACACCAATTACGTGTGCAAACACCAGCAAATTCATGATATGAAACAAATTTACGTTATGGTGCCTACAAATACTATCACATATTTTTAGTTACTTTGGTTAGTTCATCTAACGGTAATCCATTTCTCCAAATATTATTTTCTATTGTGCAGTTGAGGATGTTACCATGTCGTAAAAGAAGTTTACACCCCAGTAGAAGACCTCGCTGATGCCAGCGATGTGTTGGAGCCGCTTGAAACCACTGTGGTGCTCACTGACTTCATAGATGGCAAAGCTGGCTGTTGTAATTGAATAACCTGTCAGCACACACATTGCGAGGAGGATCTGGATCATTCCCTGGAACTGTAAGAAACAAAAAATCACAAGTTGTTATTACAATTCTTCTTGAACTATTATTATGGACTCTGCTCACAAGCTGGATGGGATTCTTTATTTCTAGATGAACAGCAACATGCACAAATGAATCGATAGACACTGGTGTGCTAGATGACTTTGATGCAAGACTTCTCTGAAAACAGTGGCCTACTTTAAAGTTCTGCTACAAATAATCATTAAGATCCTCAGTTGGGATCTGACTCATTACAGCTTTTGAAGTGGCTTGCAATAAATTCCATTAATAACTAACATCTCTGTATGAAGAGATGCTTGTGTCTCGCCTATCACAAGTGCAAAAGAATTCGATGGCTTCAGATAAAGAGCATCTTCACACTGCTTTTGCTGTATTGTAAGTAAGGCAGAGATGTTGCTATGAGCCTGTAGAGCCTGTTGTCCAGATTACACCCCCCATAAATCCAGCTAAGCTTTGATCCTATAGTTACTCTCCACCACAGGGAGTTCACTTAGACTTCCTCCATGCCGGGTCAGAAACTATTCATCACACATGTACTCTTGTGTTGCCTGCATGCCACTGAGCCACTTTTCCCATCTTCCTCTGGCTGGAGCAAGCCCCCACCAACCAGGCTGAGCAAGCTGCGTGAGGCTGAGATGAGGATGAAGTTGAAAGAATAACCGAGAAGGAAAGAATGAGAATGGCAGAGAGGGACATGTGGTGGGCGTTTCAGGGCACTGCTAACTACAGAGGAGAGCAAGAAGCAGGCTTGTTATCCGTACAGCCTAAGAAATTTTCCCCACGGGTGTAGCTGCTGCACGGGGAGAATCAAGACATTTGGAGAAATACAGCTGCCGTATCTTTAACATACCACAAGCCAAATCAATATATCAAGTGAAAAAGCATCACCCTGGAGGAACAGTTGAATGTGTAACTCATCAGACATCTACACAAGCTGATAACAAGAACCACTGAGCCAGTCAGTGAGAGGTGAAAAATTAGAGAGCCACCAGAGATGTGGAACCTTCCCAAGGTCAACCAAATTCATCTTAAAAAAATATTTATTTGGTAATCATCTGTGGAAAACATGCATGTTTCCAAGTTTATATATATATATATATATATATACATTTTTTGTGGGACTCTGATGCAAGACTAGAAAAAATACACTTTATTTGGGGAGCAAGGAAGAATCAATCCACCTCAGTTCCACCTTCAGGATAAACACTCATTACATCGGGACTCTGATCAATACTGTAAGCTGAGGGAAATCATTTAGAAAATCAAATACGGGTAAATACTGCTGTCATGTAACCTTCCTGCTCTAAATCCAGATGGACTTTAATGCTAAGAAATGAAAAATAGAAATTTCTATTAATTCTTTCAGGTCAGGTAAACAATCATTCATGTTGACTTGAGCAATTTTTGGAATATTCACACCAATTAAAATGCTAATGCAGATTTTTTAAAATTCGTTTTTACATTTTTTTTGGAGGATAATACACCAGTATTAAAATACACTGGCAATTTTTAACACAATCCTTACACTGCATCTTCATCATCTGCCCGGGTGGCTGGAAACTGAAATGGCTGTAATAGAAAGAAACAGCTTTATATCAACAATAGGAAAACAACAAAATGTACACTATTTTTCAGCACAGGAACTAAATGAGCAATGATATTCTGTCAGCCTGGGACACAGTCAATTTCAAATAAAGCACCAGATTATATAATTTACCAGTGCACACAATGAAAATGAAACTTTCTTTATAATTTTTCAAGCTGTTTTAGATACTGCCAGCCACAAAAAGCTCCTCTTCTAGTTTATGGTTTCATTTCTTGAGATGGAAAAATGTGAGTCCATCTGAAGCATGACAGTCCTCCAACTGGTTGGAAGACCAGTAAATTGCTTAAAGCCACTTTTTCCCAAATTCTGTGTATTACCGATGGAACCGATATATGTAATTATTAGCAGCACATGCCTATCAACCCGAATTTAAATTGGGCTTCTTTTTTTGCGAATTTCCTAAAGACATTAAAGTACATCAGAAACTAAAATAACCTAAAAATTAAAAAAATTAATCCAAAAATAATTTTTTGATGATGCATGAATTTTATCCAACCAGTAGTTACCAATTATACACATTATAAATCTAGAACCAGTACATTTATGCCGGTTTTGTCAATTAAATTGTTTATAATGCACAGATATTTGTAACAATTTTTTTTCAGGATATAAAAAGGGTCAGAAAGTCTGTTATTACTAAGCATAGTCTCAAGTGGGAGGGATCACAATGTACAGCCTAAAACTAGAGACTGATGTCGTGGGATGTGATGGCACATCTGCAGCAGTAGGCAGCAATATAGAGTTCCTGTGAGGGTGGGATGAGAAAACTGTTTGATGGATACATCTAAAGGGTCCCAACCCACCACTGATGCCATAACACATAGCACAAGGGTGACAGCATCAGGTTTGAGAGATAAAGTGGTCACCATGAAAAGTAATCTACCTGGATCCAAAATCCTGTAACCTTCGACAACGCTGTTAGAATCTAAATGGCTGCACTTTACCCTTGAGCCCTTCTATTATCTACATGAGAATTAAAATGCATGTACCTTTTTTCCTGTGCATGCACTGTGTAATTTTTATGAGCATTTCTTATCCCACATTAACTGATGCACGTTTTGTGTGTATGCTTGTGTACTGTTACCCACGGGCAGATGGTGAGGACTCTGTGCTGAAACAGTACAGAAAACGTAGGCAAAGCTTGCTTCTTTTTAGCAAAGCTCCCTTGTGAGTGGCACTAATCAGTATTCACCATGCATAGTAATGTTAGTGTAAAGATACACAGCACCCCCTGGCTTTAATCTAACAAAATGTACCATCAGTAAAAATACTGTTTACAACTGTCTTTATTTTTAGTACACAAAATATCCAATATATATATATATATATATATACACATATATGTGCGTGTGTGTATATTTACACACACACACATTCCCTTCTGAATGTGTTTTGTCCATAAACTTACCATATTTACTTGGATCTTTGTCAGCTGCAATACTGGAGCACATGATAAAGTTGTTAAGGCCCTCAGGGTTGAACCACACCTACATCCGTGAAGCCAAGCATGAGCACAGACATGAATTAAAGCCATCACTCACGCTGCTTGAGTTCAGGACCAGTAAATCTCCATGAAAACACTCTTAAAATGCAAAGAGCTGAAGACATCATCATCTAAAAACATTTACAAACTGAAACATGGGCACAACTGGTGCAGTAAAGCATGTTTATGGTGACACTGATGATGTAACAAGCCAGAGCCGTCTGCAAGCATTGATCTCACAGCCAAAAGACATAATTGGGGTGTTGTTTATTAACATTTAACAACTCATCAAAGCAGCATTTAAAATGGTAATGAGACAAAAAGGCAGGAAATAAGAAAGACGTTTACCTTAGACAGCGTACGATTCTTGGGCACCGCCACAAGGCCAATTTGTAGATCGGGTGGGAGCGGCATGACAAAAGCAAAACCGCCATACCTGCAACATTTTGATCAGAACAAATAGTTCCATATAGTAGACTAGGACAGCGAGGCGTATTTCCAGTTCTGGGGCCCCGTATATGGAACAGTCTGCCAGAAGATCTCAGGGTTGCAGACAACTTTCAGCTTTTTAGGAGCAGGCTCAAGGCATATCTCTTTAGCTTAGTTTTTTTACAAACACAAACAAATACAAAAGCATGAGTAATAGACCACCAGTATAGACCACTTTACAGAATGTAAAGAAGAGTTGTAATGGTTTTTTTAAGCACAAAATAAGCACAAAATTTGTCATTGACAAAATAGGAGCGGAGTTGGTGGGAAAAAAATTAAATGACAGAGACCCCTTCGGTATAAGGAAAGAGGTTATATAACATGGGTAGGTGATTCCTGTCCACAAGACTCGGCCTTATTGTATTAGCAAGGGTAGGACTGGTTTCCACCTCCTCGCAAAAGTTGTTTTGTTTTTTTTTTTTTTGTCTAAGCAAATATGTTATTTCTTCCTTTTGGTAAATACCCCATGCTTTTTGGATCCATACATTATATGAGGGAGGGTTCGGTTTTAAACATCTAATAGTTAAACATGCTACAGTAAATAGTATGCGTAAGAGGTATATTTCGTCCCGATTATCTACACCATCAGGGATTGCTCCCAATAATGCCACATGGGGGCTTGATGGAATATCTCGTTTAAAAATTGCTTTAAGAGCATCAAAGACATCTTTCCAGAATAAATTTAGTTTAGAACACAGCCAGAAAATGTGTGTATGATTAGCAATTTTTGTCCTGCATTTTCTCCAACATGAGCTGCTGTGCATCGGTCCCATTTTTGCAATTATTTCTGGTGTTCTGAAGAATCTGGTGATTATCTTCCACTTAAATTCCCTCCAATTGTTTGAGTTTGTAACCAATTGGGCTTCATTGCATATCTCATTCCATGTATCTGACGGTAGGTCAGCGATCATCTCCTTCTCCCACTTCTGTCGTATATGTTCGGAGTTTTGCATATGTATACTTATAAAAATGTGATATAAATTGCCAATTATTTTCTTGTTGTCAGTTTCTGTTTGTTTTATAAGGATGTTTTCAATAAGATTAGGTGACAAAAGACGCTTCCATCCCTTGTGTGTTGTTAAGAATGATCTTAGTTGTAAGTATCTAAAGAAGTCTGTTTTGGGCAGGCCGAATTCCATTTCTTAATTGTTAAGATGTTTTCATGTTATTATCCTTGATTAATTGATGCAGAAAAGTTAAATTAAAGTCTGACCATTTCCTAAAGCTACTATCTAAGTTATTGGGTGTAAAAAATGTTATCGATTCAATTTTTGTTGAGGGTGAAAGTGGCTTTATTAATCCAAACATTGATTGTAATCTATTCCAGATCCTTAAATTATTTTTTGTCCAAACATTCATTTCTTTTACATGGAGATCTATGAATGTTTTGCAAAGGTTCTGGGCTCCCATTTTTTTTTCTATATTGAGCCAACGGGTGAGTGTATCATCTTTAATCCACACAATTAATGCTTTCATTTGGGCTGCCCAACAATAGTATCTGAGTTTTGGCAATTTGATGCCCCCATCGGAGTGATGGGATTGAAACGTTTTAAGTCTAATTCTGGGGCACTTTTATGCCGTATAAATCCTAATATCAACTTGTCGAGATGATCAAAGGTTGGTTTTGGGATCTTTATAGGTAACATCTGGAATAGATAAAGAAGTCTGGGTAGCACATTTATACGAACAGTCTCAACGCGGCCAAACAGTGGTAGTGTAGACCATCGTTCCAGATCGATGTTAAAATGCCCGACTATCTTTTTATAGTTTGCATTGAATAATTCAGAAAGGGATAAAGGTATATTAATGCCTAGGTACAGTATTTGATACCTTCATTAGGCCAACGTACTCCGCCCTGCTGTTTTATATTTTCTGAGACGGTGTTGTTTACATCGATAGCTTCGTTTTTATCTATGTTTACTCTGTATCCAGAATAATATCCATATTTGGTAATACGCTCCTTTAAATATGGCATTGTTGACCTCGGATCAGTTAAGTACAATAAAACATCATCAGCACATAAAGATATTTTGTGGTCTTCTCCGTTAATTGTAATCCCTTTTACGTTAGTGGTTCGATGCTGATGACGAACAGTAAGGGGGATAGTGAACAACCTTGCCTGCAACCGCATTATTGTGTAAACTTCCCAGATACATCCATTAACTTTGACTGCTGCTTGTGGCGACGAATAAAGTGTTTGCATCCAACTCAGGAAATTAAGGCCAAACCTAAATCGCTTTAATGTTTGGAATAAATATTGCCACGAAAAAATGCTTTTTGTGCGTCTAGGGAAATTACTATTAATTCTTATTTCATTTTTTTTGGTGAGAGATTATGTTTAATAAGCACTGTACATTATTTCCATAATGTCTTTCCTGGATGAATCCAGTCTGGTCAGGGTGTATAAATTGGGTAGTTATCCTATTTAGACGTCTAGCTAAGGTTGTTGTTAATATACGCAAATCTCCATTTAGCAATGATATTTGTCTATAAGACTGGCATTCAGTGGGGTTTTTACCTTCTTTATGGATTACTATTATGGTGGCCTCAGTTCAGGATGGTGCCATAGCTTTTGACTCTAAAGCATATCTGTATACTTTTAGTAGTAAAGGTGCTAGGAAATCTTTAAAGGTCTTACAAAATTAATTGACATAGCCATCTGGGCCTGGGCTCTTGTTGTTTTTAAGTGAGGAAATAACCTGCCTGTTTTCCAATACTTCTATAGGCTTATCTAACTCTTTAGTTGTTGAGGTTGGTAATTCAGGGAGTCTTATCTGTTTTAGGTATTCTGCCACTTCAGTACATGTGTCTGTGTTTTTGTAAAGTAGTTCATAAAACTCAGCAAATGACTGGTATGTCACTTGGTTTTGTGGCAAAACCTGCCTTTGTTTTATTTTATGTACTATATTGGAAGATTGTTGCATTCTAAATCTAAATGCGAGTAGTTTACTTGCCCTATTTCCATCCTCATACAATTTTTGGTTTGTGAATCTCAGCTTACCTTCTATTTTATTAGATAGAAAGCTGTTAAGTTGTCTACGGGCTGCATTTGTACCCTTTTTTTACCCTGATTGTTTATGTTTACTTTCCATCTCTTTTATTTTATCTTCTAGTTCCGGTCGTTGAGATTCTCTCTTTCCTTTACACACGCATATGAGCGTCCTCTAAGATACACTTTGGCGCAATCCCATAGCATTCCCATTAGCATGGATTAGTTTCCGGCATGGTATTGGTTTCTAGGTATATGTTGAATTCTTGGCTAACAAAGGCAATAAAATCTTTATCATTAATGAGAGAAGTATTAAGCCTCCATTGTTTGGTAAATGGTCTAAGATCTATATCCCATTCCAATAAAATAGTTGCATGGTCTGATATTGTAATAGGTTGTATCTCGATATTTTTTATTCTATGTAGGTCGGTCTTAGGGGTAAAAAAGAAATCTATCCTGGAGTATGATGAGTATCTGCTAGAATAAAAGGAGAAATCACGATTTCTAGGGAATTTATTCCTCCATATGTTCGCTAGTCCAGCTTTAACAACATGGTATCTAAGAGCTTTACCCATTATAGACTACTTTGGAGGGAGGATATCGGTCCATTAATTGAGACAAAACACAATTGAAATCCCCTCCCATCAAAAGTGTACCTGTACAGTGCTTTAAGACTATACTGAAAATTGTCTTGATAATTGCAGGGTCATCCTCGTTGGGTGCGTACACATTTATTTATAACATTTTATTTGGCCAGTTTTATTCCCGGGTTTTATTTTAATAATGAAAATTTAGCTATGTTTCAGGATTATATTTTTCAGTTATGTGGAGCTCTGATAAAACCATCTTATACCATTTCTAGCTCACTGGTGCCCCCTTTAGGTTAGCTTAGCTTTTAATTAATATTTATTGTTTTAGTTGTATTCATTTATTTATCTGTTTTAGTCTCTTCACTATTTTCTGTTTTATGTCCCAGCTATTCCGTTATTTATTCATTTATTTATTTACTTGTTTGTTTTTTTTTCTCACTTATTGAATTTTCAGTGTTTCCTCTCAGGAGCCTCTGCACCTGGAGCTGTGATTGGCTGTGATGGTTGGGCTCTGGCTCGTTGGCCATGGAGTTTGTTCTTGACCTCTTCTCTGGGCGGTGGGCTAGTCTAGTGGTCTAGTAGCTGCAGATGAACTTCTGCTCTTGGTGCAGAGGACTCCTCTGATGAAGCTATCTCAGCTGGTCTTTCTGTACCTAGCCCAATGTAGCCTATGACTTTTTAAATAGTTTTTTTTGTTGTTGTTGTTGCTTGTTGTACGTGTGTGCATGTATGTGTGTATGTGTAGTGGTTATGGCATGGGGTGAAATTTGTGGACGTGCAGAATTGTTTTATATTGCACTGTAAACCACTTTCATTTACAACATTTGTATCAAAGGGGCTTTATATATAAAGTTTGATTGATTGAAAGTTGTCTTTCATAGCATTCATTTCATGTCTCTTTATGTGGAGAAACTAAAGGATTTCCAGATATGCCTGTAAAGAAGAAAATCGTTTTTCTTTTTCACTTCAACTAGGGCCCACATCTTAAGTGCTCTCGGAAAGGTGGCTGCAGGCCCTTACTGAAGTACGCCAGGGAGATGGCCCCCACTATCCAGTGGAAAAGACGCTGGTTGGACACAGGTTTCCCAAAATATGGTTTGGCCCAGGGCACAAACAGACTTTCTAAAATGTTTGGCTCTGTCCAAATAAATCCTAAGTGGTAGAACTGGTCACAAAATATGTAAAAACATTTGTTCTTAATTGGCAAAAGTGGGGGATAAAAGATTTCTAGCTCTGTAAGTGAGCAAATGAGTCTGAAACTCTTGACATGATGACCGGGTTAGGCTGTAACTTTGGCATTTGGATTTTGGTAGAGAAATCGGATGCACTATGATTTCACAGATAATGCATGGACCTCACACACTCACTTAGCTAAAACTAGAGCAGGAAGTAGGGCCATTTTCAAGGACAACAATTTTTTGACCCACTTGTTCTAGCATTTCTGAAAGAACTGTTAAGTCCATTCAGAACAGTGGGAAGGTCCCACAATGCAGCCAATGACCTGGATATTGGCAATTTGTGGCAAGCACCTTTCATAAAACAACTCTCCACTGAAAAGCAGTTCTACACCATATTCCAGAATGCCAGGTATACGAGCTGGTTTCAGGGATAGTGGCTGCACACTGCTCCAGAATTTCAGTCTGTGTGTCAATATGTGCAACTGGGGAGACCTCAGTCCCCTATCTGGTAATGTAAGCTACAACTGTGGAGTTATCAGTCTTTAGTTTGTCTGGTGCACTGTCAGCAGTTCCAGGCAATTTATGTGAATTGGACATCTGTGAAGGTTCGATGTCCTGTTCACCATACTCTTTGTGAGTTGGCTTCCAGCCTTTCAAAGAGGCATACCGGTATGTTGAAACCACTTTCCTGGACAACATATTTGGTGTGATTGGAGTGGAGCCCTCCATGGCAGGTAGAGTTTCAGGGCCTTGTCATCTCTCTTTGTCACCTCACATATCTTCTACTTGGAGGTGATTTCAGCACTGCAGAGGCCATGAGGGACAATAGGAGTACCGAGGAGTTCCTCCTTCTTCTTTGTGAGGACGTTGGCAAGCCAGAGCCATTGTGCACTCTCCTGAGGAACCATGACTCATTGTTGTTCCTGTAGCTTGGCAGAGAACGTCGTCTGTTATGAAACAGGTTTCCTCCCACAGAGTGGTCGGATTTTGCCGACATATCTTTTTCTAGTTCAGCCATTAGGATGGAAGAGGTGTCTTCAAGGTGAAAATGGCTGACAACGAGCAGCTCTATAGGCGAAATATGGTGTATGCCATGAGTATCCATCCCTTCACAATCCAACAAGGAGCCTCATGCTATGGGGTATTTCTCACTGTATGGTTTAGTTTTCCATGTTGTCGTGATCATTAAGCAGTTCTGGGAAAATGGGCAATGTCTGTTTCCCTGGCTTTTCAACTGTGGGGATTTTCTTACTTTCAAACAGAGATTTTCCAACCTTCGTTTGAGAAGCAGGCCACGAGACGTTTATCCAGCTGGCTGCAAACTTAAACATGTCCTACATATCAAGATCCAGAGGAGATAGTGTAGTGGGCTTGTTTTCCACTCACATCTTTCATCCTCAGCTTCCAGGACAGTGTAAGAAACGGCAAGGTCCCTGTCCATATCATCCAAATGGAGCAGTGGAAACATATTGGAGACTGGGTGGGGGTCTGCATCCGCCCAGCTCGGACGAGTTGAATCAGCCAAGCCCTCACACATATTCACATCTCCTTGAGCAGCGACTGACTCACACAATACCTGCGTCTTAACCAGCAGTTTACATGGGAAAGTGACACAATGGATGCACTCATTCGTGGAGGCTATGGCAGCCTTGGCCTGGGCTAAGGTTAGACATGTCACACACACAGGGTGAGTGTCCCAGCAGGCTATTTTATTGCCGGAGGGACAAAGCTTGGGGTCTACATCGGGGTTATGATTAGTTATGAGACTATCAGAGCTATCTTGCCATTCAGCCGGCTATAAAACTTTGCAACTAAAATTGTGAGAAATAGAGGAATTATTCCCTGGCTAGCAGTGAGAGGAAAAATAGAGCTATTCCTCTGGGTATTGTTACCAGTTAGCAAAGTGGAAGTGGAAGTTTGGAAGTATTGCTACTTGGAAGTATGCTACTTGGCACCTGATGAGCTATCAGAAAGTATTGTTACTTCTCATGAGCTAATTAGCAACTTTAATAATGGGAACATCTGGTGACTGAGTTATGCACCCGGTCGATGGACAGTTTAGCTTAGCACACAAGTTTTACAGTTTTTGATAGGGTTCTGTGAGAAGCGATGTCAGCACTATATAAATGGTTTAGGGCTCCTCCAGAAAGACATCACCAGTGCCAGCCACTCAGGGCTGGCGTAATGACATTTGAGTTTCTGATGAGGTCACGGAGGAGTTCTTCCCCATAGTGAGACACAAAACGAATGCCTTGAAAGAGAACTATAAATTGCCAATGAGGTACAGCTCTGATTTTCGAAGTTGTCCTTCTCACAAATCTGCATTGTAGATGAGACACAAATGGTTCACACTGGGCTCTTTTTCAAATGATCGAGCATATGAAGGCCTGAGGGGGCAAGTGAGAACACAAAAACTCACTCACTTGCACACAAACACACACACACACACTACAGTGCTAGTGACCCTGTCTCACCTGTTCCTTTTGGGTGCATTTACAGTCACTAAATCTTTTGGAGCTGTTCCCTCTGGAGCCCCAGTTGTTTGTGCTTCTTGTGCAGACCCTTTAAAAAACAAAAAATATATGTCATTCACAAAGTGAAAAAGTGGCTCAACGAAAATGTGCGATAAAGCCAAGAGCATGTACTTTTACACACTCCAAAGCAAACAGCAATACTGGGTGGATGCTGCATGGTGCTCAGAAAAATGCTGTAAAATCCATGTGCACTCATTGGGAGAAGAGAAAAAAATTGAAATCTGCTAAAAGCAGCCTTGTGTTGTTCTTGTGAAACCAGGAGCTAAATATTTTCTGTGATCACAGCTATCCAAGCTGTTGAATGTGTCCTATAATGTCATATAGTGTGAAATGTGTGTTTGTGTGGGTTGATGCTCACCTCTCTCACAGTTTGCTTTTCACAAACTGTATTAAAGTCCTTTATGAATGCATGCACACCTGTTGCTTAGGATTTAAATACTTCAACAGCTGACAAAGTTTCACACAATGATTACAGGGAAATTTAAGAAAGCATGCAGACTCTTTTAGACTGCGTGATCTTTTGTGCTCTTTTTTTCTGCCTGTGAATTTTTAAATGCCTCCGAGGTCTGCTTCATGAGTGCCAACATTGATTTGAGTGCCTGCAAGGGGAAAATCTCCCTTATAAACACGAGGTGTTTATAGAATACAGATGATGCTGTCACATCTCAGAGTCCTGCTGGAGGCTTTTAGCCACATGTGTCGAGCCGAGCAGCAAAAAAATGAAGAGGAAGGACACGACAGAGACCAGAGAACGACACAGGAATTGTGGAAAGGCCAAACAGAAAAATAAAATATCAAGAAAGAGCATGCATGGAAGAAGTGGCAATGTGAAAATGATTTTGGAATGAGAACAGCTAGAAATGTAATGACATACTGGTTATCTGACGTTTCGAGGCAAGCATCATCGATCCTGGAGAATGACATCATGATGTCCACCAAATTGTTGGATTTTGGATTTTGGTTGCTGTGGAGCCAAAAAAAAGTCAGGTGAATACAAACAGATTGATTCAACTCACAACCAGTCTGTTTGAGGTGTCAGTTTCCTGATAGAAATCTAGCATGCAAGCAATTTCCTAACAGAAAATGATATGTTAGCATGATCAGCAATTCTAATAGAACACTTATTGTGAAGAGTTCAAAAGATAAAAGGAGGGTAGATCTGAGGACATCTGGCTTGCTACTTTAGAGTCAAGTAATTTTGTCTCTTTTGTGTCATCTTGGCCTTTCAACTTCACTCATAAGAAAAACAGATTATCTCATCTGCAGTGTTGATACAACTGATGTAAAATAAAACTAAGGAAGAGGATTACATTTACAATCTTAGTTATAACCTGGATTTATTCCAAAATATAAATGCTCCAAACTAACTATAAAATCAATCTAAAATCTAATGACATAGTATTTTCAATCTATTTTTTATAATAAAACAAGGGGATCAGAAAGAGAGTCTGCATAATCTTTAATATAGATTGGCACCTCTGCATTTCTCCCCTGCTTCACACCCTCTTGATCATGTTGAGTATGTTGAGAATGAAGACATCTCGCAATCTCCTGACAGACTTCATCTATCTCTTTTCTGATCACACATCACAGGTCTCCTTATCTTCATCATCTCTTACCCTCACATATCAACTCGCGCTCTCCTTTAAGTCCATCTGCCCTTCAGCAAACTACAGCTTTAAATTCCTCTCACAATAAGTGTAACTCTTCATCACATGCACATCAACGTTGCTGAATATTCCACTTCTGCACGTTCAAGAGCTCTTGGTTTTGCTTTAACAGTATGTTGTGAGTTAGTGTTGAGCTGTACCAGTCATTTGACTCTGTTTGTCCTCTGTCATTTCATCAGTGCACTTGTGGATGCATCTCCATACTGTTACAGTGTTTTTCACAAGCCATGCTATCTGATTTAAATCACAAATCAAGATTTCCCAAAAATTCTACATATTTTGTTCTATCAGTTGTTATGAAACAAGTTGCTCTTAGTTGTATCAAAATTGTCCTGGCTTTTAAAGATAATTTTAACAACATATAATCATATACTGATGTTTATGGTACACATGAGTTCTTCAGTTGACTGAATGTAGAGAAGTTTGTCTTTACTCTGGAAAGGATTACTCACCTGTGTTGTCGTCTGTGGAATGTCCAAACCTTGTTGCTAAGCTTATTAGAGTTTTTTTTTTCTGAATGAACCAAACTGTTGATCTGGCTGATGATAATTACGTTCCTGCTCTCTCTCTGATCGACTCCCTTTATACTCTTGCCACCTGAGGTTGGCCTGTTTCACTTTCATCAAGCTTTTTTTTCTTTGTGAGGACATGGTTTCGGTTCACAGCATAATTTTTCAAATGCAAATGTCACACTTGAATCAATTTCAGTTCTTTTACTTGAATAATTGTTCAAGAAAAATTACGGGAATCTCCACGCCTGTCTGCCAACAAGCTTTTGAAGTTAACTGTCCATTTAAGTTTGAGTTGTTGAAAGATAGATATGAAAGAGCTTTAATTTATACTTCTCATATTGGGATGCAAATGGCCTCAAACTGAACAAAATATCTGCATCTTAAGACCAAAACTGTTATAAAACTGTAGTTAAAATGTGTCATAAAAAACAAGGTAAATAACGTAACCATTTTGAAGTAATCAAATATTCATCATTTGACATAAGATATATGAATGGAGTCATATTGCAAAGGTTTGATATTTAAGACAAGATTACCTGTATAAACACCAATATATGAAAAAATATATTAGTGTTTAAACAAACATGGCATATTGTGTCTACTTGAATTGAGCTATTCATTACGTAAATGCTATTAATCTGTTTTTTAACCACTGAAAAAATTATTTGTAATTTGTTGTTGTAAGTTGTATTAGTGATAACATTATTCTCCTGGTTCATCTAATTTTCATTTTGCCAGTAGATTTTTTGCTATGGGGACTGACCTGAAGAAGGAGAGGAGGGCTGGGTTAAGCTCCAGCTTGGGATAGTGCTGCAGGTCATTCCTGATGGAGCCCAAGCCCATAGCAAATACCAGAAACAAAACAGAGAGCATGAACTTTCACAACAATCTGAGGGGAAGCTGTTTATGGATCCTGTATCAGAAATTGTCTCTGAGATAGACAGTGGGCCATTCTATGCTGTGTTTCCGTGAGTCGGCTGGAGGAACACCTATACACAAACAGCAAAGTTTATGAAAGAAAAGCATTTCGCTTTTTTCTTCTCTAATGTGACTGTAGTTTCAGCCCGTGGTTTTGTGTAGCCGTGTTTAAGCTTACTTCCTCTAGTGTGGTGTCAGAGATGCCATAGCCCCCCAGTTGCAGATCATCCAGGTTAGCATCCAGCGCAGTAAGTAGGGAGTGATACGAGGAGGTGTTTGATGAGGTGAAAGGGGGCAGTGAGTAGACAACATCACCCCCCTGAGCCTCTTTCAGTCAAGCTTCAGGTACATGAGCTTGGATGAAGGCCTTAAGTTCGGGATAGTGAGAAACCACATCTAAAACAGTTTTTTGAAATACACACCAATAATGTCATGTCCTCCATTTAAATTAAAAAGAGTATCAGGGGAGATTAGGTTTTAGTGGCTTGCATTTCTTGTATATTGTGCCATGTGGAGCCTATGTCATATAAACCTCTGATGAACCTGTGGGGACTGGTTTTGTCTCGTGTGTGGAGACATGAGTTGTGAGCTAATGTAGAGTGCAACAATTTCCAAGAGAGTGTGTACAGAAGAAATAAAATCAGAGATGTGATTGGCCAAGACCAAAAACGGGGGAAATTTTGAAATAAAGACCCTCTTAGAGAGCATTTGACAGCACCCGGAGGCCAGGCTTCTGAGAGTATTAAAAATGTGTACCTGAAAACATGTGCAGTGGTGCACATGATTTTCATATAATAAATTTTTGCCAATGTTGATGCTGATGAGTTGCTAGTCAGCCTATGTCATCACGATCACCAGCCAACCAGGATTGGCATGAGATAAGTGCTTCTGAGGAACACACAGGAGAGACGTCATCATGATTTGGAGGGTTTTTTGTTGTCTTAGTTCTAGGTTCTTGTATATAATGGTTTCATCACAATTGCCGCCAAGTCTGCTGCCGGATATCCTTTTTTGTGACCGCGATAAAACGCAAACAATTTTCACAATTGGATTTTGATACTCAGTATACCTGTTTAGGTCCCCAAGAGGATGATCTGCTAAAAATTTCACAATTATTGGATTTATAGTTTACCCTCCAGGTTGCACTGTGCGCATGACAAATCATATTTTTGGCTATATCTCTGGAACTATTCGCCTCAGTGACCTCACATCAAGTGAAAATAAAAGGTCATGACCTCAGGATGTATCCTGTCTTGACGTCATACCGGGTTGGATCAAAGTTTTAACACCAGTGACTGAACATGTGTTACATTTTCTTGTGTTTCCCGTTCCAGGTTTATTTCCTGTTCATTAGTTCACCTGTTTTTATTTAGATTATTTATTTCACCTGTGTCTTGTTATGTTTTCAGTGTATTTGTACCACTCGGTTGCTGTTCCTAGTTGTCAGTTCATTGCTGTTTTCTCCATGATCTTGTTTAACTCAGTTGTTTTTCATTAAATTTTATTAAATTATATTTAATTTATTAAATTAATTAAATTTAATTTTTTAAGATTAATTTTTTTAATTTAAATTTTTAAGATTTTCTGTATCTCGCCTGTCTCCTGTTTCTTGAGCCTGCATTTGGGTCCACTCCATCTTCAGCTTGTGACAGATGTATCAAACATGAGACATCTCACTCATGCTGATCTAAGTACATGGGGTTAAACGAGCAATATAAAGTTTTATTTCAGGGCATGCAAGAAAACCCAGCTGGTAGTCTTAAAATAAGAACAATATCATCCATTTTCACTTGCATGGGATGTTTAGTGTTCACAGTGTTCACTTTATGAAAGTATCTTTGAGACTCACCTTTCTTATGTTGAATCACAATGTCCCAGATGCTGCGCCTGGAGCAGGGATCAATTCCTGTAGTGGGTTCATCCAGAACCACCAAGCGAGAGCCCCCTATGAAAGCGATGGAGATTGACAGCTTCCGTTTCATGCCCCCTGACAAGGTGCCTACCCTCTTGTGTCTGTGAGAGTACATGTCTGTTTCCTCCAGGATTCAGTGAAAGCATTTAGCACAGAGCTCATGTACCTTTTAACTGCATTACAACCTGTTTTCTAATTTGTAGTTTGATCTGTTCCAATTAGTTATCCAGGAAGGGTTTCTGAATTCCTAGAACCACAGGATGGGTACAGCTTCTTGCCATTAAATCTAGACATTTTACTGCTCCTCTTTCAAGTTTCAAGATGCAAGATTAAATTTCCATTAAACATATTCAAAACTACAGTATGTAAAACGATGGTATAAGTGATTTAGATTACACAGAAAAAAACTACTTGTAACTTTTTCTAGTGCACGTGCACACACACACACACAAAGCTAAACAACTATGATAGTAACAGTAAAGTGACTCGTTTCAAAAATATGGTGTGTAACAATTATTTTCCTAATGCCTTGAATATGGTCATTTTATCTGTTTCACTAAACCTATCGGGAGATTGCTCCAACACCTTCATATTTTCCCTGTGCATTCATCAAGTATAATGATTAAAATTAATTTGTATTACTTTTAGTAATGCAGCTAAATTTGTTTTTAAAAAGGGGGGGGGGGAGAAAATCCTACATGGTGGTGGTTTTGCCGGCTCCATTGTGACCAAGCAGGGAGGTAACATGGCCCTCATAGAAAGAAACATTCAGGTTCTCAATAGCTGCTTGGTCACCGTATATTTTGGTGAGATCATGGAGAGCAACGCCGACTGGGAGCTCTGAGAGATCCTCTCCAGCCTGATAGGACAGAGTGCTTTGGCCTGAGAAAAATAAGGTGACAAAGAAAATTAAACAACACCTGGCAAAAAGAAGACGGGTAAACATAAATGTAAGGAGACATCAGATACAGAAATAACAAATCTATGATGATTTTCTATATGTACAATGTCATTTTCCTTGTCCTGTACCTTTCCCTTTGTCATCCGAGAAAACAGGTTGGTTTTTCTGCATGACATTTGTAAAGAAGAGTCCTTTGTTCACACCGCTCTTTGACTGAGTGCAACAGCACAGGTCAGCCCAGAAGGACAGCTGGAAGGGGAAGTACCACGGGGCAGGAATGCCATATTTTCCTGATAGATCAATAAAGTGTTACAGAGATTTCATGAAAAAAAACTATTTGGAGATAGCTGCAACAAGCAGGTATAAAAACCGTGCATGAGGTTAAATACGTACACACATATCCAGGAAAAATGCCATGACGGAAATTCTGAGATTAGGTGATTAAATCAGAGTTTACCTGGGAAAACCATGCGGATGTAAGGAAAATAAAAAAAATAAACAAACAGGTCAAAACACAAGAAGCTACAAAAAGAAGCAGCAAAATCAATGTTTAAACATGCTTAGTGCAGTCTGAAATAATAATAATAGATGCTTAACACAAGTACGGCTTCACATTGGTGCAGTGACTGTATATTTATTAAAATCTAGGCTACATGACTTTCATTAATCATAATCAGACAGCAAGAATGAAAAAACAAGGTGATGTTCTCACAAGCATAAGGCTGTATCATTAGCTGTATATATTAGTTTCTTTCACTTCATCCATACTTATGATATTCAAAGTGAATCCATCTGAAGGCAGAGGCCACTGGTTACATTTGAGACTGCGATAATTAAGAGTGAGTGATTACAAATGTAAAATTGTTTTCCAAGTAAGCAATCATTTGAAATAAAAATGCCATTAAATTTGTATCTCCATTTTTCATCTCTCTAAAGCAATCTCCCAAAGCAAATAATGTCATTTGGTTTTAAAATCATTATACAGTACACACTAATTCAATATGCAAGACTAATGGTAAGAATGGATTCTGTGTACTCACCAGGATGCTCTTCTGGAAAAAGGTTAGATTAGTTTCCACAACCTTGACCACAATGTAGGGGAAGAAGCACAGGATGTAGATGAGGCTCCTGCTCAGGCCAGCAATGACGGTCTTGTCAAAGAAGGAGCTCATCAGATAACTCAAGACCAAGATGCTCAATCCATAGTCACAGAGGTAGAGGAAGATGAGGAACCCATCACTCTTGGGCAGGATGTTGCCGTAC
>JBAMHX010000014.1:17272690-17285926 GCA_037177515.1 Pseudomugil tenellus | reverse complement strand
TATATATATGGACACACTTTCGGATAGGAATTAATGGGAAAGTGTCCAACTTTTGACTGGTATATGTCATTCTTGAATAATGTGCTACACTCTGGAATGCAACCCAACAAGAAAACTATCAACACTTTGTCAACACCTTTGCTGAAGAGTTCCAGTAACATCCAGCGTGCTGTTGCCATACATCCAGTTCCTCCAGTATTCTGCACCCAGTTCTCTGACAACTCTGTCCACAAGACATGTGAACTGCAGACTTTTATTATACAAAAGGTGCCACTCAGACAGAATCATGGGAAGTGTTACATTGACATCTGTTTCCCCCATGAGGGCGCTGTACACTTCTTGGACCTGAGGATTATAAAATAACAGGAAAGGGAAAATAAGATAAGCTGACATCTGAGTTATGTTTAGGGACCTTCAAAGGTTGGCTGTTTTAATATAAAATAAAACTGAAAATATAATTAAACACCATTGACGTGTAAATAGAAGATATGTCAAAGAAAACAACAAATCACAAGACAAAATTAAAGATGGGAATTAATTATACATATATTCTTTTTTGACAAATGCAGTTTTTTTCATATTACCTCTTTAGCCACGTGCTTCCAGTCTCTCATCAAAACTTGCTGTAGAACATCCCTGTTTTGGCAGATCATTGTTCTCCATACCTCAATATTTATGGTCTTGGTGGACAAGAGCCACTCAAAGGGCTCCAGAAGTTCTTCACACGGTTCTGATTCCAGAGTCTAGAGGAAAAAATACATCACTAAAGGAGCACTTCCAATCTTTATCCTGATTTTTACAAATAAAATTATTCTACACTTTAACCTTCAGCTATTAGCTATGTAATCATATGTAAGATAAAACGGGGACAATAAGTCTTTGTCAATCATGTGATATAGAATAAACTTTTTATTGGATGTATTTGGAGCCTTTATGTATTTTTTATTATCCTAGCAATTTTAGCAGCTCATTTTTGATAAATTCTTCTTCAATATTAATTGCAGCCACGTAGCTTTCATTGATCATAAACAGTCATAAATGTTATAATGTCATAATGTTGCCCACATGTCGATTCCATATCTTCCCATATTCTGAACAATGGGTAACTCAGCAAAGAGATATTAAACAAACTAAATATCTGAAAATACATAATAAAGGGCCATGACCATTAGAGACGTGACACAATTGGCATACCTCCATGATCATTTCCACCACACTCTCAAAGACTCTGTCGATCCAAACTTGTGCTTCAGACTGGTTGGTCATCAGCATGTGATATGTTAACTGGACATCACCAGCATCACTCAGAATATTTCCCATCATTTCTGTAAACCATCATATTAAAAAAATGACAAAACAAAGAGACAGAGCCTGGTAAATTCAGAGAAAATGTCTTACTGTCTTGGCTTAAATCATATTAGAATGCTTAAAAAGAAAAGTTGACATTTGGACAATCTTCTTTGTTAATTCACACATCTAACTTTTTTCTTTTTTTCTAATGTGGACCAGTTTCTCTTTGTCTGTGGTTGTGTGCACAACAATTCAGAGAGCAACTCTTTTAATCCCTCTTTAGTTCCAGATCTTGTTTATCATCCCGTCAAGAAAGGGTGTGACTCTTCTCTTTGTTCCACAGCATACAGTGTTTATTTAATAAAAAGGTTATTATAGGTACTGTTCAGGAACGAGATGGAAAAAGCTTCTTGTCACTGGAAATGTATGCTCTATGGGTTCTTTTCTTTAGGATTTTATTTACATTTATGAAAAGAAGAATGGGACTGAGATTTTTAGAACAGCTGGCTGGTAAATTCATTTTCAGACTGGCTTTAGGCACGGCCACTCCACTGATACTGCTCTCCTGTATGTTACTGATTTCTTATGGCTTGCCAGATCCACTGGTCAATTCTCAGTCGTTCTTTTGCTGGACCTCTCAGCTGCTTTTGAAACGGTCAACTGCCAGAATCTCCTCTTCACACTCGCTGAGCTTAACATATTGGGTTCTACCCTCTAGTGGTTCACGTCCTACCTCACGGGTAGATCCTTTAAAGTATCCTGGCAAGGATAAGTGTTCACATCGCATGTATTGAGAAAAGGGTGCCTCAGGGTTCGGTGCTTGGTCCTCTTCTCTTTTCACTATACCCCTGCTCACTTGGTGCAGTCATAAGCTCCTCCTACCACTGCTATGCAGATAACACTTAGCTTTTTCTCTCCTTTCCACCTGACAACACATCTTTCTAAATGAGAATTAAGCACGTTTTGCTGAAATCTCTGCATGGATGAAAGATCACCACCCTCAGCTAAATCTTTCTAAAACTGAGCTCATAGTCTTTCCAAATCCAAATCCTTCCTTACATCCGCCAAGTGTGAACTTTAACTGTATCACATTTGTGCCTACGTCTGCTGACTAGAATCTTGGTGTCATGATGGACTACCAGCTGACCTTCAAGGGCCATTTTGTCTCGTTTTGCCCACACTTGCCGATTTGCTCTTTACAATATTGGGAGGATCAGACTCTACCTGACAGAGTTCAGCCTCTAGTCAATTCTCGCATTGTCTACTGTAATTCCTCACTGGCAGGCCTGCTGGCATGCTCTGTTAAACCTCTGCAGATGATTCAAAACGCAGCAGCAACCAAAACAAGCTCAAGTCACTCTGCTGCGAATCACACTTTACTGGCTCCCAGATGCCGCACACATCAAATTCAAAACTTTGCTTCTGACTTACAGAACATTAACTCAAACAGCTCCTGTCTACTTTGACTCATTAATCCAGAGCTATACTCCTTCTCGACAGTTATGCTCAACCATTGAAAAAGTAGGCTGAAAACTCAGCTCTTCAAGGAACATTTCCAGACTTACTTGCGATAAATATTAAAGTAACACTGATTTGGACATTTTTTTTCTTGCTCTTCACAAAAATTCAGTAATGATGACAGTGGAGACAAAAGCAAAGGAAAAAAAATGTGTGCCTCTAGCACTGCATGCAACACCTGTGTCCACTAGACTTACAGCAGTCTGACTGACTTCAAACTTTATTTATTTGTAAAGCGCTTTTCATGCCTTAGGCAAAACAAAGCAATGTACAAGATTCAAATCAATTCGATTAAAACACACAAAAAGACAACAGCATTAACCTACACACAGGTATACATGCACACAAAGACAGACCACCTCCAACTATTGACTAAAATGAGAAAATAAATAAATAAAACTAAGTAGAAACTGACACTTATCTATGATGTCTCCTACTGTTTGATTTCGTGCTTGTGTTGTTCTTATTCTCAGATGTAAGTCGCTTTGGAAAAAAGTGTCTGCTAAACAACAACAATGTAAGTTGACAACAAAAAGGAGAAAACATGTCCATTGGATCCACAGAGGAGACTTCATCCTCTACATTACTCTGAAAATATTTCTCTCGTTGTAGTCTTACCCTCAGCAGTGCCCAGAGTAATCGCTGCTGCTTTCATGGACTGGAAACCAGTTCTGAGAACTCTCTGGACAACCATATCAAGTGTTGGCTCAATGGTTACGAGCTCCAGTATTTCATGACCGAACGTCAAAAACCTGCCAAAGCACAACACCACACTTAATCACAAGTACAAACTGTTTACTTTACTGTAAAAAAAAGTATTATCTGTACATATGAGGTCTGATGCACACAATAAATTACAAATGTTAAAAAAAGAAAAAGGGGTGAAAGGAAGGGGTTGGCATGTTTTAACAGGTGATACTTTACTTACAACTCTTCCTCAATGTTTTGTGGTTGTGTATCTATGCTTCGTCGAGATCTTGTGCTGTTAACCCATCCGGGTTCTCCAGAGGATGAACCTCCCATCAGACCGTGCAACAGTCCTTTGGCAAAGGCCACGTCATGTGCTGCCACATCTCGACTCCATGCCAGGAGAGCCTGGGAGTAATAAGGTTTACATAGAGACAAAATGAAGATTTAAGAAACCACCAGTGAGAACTAAAACTTCATTGTATTTCCACCAGAAGAGTACAACTCTGGAATAGCTGTAGTGAGGACATAAAAAATTGTCAATCAATTGGAAAATTTAAACAAAAAAATAAAAGAAGAGATAATTAAAGGCTATAGAGAATATTAATGAGTGTAAAATTATCTGTTGAATTCTATGTATGTTGTAATATCTAATTTATTGTTTGTTGCATAATTGTGTATTGCGTCAAAAAGAATAATGTGTAATTATTTTTCAAAGAAGTTGTGAAATTAATTTAGTTGTGAAAGGGGTTTGAACCAGATATGTCATCAACTTCTTTCAAAGCCTTTTTTCGAACTTTAAAAGTTTGTTTTGATTTTTTGTTTAAACATATTGATCTTGTTTTTAAGTTTTTTAAATAAAGAGAAAAAAGAGCTCAGATTTTGAACATTAATTCCCCCCATTATTAGTTTCCATCACTATCTATGCCAAAAAAATAATTTATTGTTGGATTCACACAATAACTGTAAAATGCCTAACACAGAAGAGGTTCTGGGACAACAATCAATTGTAAAATGTAAAATACGTCCTCTATATGTAAAATAATATATATTTACCTCATCCAAGGAGGTTTTGTTTTCTGGAGAGTTTGTCTGTCTTTTTGTTTGTTTGTTTGTTTATGAACAGCATAACTTGAAAATGAAGGGCTCTTGTTAAATTTTCCGGATATAACCAGAATGGGAAGATGACGAAGTGATTAAAATTGGGAGGTGATTAGGAATATATTTTGGGTGTAAGTCACAATAGGTTGAGGGGACTGTGTGGCTTGGCGGAGATCTGTGCTCTCCAGGTGCTTTTCTAGTTTACATATTATAACCTATAAGAACAAGTTAATTTTCTTTTAGTATTTGCCTAATGGTAAAGACAACACACTGTGTATTCACTGCTGAATTAAAATCCATTTAAGAAACAATTCATCACATTTCCTCAACATTAGGATCCATGAAAAGGATCAAATTCCACACTAGATAAACCTAAAAACCTCTAATATCTCAGGCTTGCTGTCATTGGTGTATTGTGTCAAGATGTAAGTTTTGTCAAAAGGCCATAAGTAATAACGTTTGACTGTTATATATGACTGTTATATAATTTTAACTATGTGAAAAATCACAACACAATAAGAAAAAAATTACTTAAACTTGGTGCAAAATTCCCAGACTGGAAAATTGTAAAATTGACATGCACAAGAGACGGAAGAGAGGAAGATCAAAATATAATCAAGCTGTTATGTTACTGTGACAGAAGATGTGTCAGTTCAATCAAATTTCAGGGATGATTATTATCCCACCTGTCTTGAAAATATTGTGTTTTTGGTTGCTATTTTGCAGGAACTAATCTTACATTTTACTTTAAATTCTGCTTTGTTTCAAAATTATGCTTAAAATAATGTTCAGAGTATCTACCTAAACCAAATTAATTAAAATACATCATTTGGGTTTAATGATGACTAAGTACATGAGCAATGATCTTTGATATTATATTAAAATGGCATCACTTAACATCTGAAGGAATTTTGAATTGAACAATCATCTGAAACCTTTTGTTTCTCTTTCATTTGGATTAAAATAAATTACCTTTATCTGCATATATTGTTTCAAAAAGGGTCAGAAATTTCTCTAATTTTGGCAAAACACGTTAATATAATCGCACTTTAAACTCTTTATGTTTAATATGACAAATGTATGGTACAACAAACTACTTTCAGTCTTTTTAAAATGCTATCACTTCATATTTTATTGATTCAATCATTCCTTTAATTTTCCTGGCAATTTTATTTAATTAATTAATTAATTTTATGTATTTATTATTTATTGTTCTTTGTGTATTTAATTATATTTTTTCTTTTCTTTGAGTCATTTTCTAGTTTTCATTACATTCATTTGAATTTTATGCATTTTCAAAATTATTCTAGAAATTTAGGGGTTGACATTTATTAATAATTGATAGAACTTTCCATGTTTCAAGAGCTGAAAATACATTAAGTGGGTTATCATTATGAATGCATTAGTCTTATATGCATCATGGCTCTGGTTAGTCATGTTATGTTCACTGAGCATATACACAAAGTAATGACAGTGTTACCGAACAGCTTCTGACTGGGAATTATCTCATCAACATGTGCATACTGTCATGGTAGCGCTAATTAGGTTTCCTTTAGGTTTCTGTTTCTTAGGTGCTGCCTGGGGCTGCAGTTGCTTGTTGTTATGACCAACAAATGTCATCCAGCAAAAAATAAGACAGTCATTGCACTCAGCAGCATGACAGTAAAATAAAAACTTGAAAGAAAAAGAAAGGACGTGCCACTGCCACCCATATACATCAACAAGTGTTTTGATGCTTAGAATTCTCTATGTTGATGTTCAAGATAGTAGCCTACCTGTTTTGCCACCTTGTCAGGACTGATCCAACTCAGAAGCGTTCCCACAGTACCAGTATTGCATGCAACTGTTAACCACATTGGGTTACTGCTGTTGCCACACAGGTAGAAGTGAACCATCTCTTTATCCAATGTCAGACCAATAGCCTAGGAGAAAGGGTCCAGTATACTTATTAATCACATAACCATGTCATAACACTGCCATGTTATGGCATGGCACATAACATTTTTGTATTGGCTCAGCTGGATAAAGATGCCAACACTGATACCTGAAACTGAGAAGCAAAAGTAACTCTACAGGGTTTTTTGTTGAAGAACACAGCATTAAGACCAGAGTATTAATATTAAACCAACTGAGTGTTTTCTTTCATTTTAACATTTTAAGCATTTATTTTTTTTACTACAGAAGTGCACCAAAAAATATGATTTCGAAACAATACATTTGGTCAAATGTATAACTTTACCCTTGCCATTTTCTTTCTACACATTAAAGACACATTATCACACACACAGGTTTGTTTTCTGGAATAAGAAGCATAGGAATGGAAAATGGCACGCACCTTGTCCAGCGGTATTTCAACATCTTGCAGAACACGTTTCATTATGCCACTCAGTGTGTCATTGTGCAACGTGACAACCTCTCCAAGGGAAATGGAAACATCTGAGAAGAATAAACAACTTCATTGCACACGGCATTAAACGTTTCATTGGTGTCATTTCAACTGTTATGTTTTCAAAATTTGTGTCATGAATTTTCTAAAACACAACAAATCTTCACTGAGATTTAGCATTTATATTAAAAGCTAAATCAAAACAAATATTTTCTTTGGATAACCATAAAGCTGTCAGTGTATAATTACGTTTTCCAGGCCAGTTTTCAATGTATTGAATCAAGTTGATGGATCCGGCAAGAAGTGTATGAACTGTTGACAGTGAGTCAGCAGTTTCAGGGAAATTTCGCTGGACTACATCCAAGGTACTAAACACAGCATGAGAAAAAGTAAACATGTAAAACAGGTCATTAGTCTTTTTTTTTATTCCCATTTAAATTTTAAATATACATTGACATATCAGAAGTTAACTTTTTGCATTATTTCATCAATAAAATTATGTTACCCCTGTATGTTTGTGAGTAAATCTATGGAGTTGGTCAGCGCTTGGTCAACAGAGAGAGAAGAGAGGAGCTCAGGAACACCCAAAAGGCTCTCCCAAACCGAAGTCTCATTTTGTAGCCGGTCAAAGAACAACACCGTCATCCCAGCCATTGACAGCATTTCATCTGGTTTTGTCGTTATCAAGTCTGCTAGTATCTGAGAACCAAAGACAACACCAGTCACTAACACCCGCTGACAAAGCCCATATGTGCTCATTTCCATAAAAATAAACATTCATGCCATTTCAAGGTAAACATGGACAAACCTGGTTGATGGTTTGAAGTGTGACTTCCAACACAGTGTTGTTGGTGTTGCAGAAATTGATCACTGCATAAGTGAGGGTGTTGGGAGACGTTCTGTTGATCATGGGCAGAGTCACAGAGCAGATGGCCCTCTTCAAGATGTTCACTGACTCCAAGTTTTTGTTTAGGGTTTCCTGCAAAGGAGCATGATTAAAAACTTAAGTCAATAATCTGTTTTAAAAAAGCATTAAACTCACTCATCCCCCAGTTCTCTATGAAATAATGAATGAATGAAATGACGGTAGTGAATTAGTTGGTAACCGTGTTAAACCGTGAGGCCAAAACAAACAATTTGACCCAAACATAAAGCAGACACTTAGGACAATGTACAACTACTCATGTACATAACATCATACTATGATCATATAAAATATTGGATTTTTTTTTCTTTTTTACTTGTATTTTATTTCATTGTACTTCTTCATTTGAAGGTGGTTTACTCACTTTTTAATTATGCCTCATTTTTGTGCTATGTTTTGTGAAAATTTATATTTTATTCATTTTAGTTTGTCAGTTCTCACCGGATCATCCAGAGTGGTGTTGATGTCACTCATAAATGAGATTATGTTATGGTGTCCTTGCTCATTTGAACCTTTTAAAGAAAGAACAGATGGTTAAAGATTTGCAAAGTGTGAAAAATCATGGAGATATAAAAAAAAACAAGGAAACAGTAGATAAGCCTAATACAAAATGTTGAAAGTAACAAGCTTCGCTTTGATGCTTTTCCATGGTTAAAAACAGAACAGGCACATAAAGCGAGCAAAAATGGGCCTTTAACGCAACATCTAGTAAATTCATCAAGTAGTGCATTATTAAGTTAAAAGTTACTCTAGAACCTGAAAATTGTTCTCAGTTAAATGTATATGTTATTTTCTACATATCTTCTATTGCTGTGTCATACACCTAACCTGTTTTCCAGGGTTTGGCGTGAAACATTCAAAGCATTTTCCAGGAAGTGTATGTATTACTGTCAAAATTCATCAAGAGATTGTGCCATAAAGAATTTAAATGATAATAATGTAATATAGATAACTAATAAATAATTAGATATCCATAATAAGTTACAACAGATTGTACTAGTCTGTGAAAGGGAATATCATACCAAAAACATTTTCCAAAATCTTAACCAGTTGTGCAGGGTCATTGCTGGAGTCATTGGGGAAAGCAAAGTTGAAAAATTCTTCCCCTTGAATCAGACTTGCCAGTGTCTTTGGTGAATTAGAGGATCTGTAATACAGATTTAAAAAAAGATTAGAGAAAGTTATAACAGGCTTCTGCTGTATCTACTAAAAACCTGTATGTATCTGAAAGATTCACAGCGCAAGGAGTTGCTTCTAGTGGCTTAAGAAAATTCCTAGAATCATGTTTTCTTCAAATTTCCTGTAAAAATGATGAGTACATCCAGGATAAAAGGTTTTCCTAAAGTATCTTACAAGAGCTCCTAAGTTGAGAGCTTGCATTTCCCTCAGCATAGGAGAAAATGGAGGATAGACAAGACAGCAGAAAGATTCTCCAAACACTTGATGACAGTAAATTAAACAAACACTACACATTGAATTCTGCATTAATCTTGTTGGATGTTGATCTCATTAGAGATCCATTTACTTCTCTATGCCAATATGTAATATCACTGCAAAAGAAAGCCATCATAACACTGAGGACTTTAGCAACAGTTAAAATGCTAAAATGAATACAAAATTATGTTGAAAAGCTGAAAGCTAAAAGTGTGAAACTTAAGGATAGTAAATAAATGTAAGCAAACAACTATCAGCATGTGAATACTGTGCAAGACAACATGCGTTTTCACACATTACTTTAGCATAATTACAACATATAGCATAGTATTCATTTAATGTTTTTTATGTAAAATATTATTTATAATTATACAGTTAATATATACGTTAGATTCTATGACTAAGTGAGTTCATTTGATGTTTCATTCTATCCCCATTATCACTAAAAGTCTACTTTTATTTAGCTTTTAGCATCATCCAATGTCCTCACTACGGTAAGCGTTTCTGTCCTCCAAGAATGATCTGGAATCCTTTCTAAGCTAAAACAACCTTGCTAGGAATTTTTAGGCTGAGTTAAGATCACTCTGATAGTATTCTCAGAATATTTAAGAACACAGACCCTAGTCTTAAAATAATTGCCTTTGGTGAAATACTGCATTGTACTGAAACAGACAAGTGACCAGTCAGAGACTAGCTGAAACTAAATAAACAACTTCTTTAGATTAATGGGTACA
This sequence comes from Pseudomugil tenellus, assembly GCA_037177515.1. Classification (NCBI taxonomy): domain Eukaryota; kingdom Metazoa; phylum Chordata; class Actinopteri; order Atheriniformes; family Pseudomugilidae; genus Pseudomugil; species Pseudomugil tenellus. Next base: position 17,275,851 of record JBAMHX010000014.1, on the reverse strand, counting down.
ATTATAATGCAAAGGAAGATGTACAGAAACTGACTTTTAAATCCTGTTTCCTTAGTCCCTTAAGGTACAAGAGTGTGAGGATAGTCTTAGCCTTTCCAGCCATTTCAAAGCATTTCAAACTATTTCAAATCTGCACTTTTTCAAACTCATAACTTCAACCACAATTGTCAAGACAGGTACAAGCAAATACCCGAGGCAAGAAAACAACCTCCAATCATAAAATTAACTCCATCATGTTTCACAGTTGGTATGAGGATCTAGGAAGAAAAAAAAACAATCTTTTAACTACACCCATGATCTCTGCTGTTGAAGCCAAGCCCTCTAGTTTTTATTTGTCTGTTCAGAGCGCCTAATTCAATAAAGGCTTTTTGGGTTGCTGCCATGAAAGGAATAAAAAAAGCTAACAAAGCTACTTGAGCTACTATCAAAATCCAATTGTGAAAATTGTTTGGATTATCACACACATACAAAGTATATCAGGTGGCGGCAGCAGATGTGGTTGTGATGAAACCGTAATCTCGCTGACACTTCGGGTTTGGGGATATAATGATACAGTTCATTTTCATTTCAGAACTCTTTTAGATCCGTATTTCTATAAAATACTCTGTAATACTCTGACAGAAAACCTATTCATTTTAGATTCTCTTCTTCTTTCTACTTCTCCAAATTTAAACATAGCCTTAAAAAATGAGACCGAAGTTGATAACTGTTTTATCAACTACTTAATTCCTCCTGATGGCATTTAATTCACGGAAACTGATGTTGTTTTTTAAGGCATGACTAATAACAAACCTGATTGGTTTTAGATAAGGAGCAGCTTAGAAATGTAAAAATTTAACTGAAAATACAGTACAAAAAGAAAAATAAGAGATTTATTACTCATCTTCTGATTAAATCACATTGTATCTAGGCTAGTATTAAGAAATTACAACCCTCTCCTTTCCACATGCAAAAATGGAGTGTTTTTGGGGTGATCATGCAAAGATTAGAAGTTCTTCAAACATACATTTGGTCCTTTGGCAGTAGAAGCGACACTGATAAAACTTATACCTCTTTGCTCTTGACGATTTTGATGCAGCTGGGTCCACCAATTGAGATGTGTTATGGCACTTGCTGTCAGTGTTGCACATGAGGGTCTGCAGAAAAGGGAAGAAGCCTGTGCTTGGTAGATTACGGGGTCCAACATAACCTAAAGAGAAATAATAAAGTCAAAGACAATTAAAAAATTAATCTAATTCCTAAAGCACTATGCTTCAAAGTAAGTAAAAAGCCAGAAGTACTACACTCAGGTTACATTCATAAGATCAAATACATTTAGATGGTAACAAATATTCTATTAAACGTGTTTTAGATAAGTTTAAGATCAAAGAACATCATTTATCACAGGATGATATTACTTGCTCATTACTTGCTGACTATTGTATGTGAAATCTATACCCTGCATTGTCGAAAAACAGGCTCTGCGTTTGCTTCAGAAAGGACAAAGAAAAATGTCATGTGAACAGCATGACGATCAAGTTGCACTTGTGTCACTGATGACACTGATTGCATGGAACAACGCAAGTCTGGTATTGTTTTTTTATGTTTTACACAAAGCCAAAATAACAGCCTTTCACACTCCTCGAGAATGCAAGTATTGCATAAAACCCAAAGCTTATTATTTGCGTTCATACACTCCCTTTGATTGTGTGATTATAAAACTTACACAGCTAGAAAAATAAATAAACTGAGAGCCTAAAGCAGTGACTAATGAGAGTCAAACAATTGGAGTTAAAAAGGTACATACTTGAGCAATTGCTGGTACAAATGCAAAGATTATGTATAAATAACACAAAAATATAAGTAAGAGGAAGAACTTTCTTGAAATATGATTCATTTTAAACAACCAGCATAAACAAAAGTGGGAGACTTTACTGGTTATGTGAAAGCAGTTTTTCTTCTTCCTGGTATGATTCAGATGTTCCATATTCAAAGTTGGGTTGGAGAATTAAATTTAGTTGAAATGATGTGCCTGTCATTTTGAAAAAATAAATAATGTAATACTTTATGCAATACAGTAAGGTTGAACTTTAACTGAAAGACCGTTTTCCACCCATCTCTTCACCGGCTATTCAATTGTGGCTGCAAATAGAAACAGAGAAGTACAACACTCCCTCCTGAAGCACCTTCACCCACATGTGCTGCGGGTGAACAAATGTGACCTCGGTCCACAGGATTAAAAGGACTAATGCCCAGTCAACAGTGATGGGATAGGCTGACAGCTGATGGCAACTCATGATTGACTTAAATTTTCCATTTGTTTACACTGATTATGAAACTAGAATGGTTTTAAATGTAAAGCTACTGACTTTTAGGATTCCATGGGTTGGTTTTATGGCAATAATATGTATGACTCCAAATTGTTGATAGGCTTATGTCTTTTTCTTGACAGTTTCAAGTCTTTATTTTTCCCACCTGAACTTAAAATAAATGTTGAATAATAGGTGTATATGTGTGTGTACATAACTACAAGTTAACGCCTTATTATTCCATTTACCTAATACTTACTACCAGTAATTCTTTTGTCATGGGTTAGTGCCTTTTTTTCTTTCTTTTCTTTTCTATTGTTTAATTGTTCTACACAAACAAACCTCGGAGAAGACAGATGTTTTTCGCATATCAGCATTTGTTGTAAGTCATTGCATTGTGTGAGACCTGTCCCGCTTCCAGCTCCGTCATATCTTGAGAAGTGCACACACTCAGTGAAAAATAAAAAATAGTTCCTCACGTAGATTACTGCGCTTGTTTCCCACAGTTCCAACAGAAAATATAAAGCACATTAATGACCTCTTATTTCAGCACAAAATAATTTCAATGGGAACTTCCACTCACATTCAAAACGTGCAGCTATTCTAGTCCTTTTTTGTGTCTGTTCCAAAAGAAAAACACACCTGATTCCTGGAAGTTCATCAGATAATGTTTCCTCCATGTTAACTCATTGGCTGCCAGCCTTTGTTATACCCGATGTCTTTGGCAGACAGTGATTTACAAAGAAAGGCTGCTTGTCATATTCAGAGTGACAGGTAATTCATTGTGATTACAAATTATAGATGGATGGATGGATGGATGGATGGATGGATGGATGGATGGATGGATGGATGGATGGATGGATGGATGGATGG
>JBAMHX010000014.1:17217540-17232252 GCA_037177515.1 Pseudomugil tenellus | reverse complement strand
CTTTTAGTTAATCTTGTGTAAAGATATATATATATATATATATATATATATATATATATATATATATATATATATATATTTATATATACACCAGAAAGAAACAAAAGAGTCTTGATGGTTTTTTGAGTAGTTTTCTGCTGCATCACATCACAAATTTATTCAGGTCAAGTCAAAAATACATTTTTATAGATATTTTGTATCCGTATGCTACATGAAATAAACACAATAATCTGGATGAATTATATACATCAATCACAAGTTTGCATTACATTTAGTATGGTGGTAAAAAGAAAGCAAACAAAAATACTTGGAATGCAAGAATAAAGAGATTGAGATGTGTACTTTATGGTCCATCTGTTACCCGGCAAGCAGTGCTGGAAGCAAACACATCTGCAAGGCAAAGACAGCGCCTCACAAGTTGAAGTTACACACACCGAACAGGACGCAAACACCACATCCAGAGTTAAAAGCTTCACCTTATTTCAGTAAGATGAATGTTATAGATATTTGGTAAAAGTAAATATTTTGAAATTGGTCCAATTGTACTTTTCACCAACACAGCGAAATATGGTCGGTTGGTGATGATTTATCATTTGAGGTAATAGTTTCAAATAAAAGTTAAAAAAACGGAATCATATGGCATTAAAATATATGTTACGGCACTACAAACAAGGAGAAGTATAACCCCTCCTCTGTGATATCAGAACAAATATTCTATCATCAGGAGATGACTGCTGTGGAAATTTCATCTGAAGACACACAGGCACAAAGGTTTCAATTCAGTTAATTTCACATCTGATGGCTGCATCCTAGTTGTTCTCAGGTAGAATAAAGACAGGTGAAAATTGTGCCATAATTGTGAAGATAAATGACCGTCTGTTCATATTTGGATCCTGTTGAAATCATTCAATACCCTTTTCATAAATTTAAATTTAAAAAAAAGTTGAATGGACGTGAACACATCATGTACATGTGTCCTTTGGAACATATGTTTTTCTGTGCCTGAATGTGTCATCGGTGTGTCTCATTGTGGCAGAGCCTTCAAAATGGCGTTTACTTCCTCAGCAACGGCCGTCAGGGCAAACTCAAACTGGTCCTGAGGGAAGAGCAGGAGAGAGCAGAACAGACACATGGCGTTTGGGTTATGATGGATTGTAGAGAGGATTGTAAGAAGTACATATGCACACACATAGCTGGTACCTTGGTGCGAACCAGGCCGGGTCTCTGGTCTCGGATGTGTTCCAGTGTAGCTGCAATGTCGATTTCCTTCACTCCTATAGACAAGAGCAGCAGCAAAGAGCAAATTCACTGTTAGTAGCTTTATCTCAGCTTTGTGATGCTATTTAAAAAGAGAATCACTTCCCAACATTCAAACTTCTAAATAAAAAGCAAATGTAATCGGCATATGATTTTTTTTCACCGATTTCAATGTTTGACTAAAAATACTATAATAAGTACATCAAATAAGTCCCCATTCTGCATGTCTAACAATTGTCTAACAATTGTTATTTATATAATATACTTAATGCAATAATGAAAAAACAACCTTAGATTATGAAATCTGCTATAAATATTCCAAATATTCCCTGGGCAACCTTTTTTATTTTCCCACATGGCGCCCTCTGCTGTCCATAACTGGTAACAACACAATGCACCATGCCCTAAATAACATCTACAAAGCTTTGCAGTACTGTTTATGTTAGTCAAGCTCCGTGAGAGCGGCGTACCTTTGGCCATGCGGTTCAGCACCATGTCAATGAGGATGTAAGTTCCAGCCCTGGCAGTGCCGTCACTGTGGGAAACAGATTCACTCTGTTATTCTAAATAACCAACACTATATTTTCTAAAGTATGTTTCTTCCACCTATTCTAAAAGCAGATCATTAATCTGGAAAATTCAGTACATAAGCAACTTGCCTGCAGTGAACGATGATCGGGCAGGATCGACCTCTGTAACATTTATTCACCTTCCTGAAAAGCACAAAGAAGGGACAGAAAAAACAGGATAGGAATATCTGCTTTATTATCAACTATTTATGATAAACTGCAACATCTGACTTTGCTGACGGATCTCTAATTAGAATAGTCATAAGCAGCTTGAAATTAGTCTGGGTTTTAGTTAAATTAAAGGCATTAGGAGCAAACCAACATATATAGAATGAAAATGTGGAAGACTGTTTATGAAGAAATAAAGCAGCTACATGGACAATCAGGGACTCGGACATGACAGGGAAATCAGAACCTGAGGTTGTTGTGACAGTGACATGAGGATGAACAGGATAGAACAGGTGGAGAGGAAACCAGAGAATCACTGTCCCTCTTGCAGCAGCCAGTCACACCTGCCAATGTTCATTTTTGTGACTATGCAACTGGAGCCAGAGTACTAGCTGCAAACCACAAAAATGACACTGGTAGATGTTAAAATACAAACCTATCAACCTGCACACTGGGAGAGAGGGAGAGGGAGTCGAGACGATGGGTAGGTGAGGAATGAAAGGAAAGTATTAGATGACCAAAAAGATGGGATGAGGCTTATCAAACAAAAATATTTTGCATACTTCATCCGGTGTGGTTTTCTTTTACCTGCGGAAGTCAAGCAGCGGTCGTGTGGAAGTGGGGATGCCGTCACCGGGCCAGCTCAGCAGGTGAAACTGTGTCAAGGTTCTTGTCTCCTGTGTTTGGACATTTTTCAAGTAGAAGCTACGCACCAGGAAGTCCTTACACCAGATATGCTCCGACACCAGGTTCACCTGATAGTTACAGAGAAGGAAAGAGCAGAGTGGTTTGCAGCATAAGATGCATAAGAAGTTACAAAAAAATATTAACTTAATGATTAACTGCAATAATGTGATAGCATATAATAGTAGGAATATATATGATGCAAAAGTATTCTCAAAATGATTAAATAGATAATTATCAGACTATTCTTTTCTATTTCTTTTCTTTTAATTGTGTGTATTTGATGTTCAGTCAGATAACGAGATGAACCTCATAGATGTGGTAGAGTGATGAGCCTTCGTCAGGCCAGTATCGTTCACACTGCTTTTCTCCGTCCTCCACCAGAGCAGTCATCATAACGATCACTGTGCAGCCATTCTCCCACACCATCTACAGGTCAAAGAACAAACACAGACATGGATGTAAGGTTCATCTGCTATGCTAAATATTTGTGTCCTCTTTCTTCCTTCTTTCTACTCATGTTTTAAAAGTTCACTTATGCTTCCTATCCAAAATGTCTGAATAGAGAAGAGACGATGGAGGTGTCTTTTGCAGAAATCTTTCCCACATCTCTAAAAGTGGCCTGACATATAAATTCTACATTATGAAGAGAATTAAAATAATGCTATACACTATAACATGGTGCATCTGTATGGAGCCAAAATCATGGTGTTAAAGCAAAGATGTATTATTTGCTTTAATGCTGATTCTCTTGTCATCATTATCTCAGCAACTGTCCTCAACTCCTCGGCTGGCATCTCTGGTTAGCGGGACAAAGACACAAAGAAAGGTGTTGAAGAATAAATGGGCCTCCATTTTAGCTATTATCTTAAAATGAGATTTTTGACATTTAATATTTTTAAAAGTTTTAAAAAATCAATAAAATAAACTATGAAAGCACTCTGAGAGCATAGACCTCTGCCAAGAAGTTCATTTCCACCCATATTGTGAAGAATCCCTTTAAAAATCCAGTGTGCACCGTTTCTTTCTAAGTTAAATCAAGATATATTCTCAGAAAAATAAATATCACAAAATCCACCGAGTAGTTTTTGTGTATAGTTGCTAACAAACATGTAAACAGGAGCGTAAAAGTAACCTACCCTACAGAGTTAATCAGTTCAATCACTAGCACTGACTGCCCTTTGTTTGTCTTTACAAGCACCACAATACAGCTCTGCAAACTACCAGAAAAAAACTGACCTGCCAGAAATCAGCAACAGTGTGGGGCAGAGGTCCCTGGGTAGCGATGTAAGCTGGTTGGCGAGGGTCGTGATCAAACTAGAGAAAAAAGATCGAGAAAAAAAGTTGCTTGTTAAAAAAAAACTTGATTTGGGTAAACATGGGTCCAAATAAATATGATCTAAGTTAAGATGAGCTTTGTAAAGAGTGCTTAGCTAATGTTGGCTTTGTTAAAAATTTTAAAAGGAAATAATTTCGATATGCTGTTTTTATAGCATTTTTAGATTTAGGACAAAGTAATAAATTTAACCTGAATAACAGGAAACATGGTAAATGTATAGGATGGTCTGATGAATTCTTACTATAAAACTGGCATTGATGTAATCTTGTTTATTGGGGTTCACTTCAGTCTTCAGCTTTACACGAGAGTGATCATCTGAAAAAAAGAAATATTTAAAAGAACATTTTGTTCAGTTAATGCAACAAATAGACAACCATAACCATATTGAAAAAAAACTTACATTTATTTAACATCTGTGCTATTTTTCTCTTAAAAAATTCTGTATTTCAAGTATACATGATCAAATGACAGAAAGTGTAAGACATAAACTAACAGGGGAGCGCCGCAGCGTGTCTGTTTTTGTCCATGTTGCCAGGGTCCTGAGCCACAGCCACTGAGCAAGGCTCAGCCTGATAGGAGCACAACGCCTCCCACTCCTTCTGCAGCCGGTCCTTGTTACGCAGGTGGTCCTCCATATACGCCTGCAAGACAGGCAGCACATGACAAACGTATATTTGCATAACATGGAACACAACTCCAACACCTCTCTAATTGTGTCCTCGCGCACCAGGATCATGTGACCAGTAGAGATATCCATATTAGACTGGGCTGGTTCTTCACTCCAGGATGGTGTGGAGCTGTGGGTGGAAGAAGGGCTATGCTGTGGACCATCACTGAACTGGGAGGAGACACTGCTGACGCGAGACGTGTCCGTACCCCTCCGTCCACCAGCACCGGTTGCTGTCGCAGAGCCTCCCATGCTACCACTCACCCCTCCCATGCAGTCCTGGCGACACAGGGAGGATTTGGATGCCATGTGCTGCCTACAAAGTTCCTGGATGGAAAGAAATCTACGTAAATTTGGGAAATAAATGCTAACTGCATCATTCAAGGTAGGATTTATGATAATCATCATAATAAATACATTAATAAAAGAGATGATTCGATCAGATTGCATTTTGCTTTGGGAGAATACTAAAGTCATCTAAAGTAAACTATATTGCAAAAATAACTAAGAAACCCATTAAAATTTTTTTCTTTTACCTGGTAGTCAAAATGTGTTTCTGCTCCTCCTTCTGGCCCCAGGCCAAGCTTGCCATTAGCCACCTGTTGAGCATAGTGCCTGAAACAAGCTACGCCCATGGCCAATACTAGCACACCTCCAACAACTGCCATGGAAACCAGGGTGATGACTGTCCCACTGGAACCCTGGGAAATCCTGGATACCTGAGGGAGACCCCGTGCGTCTGTCCTCTAAGAAAAAAAGGAGAAAAGAAAAACAGTATGAGCAGTGAGAAAGAAGAACAGGAGCACACAGAAAGCAGATTATGATCTAAAGAGAGTGCAGTGTCATCCCTTTCTCATATTTCCCAGCAAACACGTATGTAATCAGCTGGAGCTGAGCTGCACGAGGGGATGAGCACTCACCACCATAAAACTCAAAGGTCACTCACTTTACTTTAATGAGAGAGTTGATTCAGTGTATCCACACACAGCAGTGTGTGTTCAATAAGCAGCTGAGTTTGAGCTTTACAGACAGGAGTCTGAAGGGTCAAGGTGCTGTGCTGCAGGAATCTATTAAAAAGACAACCGAGGTCCCGTAGAGATCACCCAACCATTGTGTCACTCCACTTGTTCTCCATTTTCATTAATTTCATATTTTCAATAGACGACTCACATCAATGTAAACCACCATGAGAGCTTAGCCATTCTGTGTTTATACACAGAATTTATCACATGTAAATCATCACTAAAACATAGACTTGATATAAAAAAACAACATATTGGCAAAACAACAAGTCAGGAAGCTGATTTGAGTGTGAAAGTCATCCTAATATTCAATTCAAACAGACAGTTCGTTATCAATCCATCGCACACAGGCGACTCATGTGGACAGCGAATAATGAGGTTAATGATACTTGGGTGACAGTTGCCATAGCACCTGGGATCTGGGAGTTAGAGCCAGGGAAGGTGGGGGATGGAGGAACAAGAGCACCATGGCAACACGTGAAATACTGGCTGCTATAAAGTGCTGCCTTATTACCTCTGGCCACAAGTACACATGCATATACAAACATAAAAAATACAACGCAGTGATTCACAAAATCACAGAATCAAGATTAACGCTGGATAACAAACAAGCTTTGTTGGTGTGGCAAATGTTATGCTTTTGTGTGCTCATCAGTACAAAGGTAACTGCATCTGTGAAAGACTTCTCAGCATAATTTTAACCTATAAAAATACTCTAATCGTGCAAGTCTTTCATTTTTACTCAGTTTCCTGAGCTTTGAATCATGTCACGGTAATGACTACTTCATTTCCCTTAGCTAAGAGTTCTCCCTGCAACCACAAGAAGTAACTAAAGATAAGAAAAAACCAGAGGATGAAAGCAGGAAAAATGTGGTGGTATCTGTAGAGTGAACAATTGTAGGGATTTAACGCCCACTGGTGTGATAATCTGCCAAACTGGGGCACATTTGTGATTAGATTACAGCGGGGATGCTGATGAATAAAGACTAATGATTATATTTTTGCTGCTGTGAGAAATGCGCAACATGTTCCTGATGGATCGGGATTGCACAAGTGTGTCCATGTGTGCATGAGGTACCTCTCCCACACCAGCCTGTACAATTTTCAGGCCAGTTTCAGACTCCAGGAAGTTCTTTGCAGATACTGTCAAAGTGGCAAAAAAACAAACAAAACAAACATTTAATGAGCAGTTTGATCAAAAGACATTTGGAGAAATAAACCATGAGAGTTACAGAATTACGTGATTTGATATTTTTTGGGCTTTTTTTTTGCTGGTGTGAATATGTGGGTACGACATGCAGGAGTTGAGGTGTGTTACTCTCACCAGCTTTAGCAGCAACCTCTGCAGCCGTCATGTTCTGCTCATTCTGACGGATGCGGAAAGTCAATGCAGGACCAACCACGCTGGTGGCACACAAACATAGCAGCACACATGTTGCATCTTTCAACACAGAAAGATTGTAATTATCTCACTTTTTGACATGCGCAGTTTACCCGGCGGTCTTACCTGATGTTGATGAAGCTGCTAGTTGTTAAATGTATTTTATCAGCGAGCAGCTCCAACAGCTTCACTCCATCGTACAGACCGAGAAGACTACAGATTACAATTTAAAAAATAAATTAAAAAATCTTTTAAACACCTCATTGACTATATTTGTCATGTTTTTACTTTGTTTGTATTAAGTGGAACTGCTAACCTCTGGTTTGTGACGATGTACCCATACTCCTCTTTGCCTCCTGTACCATCAACAAGTGGCTCCTTGAACCCATGTTCAGCATCAGCAGGAGCAGCCTGTGGTGGCTGGGAGGCAGAGGGGGGCAAGGTGGCACTTTTAAGTGGAGGTGTATTAGAGACAGAGGTGGAGGGAGATGCAGGAAGGGCAACATGGGGACCAGGAAAGGGAGCAGGCTTCTCTGGCTTGGGCACATTTTCCTTCTTTAACAGCTGCATCTAAGTAAGATGGTGAAAAGCATATTAGTGTAAAAAGCATTACAATTTCTGATTAATGCTACTAAGGTGAACCTATATACCTCTTTGAGAGTGACGAGGTCTTTCTCAATTGCATCTGTGTTGAAAGAGAGAGAGAGAAAAAAAGAGCTTAAAACTAAATCTACCCATTTTCTTCATTTATTTAACTGACAAAAATGAAAGTTTAACTTAATTTAAAGCATTTAGAGTTGTAGTCTGCTTGGTGTTGTACCTGTTTTGTCCTGACCCTGCAGCAGCTGCAATATGAGAGCCAGCTTGTAGAGCTGCTCCTGACTCAGATCCCTCGGATCAACATTGTACTTTCGGAGGTAGACCTCTAACATCCTCTGGAGAAGATCGTCTAACACAGAAGAGTGGTGAGCGTTAATGTGTTTTGCAAACCTGTCAAAGTGTAAATGCAGCCATTATGCTGGTGTGGCGTTCTGTTCCACCTAAATGCATTATGTTGATCAAGTACAACAGAGCTTAAGTTCCTTTTCCTCACCGCTGTTTCCAGAGAGGATATTGAAGTCCTGAGGAGCTTTCTTATTCTGCGGATTCTGTTGCCTGCCTGCTGTACCAAGCCTCTCCTGCAGGTTGAATTCTTCCACGTAGTCTACTGGTACCTCCATGTCCAGTTCATCATAATAAGGCAAGCCTGCGAGTGAAACAGCAAGTCAAATGAACTGTGACTGTTGATTTTAACTATTTTTTTTCCTTTTCATCTATTTCTTTTAATTAAAATTGCCAAATATTTTCTTTTTTTGTTATTTTCAGAGCAGTGAAAATCTTTTGTGGATGCCAGATATTTAAATATGTAAAGTTCTCAAAAGAGAGTTTTTTTCTCACATTGGCATCACTTGAATCAATTGCAAATCATTTGCACCACACCTGCCTAATGGTTAACTTGGAAGAGGTGAAAACCTAACTAAAAGCTCCTCTTTTGCCACCATTTTTGGCAAGAGGTGCTGCTATGAACACACAACTATTTGTTTCTTCAACATTTAAGCATGTCAACAAATTCTAAATAAATTAGTAAAATCCTGTAAGACGATCTGTAAAAGTGTTTTTTTTTTAATTGCAGGGGTTTAAAGTTTTTTTTTTTAAACATTTCCCCCTCTAACGCTGTACCTGCAGGGGCCATAGAGGCGGTGCCTCTGTGACGATATGAGGGCTGCGTAGATGGTAGGTACAGAGACAGAGCTTCCTGTAGCAGCTGCCTTTCACGTTCACGCTCTCTCTGGTTCGCCGGGAACCTTGAAGAGGGGTGGCCATAACCACCTCCTACACCCACAAGAGACCTCTCTGCTTCGTCTTGGTACCTGTGCTGTGATTGGCAGAAACAATATGTTGTTACTTGTGTTCTATTTGCATGAAGCTTGACTGCAGTGTGAGCTCAGAAAGGTGACGCTTTGTGGATTCACCTGGACAGTTTTACATTACTCTCTTCTCTTAGTCTAGGTGTGAGTGTGTATAAACCTGATGATACGTGAAGGGATCCATAGAAACAGCTTGCATGTGCATCGGAGACGGAGGAGGCTCAACGATCATGTAGTCCACATATTTGCCACCAGGACGTGCTGATCCTGACTTTGAGCCGTAGTGATGGGGGATGTGTTGTTTGGACCTGGCAACCAGGACAGAAACACAACGAGGATCAGGATGTTTGTTTTGGGGAGATGTACATGAGGTTACGTGACACGTAAAAATCCTTACTGGGACAAATGAGGAGAGGACGATAAGGAGTTTGGCTGTGACTGAAGAGTGGTGTGGGGAACTCTCTTTAGCTCCTTTGATAAAATATACTGGGTGATGTCATCCTGCCATGACAGTCCTGCACATGCACACACAAACACAGCAACCATAACCACAAAGGGACGTCCAAGTGCCAGACAGTGTGTGAGAAACAGAGGGAGACACACTGAGAAAGTGTTTTGAGTCAATACTTTTATATATATCTCTCATTACTAGATTTTTTTCTAATATTATAAAGTTTTAGTGTGTGGAGTTAATGTGAGTAGTTTTTGCTCTGTGAGTACAGTTGTTTTGGTATACCTTACCTTGTTGTATCAGCTGTTTGAGTACTTCCTGCATCCTCTTCAGCACAGGAACTGAAACCTGGTACCGGACCTGGTCCTGCTTGTTGGTTCGACACTGACCGAACAACCCATCTAGAAAAAAAAACACAAGCACACAAAATATTCAACTTGACCACCTTGGAGAGAATTTAATGAATATTAACTTTGACATACCACATTTGGGAAAGCATTGTCATGGCTTCTACTCTTAAATATAAGTCAATTAATTTCTTAATAGGCTTTTATGAATTTCTTTGTTTCCCAAGTCAAGATAGTTCTGGCCTTGAGGAGCGAAGCCTTGAATTAGGGTGCAGAATTGTGTTTGTAGTCATTTTTAACTCTGTAAAAAACTATAAAACTGTATTAAAAAACTTTTAAAACTGTATTCGTTTGACCAAAAATGATTCATTGACTCGGCTTCTAAGACACAAGACCTTGCAATACTCAAACGACAATGTTAGTATACACCACTTTACCTACAGTGAGTCAGAATTTTGAAGTGCAGCCCACACGCTTATACTTCTTGCCACAGTCCATTAGACGAGACTCTACCCTTTCCGGCTTGTGCGTGTCCTTTGCAAATCCTTCAACGGTTTTAAAACTTATAGCAACTTAAGACTCATCCTAACAAAAATAGTTATTGCTTTTGCACTATTTTCTATAAACCCTCTAATCATGATCATAAAAGAATCCTTTGTTACAGAATTTACCAGGGCTGTTCAGTATGTGAACTTCAGCCAACGCTATGTCATCCATTCATGCTTCACCCAGAATGCAGTATTCTTAGTTTGATAAAACTGTTTACCCATCCAAACTATTACAAAAAGAAAAAAAACACACATGTTGGTTGTTTTAAGGGATTGAGGATGAGAAGGTCAGTGAGTCACAAGTGTATCTTTTTCAAGCAAGTTATATGAGATCACATTTTTTCTTTCTTTTAACCCCAAAATCCTCTGCAAATAGACTTCAACTTATTTTTAGAACAAAAGCTGGCTACTGTAGACTGCTATGTGCTGGGAATAAAGATAAAGCAGAGGAGAGTACGTTTTATTTGGCGCACCGATGAGTCACCGCTGTTGCTACACTGGCTAGATTGCCCACAACTGAGTCTGCAACAGAGATATGTGAGGTGAACTGCTATACTGAGAAGATTAGAGAGGATTAAGGTGTTTTTGTTACCTTTGAGATGTTATATGAAAAAGTGTGACACAAATTTAGGAGTCTCACATATCAAAAAGTACATGATAGTAACATGGGGTTGTATAGTAATAATACAAATGACTAAACTGAGGGAAGATGAAATAATAATAGATGCACTTTGTTATTATTTAACATATCAGAAGATTTAAAGAAATTCTAAAAACAAATGGCAATTAAAAATTCACTGTTTGCAGTTACAACATCCATAATGTTTAATTACGAGCTGTGAGATATTTTCAGCAGCTGAAACTACTGTCAGAATACATGCTTAGATTATTTCTCAATTATTCACAATATAAAGACTTAAATAATCTTGTTTCTATCCATCTATTTGCATTGCTACTCAGTCTAATATAGAACAAAATGGCCATCTGACTAGTTTTAGGTGAAATGAGGAAAAAGTCCTGTGTCAGTGCTAATTATAAAAGTGACTTACGGTTTGGCAACAGACACACAAACCCAGCAAGATAAGATGTGCAGATAAAGATATCAACTTTTGTATCTTTCCCTGAATGAAATTACAGAATATTTTTCATTCATATATCCCTTCCAAGTGTAGAAGTTCCTAATTATATCACAAATTTACAGCATTTTTATTGCTACATTTCATCAGCTTTAGTTGTCCCTGCTTTTACTTTGAACATTGAATACCGATATTTAAAGTTTTATGCACAGAAGCGGAAAATGTGTGAGTGTAAATATGCTCTGTCTAAATTAGTCTGCAATGGACTGTAAGTGTAGTTATTTTACACTGTAGTATAACAAGATATTAGAGGGTTTGTTGGTGAAATGTGTCAAAATCTTCAACTATTAAAGTTTTTTACAGAAAGCAGTACAGTTGGATTTTATTTCATTAGATTAACACTGACAGGAAATGTAAGACACACATCTTCATCCCAAATGATTTGCTACACATAGTTCATACAAACAACCAGAGATTTAAAGTAGCACATGTACAAAAAAACAGAGAAAAGAATCCTCCAATAGTTTTATCATATACCAGGAGATAAAACCTAAAAAAAAAGATTATCTCAAATACTTAATCATTTATTCTTGTACTGCACATCCAGCACAAATCAACAAAAGGTCATGATGCAGCAACATTGCAAACAACATAGTGTTGCCATTCCGAAAGGTTAGATTGAGAAAAGGATTTTATGACACGTTTATGGCCTCACTTGTATTATTGAATCCACATGAATTTCGGGAGTAAAATGTGTGTCTTCATTTCTACTGTTCCTACCAAATTGGAAAAGACTGGACAAAATCTATTTGGTGCGCAACAATTTTATAAATGAAACAGACTCAGATTATGTCAGATACAATTACCAGCTAATAGTACATTAGGCCTCAATCACACCTGATATCAAGACAACAGTATCAGAACAATAAAGATAAAAATTATTTTATATTTAGTTAAAAATATTCAGCCAATAAGTCAATATCGTATAACTAACTTAGCTTATTTACTCTGATCAATGTGCTGATTGTCCTTATGGTGATCATATGGCCAAGAGATTTTTTGTCATTATGAAGCAGGATTTCTTTTCTCCTGCTTTTGAAATATCCACACCCCCTTAACAGCAAACAATAGCTCCTTCAATAATAAAATAAAATTAAATTAAATTAAATAAAATTAAATGGCAAGGTGGTTTAGCCCTGTAGCCTCACAGCAAGCAGGTTGCCGGTTCGATCCCCGGGTTGGGCAGTGGCCTATCTGTGTGGAGTTTGCATGTTCTCCCCGTGTTAGCGTGTGTTCTCACCGGGTTCTCCGGCTTCCTCCCACAGTCCAAAGACATGCAGCTTGGGGATTAGGCTGATTGGAGACTATAAATTGACCTTAGGTGTGAGTGTGTGTGGTTGTTCGTCTATGTGTGTGGCCCTGTGACTGGCAACCTGTCCAGGGTGTACCCTGCCTCTCGCCCGTTGGCTGCTGGGATTGGCCCCAGCCCCCCCGCGACCCCGTTCGGGAATAAGCGGTAGAAAATGGATGGATGGATGGATAAATTAAATTAAACTCATTTAATAGGTTGGCTTTGCAATTGAGCCCTTTGGGTAGATGGTGGTTTAAACGAGTGTTTTTTAGCCACTGTGCTGAGTGGCTAAAAAACAGTGTTCTGTGAGAGATGATCAGGTGTGCCATGGGAAATTATCCAATTTCACCTAAATGCTATAAAAACAGTTTGTTCATCCAAACACCGCAAATTTGGAAAGTTCACTAAAGGTATTTTTATTTATGTTTTTTATTCTTATGTAAAGTGATAAAAACAGTTTCATATTTTTAATATATGCTACAGAGTTTCTTCAAAGAAAAACAGTTTAGGTTGTGTTTTGTGATCTTCTCATTTAATTTAAAAAAGTACCTTGGCTCAAAAAAGGTTAAAAAAAACACTGGTTTTGACAACAGGACTCATGCAGAACTCTCGTGTTTTACAAATAGAAAGATGTGGACTGTGTGTTCAGTGGCACATAGAGTGAGATCAGTGTGTTTACAAAAGATTCATATTGGGTCTAATGTCAGGTGTTAAGACACGTACTTAGACCTGCTGGTGAGTAGATCACTCATCACAGATATAATTTATACAAAACTCAGTCGATTCAGACAGGAGACTTAAGAAAACAAAAGTTTTATTTCCAAGAAATGAAGATTTTTGAGTTGAACAGTCTTCAATCCCATTAGAAATATGAATAGACTTAGTGTTGTGAGGATGATGAAGAAATAATTATCTTCCTAATACAAATAATGCTGCTCAGGTAAATAAGAAAACAAATAAAGTATTTATTTAAAGTGTCAAGTGTTTAGCTAAAGAAGAACATATCAAGTTACCAGACTCACTTGCTGATCATCTGAAAACACTGATAGTAAAATAACAGACGGTGATGTCAGGATCCACCATCACCAACATCTCATTTGAGGTTACATCAGGTTAGTTTATTGTCACACAATTCAGCCAACATGTTTGCAACGGAGGACATCAGGATGACTGGCCTCAAAGAAATGATAAACAGAAGGTATTGCTTTAGTTGTTTAGGATCTTAATATTCTCACTGTTTTATAGAGATTTTACTGCTGTTTCATGCAGGCTGAAGCAGGCAAACAGTAACCAAACTCTCTGCATGCATGAAAGGACTTAGTGTATCTCTACAGACACGACTAGTTGCATTCTCTGTAGACTAAAACAGTAAAAAATTAAGGCAGTCTTTGTTTGTGTCTATCACACAAACTGACACACACTCCTTCACACATTGATTGTTCACATCTTATTTAGCATGTAAGCTCCAGAAGAAAGATGGACGAAGCTTTGGCAAGATTCCCCCCCCGCTGTCTTCTGTCCTCGGATGCACAGAGATGCATTTCTGCTCCTGAGCAGAAAGTAAGCCGATCCATTTAGTATTCTGCTCAATGATCGTGTGTGTGCGTAAGAGCAGTTTCCACCGAGAAGGACGTAAGCGCACGTCAGTGACTCATCACTGTATTTGCAAAACAACTGTGGGGGTGTCAACCTCACCATGATGTCAGTGTTGCCATGGAGACAACAAGGTGGGGGAGGTACTTAGATAAAGATGAGGAAAAGAAGAGGGGCAGGTGACAGAGAGATGATGATTCATGAGGTAGAAGTGGAGTTTGTGAGGGTGTGGGGGGGGGGGGGGGGGGGGACCCACCCCTTTTTTCCCTCCTCCCTTTCCCTTTTTTTTTTTTTTTTTCCTCCCCCCCCCACACTTTCTTTTTATTTTTTTCACCCCTTCTTAAAACCCCCC
>JBAMHX010000014.1:17187579-17198533 GCA_037177515.1 Pseudomugil tenellus | reverse complement strand
CTAACAAGTACATGTCGGACTGTCCCTTCCTGTGGAAAACAGTTAGGGGCGGGGCTTATAGTTCGAACTCCTGTCTCTTGGTGCAAAAAATGCAAAATCAGGTATAGCTCCTTTAAATAACAGGACTTTAAATGGCTGACTTTATGGCAATGTTTACACTAACTTTCTTACTATCAGGTAAGACAAGCTGTTAGTGTTTAACATCTTTATTTTGTACTTTCATCTTTGTAGCTTACCTTTGGAAATAATTATTTTGGCCTGTATGTACTTTATATGCGCCTCAAGTCAAATGTTCTTTTATGTGCGTGCTGCTGAATCGTCCCCCTAAAACATGTTGGTTCAGTAGGCTATATTTATTTTTTAATATATTATAGCTGATGTTTAGAAAGAATTCTTAATTTGTTCATTATTGCTCCAGGTTAGCTGTTCTGGTTATTGTGTGTGAGCCTTGCACCTGCACATTGAAAGGGGTTGTTGCGTAACATGTAAAGCATTTGCATAGGTTGTAAAATGAAAAAGGTTAATAAAAATTCGGTTGTTTTTTTTTTTTAAGCTTACGTTTGGATACAGGTGTTTGTTCGTACATCATACAGGTCAACTGTTGCCACACTGTTTAATTGTACAACTAGATTTCCAGCAGTCTGACTACACTGATCTATGCTGTCCCCTATTGTGTGATTTCTTGTTTGTAGTGTTCTTATTCTCAAATGTAATTCATTACAAATTTATCAGCAATTATTTATTTCTATTTTTGTCTTTCACATTGTAAAGTTTTTCAAAATAATTCCTTTACCCCACCTTTCCTTTCTTGTATCAGATCTTTTGCAACAAAAGTATTTGTCTTATTTTGTGATTCAGGTAAGAAGTCCAATGATCCATTACATCCTTACTATGTTCCATCAATTTTTCCAATATTTCAAAACTCCAGCATCAAGTTAATCAAATCAGATTTGAAGTTGACTCAATTCATTAGAAGCGAAGATGGTGTTAAAATGAAAGGTACAATGACATAACAGCGATTATATGAATTTCAATCAAACCTGCAACATTCACATGACTGTTTTTTTGCAGATTTATTTAGTTGTATATATTTCTTTGCTATATAATGATGATCTTTAGTCTTACCTTTTTAATTTCACTTGTACCCTAGACCCCCCCCCCCTCTCTTCTCTAAGTAATCATTAAGTTATTTTAATAATTGGTACACAATTTCTCTTTCAGCTACTTTGAAAAAGAAGTCCGGTAAGTAAGTAAAGAACCATGATGATAAAACTGTGGACCATTTGTTCCAAGCTGGTCAAGGCAGTCTGGTTATACTCCACAAATCAAATAAATCCAGCTTTCTCTCTGAAAAAGAGTTTTTTAGAGTTGTGAATTCCAACGGTTAGTGGGATAATTCCATCAACGTCTTTTGAGGGTAAAATCTGCTACAAGAACATCCGGTTGTTGTTTTTTATAAGTTAGAAGACTATTGTAAGCACTTAGAAAAGTGATTTCTGCATGCAATGTCCCCTTTGAACAATACATGGAGGGCACTCACAGCACCCACTTCTTGAGAGTACACATTTTATCCACCAGTAGATTACTCATTCTCTAGAATAGAATATTTCCTTGTTAACAGCTTTATAATTTTTCAGGACTGTATTAGAACTATAAAAAATAAATTGTAAATGTTTTTTTTTTTATTGTTCAAAAATGACAGAAGAGCATCACTGAATAAGACGTTTCCTTTCTGGTACTGCAGAGCTGATCCAAACAGATCAGCAATGATGGAAGATGGAAGACGGTTTATCCATATCAGGGCTAAGGTTATGATAATAGCATTCATGTATGTTGTGTTTTGCTGTATCTGCTGCTGTACACTCAGCATTATTTCTGCTGTGTTCATATAAAAAAACCCTGCCTCCAGTAAGCCCTGGAGCTATATCCATAGAACCCCACTGAGACATGGATGTGAAAATGTTAGCTTCTGACAGACTAAATGATATAAAATCTACCATCAGACTGCATCATCATCTCCAGAAAGAGGTAGGAAGCAGCTGAAATACATCAGGTTTTGGGTCTCATGGTCACAGGTATATTCATTTTGCCTTAATTATCAATTTGTCCTTAATTATCAGCGTTATTTAATCTGTCTGAATTTTAAAGTTTAAAGAATTGTGAGATGATTTAAATATTCTTTTCAGTCACATATGTTGATAATTCCTTTCAATATGTCGATAATGAATTCCTGACTTAGGACTTTAATTTTATGATAATAGTGTGAAGAAACCAGTGATAATCTCCCCATGGGATGGAAATTAGCGCTTGAAAGAACAAACCAAGGTGTCAGGTAGCAATAATCCTTCTTTACACTTTATGAGTGTCCAAATTTACTTATATGTCAGTAAAGTAAAAATCACATCACATCACAAAAGTCAATACATTTGTTTCTGCTTATATTTTGAATGTACTAATCTTCCAAGAAGTCAAGTGTTTGAACAGAGATTGACTTCAAGACATTCATGTATAAATGAGTTTTTAAGCTATAGATATCAGATAAAAAGCAAACACTTCTTGCATAATTATTGCCATATTAAGCAATATTTTGTTGCCCAAAGTTCTCCCTGTATTGATCCTTTCTGAAATTAAGGAAGAGAATTGCTTTGTAATAAAACCAACCACACAATATTGCAGAAATATGTTTGCTTTCATTATGGGCCAGTCATGAAGTTAAATTATTTATTATTTGATTTACCACTTATATTAATTAGTCATAGTCATTTTACAATTCATGAACCTTATACTTTTTCCATATTATAGAAAGATTATTGCCTAATGATATTGCCTATGGTCAAATATTTTTGACCATTTTTCATTTTTAATTCTAGAGACATCCCTGATGCTGGAAATCAAGGAGAATGAAGAAGAGTAGTTCTCTAGAAATACTCACGACACTACCATCATGCAATTAATTTGATCACATGATTTTTGGGAATCTACAACAGTAACTATATACCAATGGAGACCTTACATAGGTGCCCTTTCCAAAGCAGCGTATACCCAATTCAATGTGAATCACAGCAGGAGGTGTGGTGCTTTTTGGGTTCAGAGAAGAAAAATATTAGCTTGTGATTCAAAGTTTTTTTTTTCTAGAGCACCTATGTATCTTAAAAACATTTCCATTTATATCAGTATCATATCTTTGATAAATGGACTGCACTGATTTTAAAACCCGAATAGTATCTCAAAGCACTTTTACATGTGCATGTTCATCCACGTAAAATTCTCTGAGTGTGTCTTACATTAAAAACAGATAAGTGGCAGTGTTATGTGTGGACAACTACTTCAATTTGTTTTTCTCAGCAGGTTATGTTCAGGTTCAAGTTTCATTGCATCCATTGCAGGCCTCATCAGGCAAATCACATCCACCTGGAGGTCATCATTATAAAAGCAACTCACCCTAAAGCAATGGAAGAGTTTAGGATTTAGTCACTGAATCACATAACTTGACTGCCAACCGCCGTTAAAAAATAAAGAAGAAGAAGATCACTTTATCATATGTTCAGCCCATATAAATCCATGTGCAATAATAATATTAATAATAAAATTGCAAACATTCAATAAGAATGTAAGAAAAAAACGATTCAGAGTCAAGGCTAATTTTGTCAGATTATTTTCATCATCAAATGTTGAAACAGCCAGATGATAAGTGCATCCACATCCAACCATTTAAATACATATAGTAGCATTACAACATAACAGGTCAACTCCAGTAGAAAATAATCAACTACATAAATTGATTGCATGATCATGATGTGAACATGAAAATGTAGCTAAACTTTACATTAAAATTTTATTTACAGCTCAATATCTATATCTATATATGCTTCTGAACAAACAGTAGACTGTGCAATTATAGACAATAACATAAAAACACATATGGGGAAAAAAATCTGTTTAGGAGTTATTAGCTTTGTCCCGAAATTACAAGCAAAAGAGGGACGATTTTCAGAATTTACATTTTGTTTTAAGGGAAATTTAATGACGTTACAACTGCCCAACCTTAAAGAAACACTAAGTAGGGACAGAAGGACTATAGGACTGAGGTGTAAGCAGAAGCCAAAAAAACACATGTAACATCCACAACTGCGAAAGATTATCAGAGAAATGCAATACAGCTTTATGGCAGTTGGCTCAACATAATACACAACTTTTTCAAGCCCTTTACCTGGACAGTGTAAACGAGAAAAAAAGAGAAAAGATTTAAAAATGATCTTTATTGACCCACTGCAAAATAATATACAGCAGCATCAACCACCCCCCCCCACACACACACACACACACACACACACACTTCTCCACCCATCACTCCATCTACTCGAAGGATATAACAAGTCCATCTTCTTTCCGGGGCTGTCCAACTTTCCAGAATCCACTATTGAAGGCAACCCATCTTCCTCTTCCTCCCAATCGCTCACAGCAGGAGTTACAGTCAAGGATGGAAAAAATTAGGCTCTTTATCCACCTGCATTTCGCTCGACTCAACTAGAAGTTGTCTCCACTGCTCGTTACATCCTCCACCACTCTGGCCAACAGTCTAGGTCTCAGGTTCACTCTCTATCCCAACACATCCACAGACATCAATTGAAAAGCCACCATCCTGGCCATGATGTCCATGAGGCCTTTACCCCCTTCTGAGACACCTAAAAACAGGACCGATTCACGGACCCAGTGTTTCCCAGTCCAAAAAATAAAAAATAAAAAAAATCCAAGATCATATGCTGTATCCTCAGGTCTCTAGGAGGACAAAGGACCATGAATTTATGCTTAAGCATTAAGGCCACTAAATTATTGGCAATCAGGACATGTCCCCTATAGGACAGCTGGGGTAGCAACCACTTCCATTTAGAAAATCTCGCACTGATCTCCTTCACACCTTCACAGTTTTTCTTCAGAACCTCTTCAGTGCCAAACCAAATATCCAGGATTTTTCCCCCACTTTTCCCCCAAGCTAAAGTCCCAGACAAAGTAGGAGGCGACCTCCCCAACCACTCCCCCACCCTTGCCGATTTTTTTTGCATTTGCGGGCCACGTAGAGGGTGGCAGACTATTCATCTTCTCCATGTATTATGATTTGGACACAGTGTACAGTTTAAAATATTTAACAATTTATTTACGCAATTATTGTCCTTTTCCTTCCCAGTTGCATCATGAAGTTCAGGATGGGAGATTGGATCAAAGCCAAGATTTGATGCAATCTTGTTGGTTCCCTTATGGGGCTATTTTTATGAATTAGTTGATCTCTGCGAAGCGCCTTGAGACAACATTGTTGTGAAATAGCGCTATACAAATGAAGTTGAGTTGAATTGAATTAATGACTAAAAACACCCTTTTTATCCTTGGAAAACCAAATTTAACCCCACAGATAACGTGTATTAAACAGCTTCTATCAAAGTGAAACAATCATGTACACATCCTTTTCCCTCTTGACTAAATCCACAGACATATTTCTGTTTTCTAACTTTTATTAAAACACCAACTTGATGCAAAGTAACTGAGCATTTGGAGGCAGCAGGAAGCCAGATGTTAACACAATGAGCTGCGCCCCTCAGAGGGAGGACATGGAGAAGCTGAAGCTTTTCCCGTTGTTCAGCTCCCTGCTGCACAAGCACATATCAAAACCCTGTAATTAATGCGACAGAGCTGCACATGCAGATCCGCATGACTTTACCTATGAGAACACATGCACACAGTCTGAGCAGGAAGCAGAAAACTGGTGAAGGCACCAAACCGGAATCAATTCAAAGCCAGATGTGTTGACAATGACAGAGGAACACCACAGGAGGTGTTGCATAGTTCTACAGATGGCAGTTTCACAATGTAATTCTTTACAACACAGTGTCGGAGACATCTTTCATAATTAACAGGACAAAATGTGTTCACTCAGTGTTCCACAATGATGCTTCACCGCCCAGATACATCAGAATCTAGTTCCAAACACCATTCCTGTTTAGATCCATGTTGCTACTATGGACAGACTTCTTTCCACAGTTTCATAAAAAAAAAGCACACGTCACATCTAGCTTTATCAGCACTTTGGTTGTCATGGTAACAGAATCCTCAGCCTCATCATCTTATTTATAACTAACAAACATAATGTGAGGCAGGAGACGGGACAAGACGTCAGTCTAAATATTCCAGACAGGTGCTGAACCTCACATCCATCCCCACTTTCTGCTCAGTCATATGTCACTTTATGCAAAAACATCTGCTGCAGATATTCAAAACTTTCTGTGAACAGAGTAGATGTTTAGTTTCTAGTGCAAGTTTATTATTTGATTCTATGACTGTTCCCTTCTCAACATATCCACATGATCTACAACAGGAAGCAAAAATGCTAAATGTAGCATTGCAACATGACAGGGACTCTTTTTTTTTTTTTTTTAGCTCACCTAAGTTTTATTCCTTATATGAAATGATCAACTTCAATAAATATTTTGATCTACCATGATGATGGGATGTTGATCATCTTTCCATTACCGTCCCTTTCCATTCAAAAGGGATAGAGAGAACTGGTGTGTGTGTGTGATTTGCATGAAATGCTGTCATAAAAATCCATATTAACATGCTAAACACAACGTGTAATGAATGTAAGCCGGAGCCAGAAGGAAGGTGAACAGGATTTATGGAAGGTAATGAGGGATGAACTGAAACCTGTAACGAAGGACTCTAGGAGGGTTGTAGGGACGAGGAGCAGGAAGGCAGACTGTGAGATGTCCAGGAAGATAGGGAAAGCAAATCCAGAAATAGGACTGGGCAGGAGCAGCAGGAACAACCACGGATGTGTATTCAATGTACAACAGGGTTTACCTGGAGTGCAGAGAAATATAAAGCAGTGAGGGAATCAGGAACAGGTGCAGGTGATCAGAGCTAGCGAGTCTAGTAGCAAGTGACGGTGAAGGGGCTGATTTAGCTAGAACCGGGCATGACACAACATAGCGTCTACCTGCTAATCCATAATAGCAAAATTATGAGGAACAGAACTGAAATTAAATGGAAGTGTAGCACGTTCACTGCAACTTTTAAGGGTTTGCAAAGTTATGATTTCTTTTTGCTGCAGCTTTGCACCCAGTAGGGAAACTTCCTTACTGGTTCAACATAAAAATGTGAAATTAATAGCTGAGAACTGTTTGTTACATAAGGAAAAAAACAAATCTAGCGATTCTTATGTTCTTATGCAATTGCAACTAATATTTTGCTCTTACCATCTACAGTAAATCTTTGTCTACTCATTTCAGATAATCAAACTTCTGTGGGTTTTTCTTTAAATTTTCTTGTCTCATTGAGTGTTAAAGGTGTGACAGAAGGCTGGTGAGTGGCATTTAAAGACATTTACATGCTGGTGTTTTATAGATCACATAATGTCACATTTTACAGAAGTTAAAAGCTGTACTGACATGGTCAGGAAGTCCTGGAGCAGGATCATCTCCTGAAATACAACAGGACTCATACCACACTGGAAGCACTTCAGCTGACAAGATGTTTCCTAATAAGCGAACCAACTGTCCCTGCAGAATCTCTTGCTGCATGCTGAATGATACAGTCTCACTTTGCAATAGTGTGAATATAAAATATAAACATCTATTCTCTTCTTTTGTTTTGTAACTATGATTTCCACATAGTTTATTTACCATGTCGGAGTAAATCAGACGGACTTCAAAAGTAGTTTTTAAATGAGTTTCTTTTGGAAAATTCTGTGTTGATTCTTGTGAAACATTCATACTTGTGCAACTACATCTCTGTGTTTCTGCATTGAAAGCAACACATATACTTGCTGGTAAAAACACATTAATGTATACTGCAGAAGGCTCAGTCAGTACTGAAATGCCTAAAGCAGTTAGTTAGGTTACCTGTAAACATATGTATTTCAAATTTCAGTTGTTTGGGCGGTGTTAATTATCATATCCTGTTTTGCTGCTTCAGTGTAACTATGCCCAAAATAGTGGAATATTCACCCTTGGAATATCATTCCTGAATGATAGCACATTACTTTTTTTTGTTGTGTCTTAAGATTCCGTCTTCGATTACATCGTCATAAAAAGCAAAGAACAAGAAATCGAAGCATGTGATTGGACGAAACACCGACTGCAAGTCGCAATTGTGTACATCAAGCTTCAGTCCACTAACATAATTTTCACATTTTTATCACAAAATGTAATAAATATTGAATGTATCAAGTTGAAATTCAAATGTAAAAGTCCCCGGAAAAACCGCAGCACGACTGGATTAAAAACCTCCTGGAAAGGCTTGAATTGCCCCGCGTTTAGCTTAGCTCGGCCAGACAGTAAGCTACAGTTGATAATTTAGCACGTCAGGTTTTGCTGTGAGATTCTTCGAGGTATTCGAAAAAGTGCAGACGCTGTCAGCCCAGAGGAGTTCTAGAGGTTATTAGGTATCTTCCAGTTAGAAGAGTTTACCCTAGCTCTGTTTTTATGGCTGAGCGCAGGGATCTGCAGGGATTACTTTCAGCTGTGAACAGACTATTCAGTCGAACTGTAACTGAAAACAACACGAATTGCTGAGGAACAAGTAATCTATTTTATTTTTATTGTTGTAAAAACCAGGAATGTAATTGAAATTTGAATAATCACCCAGACCTACATCAACAACAATGAAAAATAACATTTAGATTGCAGAGGACCAACATACAATGTCTGACCTTTGCCGTTATGAGGTACATGTACATTCCTCCGAATAGCACAGTGTAGCAGTAACCCAGCCAGAGACAAAGAACTGGTAAGTGTCTAGACTTTTGTAGGCTTTTAAAATAGCACCCGTGTATGGGGATACTCCATTTACCACATATTGGTAAAGATTGTGTGGACTGAAGTTGGGCAGAAACGGAGATTCAGTTAAATCGGTAAATAAAGTAGGAGGCAGATGTAAGTGTCTGTCTGTAACCCTGCTAGTGCTAACTTTTTAAAATACCGCTCTTTGTGAGCTCCTACCAGATGACCTACCTCTACCGACAGCTGCAAAACATTTAAATTACTTGAGGTGGTCGTTACTGACGGTAAAAAAAAAAATCTCAATGACTTTAAATTTCGTGCTCATACACAAGTCTTCCCAGTCCTCAGCTATAGTTAATGATAGTTAAGACTGCTCTCTTCCGCCTACAATCATGCCTAGTCACATGCTATGGTCACGTGTCTGCAAAGGGTCAATAACTGAAGTTATAATAATGAAATAATAATGAAAGTGCATCAGCTCACTCAGCCTGATTCCTGTTAACTGTGTTTCTCCGCTGCAGCGTCAATAAACGTATATTCTTGATTCTCACTGACTCTGCGTGCACACTTGGAGCATGCTGAGAGTGCATTTTTGGGAATGTTTTCACTTTTACTCGGATTGCTGGACACCCTCTCACAATTAATATACCAATAACCGCTATAACGTTTTAGTATAAGCATACTGTGCTCGGATGTTTAAATATGCATTTATGAAAAAAATATCCCGATTTTTGGGCATGTATATTATAATCTGTGTTTCCGTGTTTTTGATTACATTAACACAAATTCTAGTGTGAAAGATAACAAATATGTTTAATGTGGCTTAAATGTACTATCATCAGCTGTGCAGCTGGTTTTCCTTCTGCAAAATGTTACTTACCAGGTCCAAGGTTGTTGCAGTGATACACACTCTTCTGCGTCAAGTTTATTTTTTACGTTTTTTTTTAAGTTTTAGAATTGATTTGAAAATGATTCCTTATGTTTTTAAATGTCTTCATGGCCTTTCACCCCCTATCTGTGAAACCTGCTCAATCCATGCTTTTAGTTACGTTCTCTCAGGTCACCAGATCAGCTGTTGTTACCATCACACAGACAAAAGAAGTCGAGAGGAGGCCGCACTTCTTCAGTTGTTGCTCCTACATTATTAAATGAGTTGTTTGCCCATCAGACAGACAATTCATTTTAGCTGTTAAATCACTTTGAGATGTTGGCCATTTTCTTGTTTTGTTTTTATTGTATCTTAAATTTAGTTTTAAATGTAGTTTCTTTTACTTATTGTATTGTGTTTTAATTAGTCCATGTGGTTATGTTTGAATATAAAGCACTTTGGCCAATTTGCAGTATTTTAAAAGTTGTGTATAGCCCAAGTCCTCAGGGGCCACAATACTGCAGGTTTTAATTTTAGATGTGCCCCTTTTTGAAAGTTGATAATGTTTGTATGTAATATTCTTTTGTATTTTTTTTCAAATTTTATTTAATTTGTTTTCATATACCTTTTAAAGCTTTTTCTGTAGCACTGCTTTCAATGTTTTATGTAAAGCAGTTTGACTGGTCTTGCACATGAATGTGGCTATGCCAGGCAACTTGTCTGGTCTGACATATCTAATTCACATTAGATGGCTCAACTTGTTCTCAAGTTCTGACCAATTATGTCGTCTAATCAATCAGGTTCAGGTGTATAACAGCAAATGACCTTGCAATTGCAGAGGACAGTGGTCCTCAAAACCAAAGTTTGGACGCTCCTAAGTGACAATATCAACCGACAGAAAGTGAATCCACCCGGAAGTGCAGATCAGCTATCAGCGCAATCGCTGGTTGCTAGCATCTTGCTAGCTGTTGGCTCGCGGACAAACCTCAGGTTCAGGTCCTCAGCTTCATGTTAAACTACCTCTGCCATTTTTTTTGACTGAACTCAACCTGTAGTTTTTTTCTCCACTGTGGCAAACTATGGCTTGTTATTGTCAGGACTGGTGGTTGAGCGGGATTCTTCTCCTGCAGGTTCCACCACAGGGTACCCTGGGAGCAGTTGCTGGGTCTCATCTGCTGGTTTGTTCCCACACCTGTTATTAGTCTCGTCAGGATCAGGATAAAAGGAGCTGTTGGAATAATCTGTAGATAGGTTATCCTTTTTTACTCATAAGTATAATCAGTCTTGTGCAGTGCAGAAACATTATGTTATTTCT
>JBAMHX010000014.1:17157389-17178631 GCA_037177515.1 Pseudomugil tenellus | reverse complement strand
TTAATCTTCACCCTGGCTGCCTCCTGCTTCACCTCCTCACCTGCATTTGGGTCCACCACCTACCCTCATCCTAACAGATACTAATAACAGCTTCACTTATTTCATACAGAATATATAAAATTAAAATATTTCAGTGTTCTTCAAGTTCATTCAGCAAATGATTTATGTTAAAAAATCGCATATTGATCTTTCTGATATTTCTGATATTTAAAGCAACAGATTGAACAAGAACAGTCTTGGATGTACATAATTAAGCATTAGTCTGATGATAAACCTCCATGCATCAGTCCATAAACTCCATATTAAATAACTCATCGGTACCTTTATTAAATTGAAAAAGTTTTTAAAAACTTGCCTATTTATTGATTTTATTACCACATACCTCCACAGACTGAAGAAAAACAAGCATACAAAAAACATGGCACAAGTAGCGCAGGGACAAACAGAAACATGCAGAGCGTTCCTACCTTGAGCCGCTCGTAGATGTAGTTCACCAAGGCAAACAGCTCGATAAAATAATCCACTGTAACAGTGATGGTGGCAGAGCCAAACGTAGCTGTAGAGAGGGTGACAAAGCATCGCTGCCACTGAAGAGTGAGGACAGCAAACAGCGTTCCAGAGCCCAGGAGAATACCTAGAGGAACCCAAACTGTTTTGGGGTGATAAAACTCTTCCATGACCTATAAATAAGAAAAGAGAAGAGGTAAATTAGCTTGGTTAGTACTTTGGAGGAACTTTAAGTAAGTAAAACTAATTTAAAGAGAGTAAAAATGGCCCTCTGTGGTATAATATTTCAGCTGTTTTTATTCTACACACTCTACTGGTTGTAAAACTACAGATACAAAGTTCCTAAACTTACACTAAATATAAAGTTACATGTCTTTTAAAGCAATATTTTTCGTCCTGTTTAGCTAACACTGTTGGTGTTAAAATAAGACTCGGGGCCAACTTTGCAATAGGAGAAGCCGTTAGCTTCGGTGAAATAATAAGATATTTGGGAAGTTACCTTTTGGTTTCACAATATGTAGAAAAATGATAAAGTCAGATGTAATGGAATAAAAGTGGGAAACCACAAGCTCAGGAGTTGTTCAAGCATCTGTGAATATTGCATTTAGAATCTTGCGGGACACTTTCCCAAAAGTATTATATGTGGTTATCACACCTACTGAAATTTAATTATCTGTGTGTCTTGCATTATTGTGTTGTAAAGTTAATGCACAACTTAACTTGGTGACAAACATGACTCCCTTTACTTCAAATGCTACGCTCCTATAAATACTGAATGGCCATCTTAGTAAATCAGGAGGGTTTACAGTTAATTGCAGAAATGCCCTCAAATTTTAAACTTTGAAGTCTTGTTTTTTATACTTTACAAACAAACAAGAGAAATAATACCACAGAAATGGCCATTTGTAAGTAATTAAATACTCACAGCCAAAATAAGTTTTCTTAAGAATAAGGTATAATTTTCTGTGTTAAACACTGTGCTAAAAAAGCTCATATGCATGGCTCTTAGACTTACATATCAGTCACAAGTAAGATTTAACTATAAAAGTATTAAAGAGAATAAATTACCACCAGTGATGCCACTCCAACCAGCAGTCCCAATAGGAGGCCGACCATAAACAGTCCCACACTGCGGACCAACATGGTCACCAGGCCACACAGGGTCCCGATGCCAAGCCCGATGCCCACAGACGCCTCAACACTCAGCTGGGTGTCCATAACCCTCTCCTTGTAGCACAGCATGAAGATGACCACAGAGCCAAACATTAACCCTGTTAGAAACAGCACAGCCTTGAAGCATCGATAGCCTGGAGGAGAGACGGGGATAAGAAGACACTGTGAAGATATCGGAGGCATAAAAACTGCTGTAGCCTACTTTGTGTGTTTACACAAGCCTGGGTTAACAGCCCAAACAGTCACAATTAGATCAAACATGCCATAATGCCGAAATGAAAGCGACAAACATAAAGTAGTGACTGTACGAAGCATCTGCTTGTCGCAATGGCAGCCTGAATAGAGAGTAATGGCACGTCATTACCACACGGATATTATGGTGTTGAATGTGTGCTATTCAAATAACGGATTCTTTTCACTTAATATGGCAACACATTGGGATTAATATTAAGAAAGAGGTCAAGCTTAACCTATAAACATTGTTATCTACACCAATCATAATATAAGGTCAAGACTAATGCACAGCAATAAAAAAACAACACTAATGGTTTCATTACTGTATGTAAAATATTGCTGCCACAGCGACTTTTGATGTGAAGCAGGAAATACTTAATTCCATTTTCTTGCTCTTTGCATTTGTCTGCAGAGTATCAGAGCAGAAATAAATTTACTAAGAAACAATGCAGGAACTTGATTTTGGTTAAGTTGCTTAAATACAGCTTATAAAGAAAGGCTGGATGGATGTTTCCTTCATCCTGGATCCATAAAAGAAGGAGATTATCAGCCTCTGAAAACGTATTAAAACTGGTTTCTCATTAATAACAGACGTGCAGTAGTTCTTTGATTTTACAGTCTATTCACACTCTATAATTACAGTGTAGTTTATTCTACATTCGGCCTGATTTTTAGCTTTAGATGACATTGTGCTTCTGTAAAAAGTTCAAGAAATGATGTTAAATCTACCAGAGGAGGCATAATCAGCAAGGAACAGAGATGTAGACGTACATTCGATGGGAAAGGGAAACATTTTTTCTCATTTGGGTGTTATGGGAACAAATGAACGGACTCTAAACCTTTATTAAACAGTTTTGAACTATGATAATCACTGCATTAAAAAAAGTCATCCATATTTATTAGTGAAGAAGACAAGAACAGCTGCGCTCCTAGTTTTTCTTTTTCCATCATATCCTCCATGTTCTTTCTCTCAGTCTTGATTCATTTCATTGTCATAAAAATGAGAAGAAAATCAGTGGAGCATTAAAAGCTGAGCATATAAACAGCTCAAATCTCGTTGATCTTTGCCTCTGTGTTTATTAATATTTGTCTCCTATTATTTTTCTTTCAGTATCCATGTCTTTTCTCTCTAACTGGACTCTGAGACATCAGATTGTTATCTTTGTGTAATCAGGCATTGAACAGCTGAGCGGCACATTGCTCTCTCTCTTATCTCAGCCACCGTCCATGCTTCTCCCTCGCGACCATAACTCATTTAATTGATATGCTTTTTGTAGCTTTCTTTATGCTTTCGGCTCAGACCAGTGTGTCCACTTCCATCTCTTTCAGGCAGGATGTCTGGCGAGAACCACTGCATTCTTCACAGCTGTTTGCGCTTCTGTGACAGGATGCCTGAGGGAATACAAGCTCGACATGGTGTATCTGGACCGTTTCCACAGCACCTACTGCCAAACGCCATTTGTTTGGTCATCAGCTGTTACTAAAATCCATTAATCAATGAGTTCAGAGATATAAAACTCTTGATTTCTGATTCATTTTTCTTCGACTCATCCTGTCCTCCCCATCCACCCCTTTTATGAGCCATTTATCCAGCGCTCCAGCTTCGCGTTTATCCCCCCCTTTCCATCTTTTGTCCCTCAACACCATCCTTATTTTTTTTTCCAGCCATCAATCCATCCCATCTGTTCATCTTGGCTTAATCAGTTCATGCCTCCCTCCTGTTCTCTCTACTGTCTCTTTGCTTTGTACATCATGTTCCAGTAACATCACACATCTTTTCTCCTCCACCTTTCTGATTATGGATCAACCAAACCACAGCTAAACTTTAAACTTCCTATGAGCTCAGATCAAATCCCAAGGTGGCAATGGAATAATGGTATAGTAAGCAGGAAGAACGCGTCTTCATGCTGATAACTTGCAGAACTGATGTTTCACTGTTCACACATAAATGGGATTGCTGAAAAACATCAACTATATTAAGTGCTTTTTGCAAAGCTGTGATAGTGGTATGTAATTTTAAGTTTTCTCCAATAACATTTTGGAAATAAAGTCAATAGTACTGAAGCACTTAGCTATCTGAAGCAAAATTACATCAATCTGCTTTTGTATTGATTTGATAGTTCTTGTCTGAGACCTACATTTGATTAATTTGACTGAGCTGGTAATCGTAGATTCACTTTACTTAAATAAATCCCTTTGCTAGTTTGTGCTCAGTGTGTTTGATTTGAAGACAAACTGAACATATTTTGCCTCTCTGGTGGGGAATGTCTATGAATAGTAATGTTCTTTCTATTTTTTTGAGAAGCCAGCAATCTTATTTCAGGGCTGCTAGCCACTGGAATACTGATACCCACTGTCAACTTTGAAACTAAAGTTTGTGGACAAACTGCTTCTAATGAAGGTGCTGACAGTCATGCTTTACTTGGACTTATTATACTTTTATGCAGGCTGCATGCTTCAATGAGTCCCTCTCTATTTTCAGGCAACAGGTCTACCCAGAGCTGCAACATTTCACGCATCAATATCCATATTGAATTAGGATATGCTGGCTACTTTACCAAAAGTATATTTTTTATCCTTTGTGCGGGAAGCAAGAGCACCTTAAAATGCACCTAAGTTTAGCAAATTCTTGTCAGTTTTTTTAATAAATAGCCATTTTCTCTGAAAATAAAACATTGTTTTTTCCTCTTCTGTTTAGCTTTGTGCAAGTTTTTGCAGTAAGAGGTGGTGCAGGTTGGTACTATTCAATATCTCGGATCTGCTAACAGTTATAGTAAACATACAAATATTGGCAGTGGTCATGTAATCCCCAAAAAAGTTAATCAGTGGGACATAATTCAGTATTGAAAATGTATACGAGGATAGTGCAGTAACATGTTGCATTATGTAAAATCACCTCTGTGAGATATCTGCACTGGCAAATATTCACAGTTCAATATGTTAAAGTGACAATATCTTATTTTATTGTAATTTAAGTTACTCTACTGAAATTTTAAAATTGCTTTCAAAGAGTTTGTTGTCATTTTTTCTGGTCTCTTTTCTTTGTTAAGTAGTTATTGTTAAACTGATTAATGAAATGTGATATATGAGCAGGTGCAGTTGAGTACAATAAAAAGAAAATCAGAGAAAAAAACTATTTTGTTACTCATCTGCCAGCATTAAGTAATTAGGGGCCCAAAAGTCAAATCTAACTCAATAAATGTGGCTTTCAGCAAACTTTCTGCATCTTTCTGCAAACAGGACTATGAGGAAACTCTGCTGCACCAATAGCACGATGTCCAAATCAACAGACAGTCAAACAAAACAAAAGGACATAATAAATTTGATGTTTACTTTTGATAAAACCTTCACTTACCAAAGAAGCAGTAGATGATTCCAAAGAGGCAGCACATGGAGCAGACTACTGAGGGCACAATCTCGTATCGCCTCTCTATCTCCTGGTCACACCTCAGCCCCACCTCAGCCAAACCCAACAGTGGACTGCTGGAAGTCATGGTGATTGAAGATGATGGGGGCAGGGTCTAAGAGGAAAGAAGAGGGCTGGGGTAAGGGATGGGGAGGGTGTTTAAGGATTCTTGGATCAGCGGGCCTCACCCATGGAGACACGTCTGCCTTCAAGGCATGGAGAGAGGAGTGACAGAGAGGGGCAGCGGTGAGGATGAATGAAGGAAAGAAAAGAAGAAAGAATGAAAGAGTGATTATTGATTGCTCTTTTTAAGTACTCAGCTGTGAGTGCTGACAGTGCAGTAATCATGCTCCATGATTACAAAAAAAACATCTAAGCACAGCCACTCTCACAAATAATTCTGCAGATGGAAAGCAATGTAGACACCATCATTCACTTGGATGGACAGTAAAGAGAATGCAACACATAGTTGCCAAGTGTTTGGAAGTATTAGAGATCTGCAGCACACACATAAAAGTTGCTATGGAAAAACCAACAGAACGTATTTGCAAACATTTGCATATCGTAGGAATTTTGTAGCACGATCTATGTCGTAGGCCTTGTATTTAGATTGAAAACAAGACTAGATTGTTCTGTTAAAATTAAATGTGACTGACAACCATAAAAAAACTAATAAAAGTAATCATTATGAGAGCTAAAATGCTTTACTTAGTCCGTGGGGCTTTCATTGTGTTTTTTATCCTGGTTTATCTGCTGTAAGCCAGCAAACTGATAATTTTCATACATTTTTCACACATTTTGTGTTAAGATAATTGAGTACGTTGAGTAAGCTGGAACCATTCTTGTCATATTTATTTATGTTTCATCTTAAAAAGTCTTTACAGTAACTTTTGCATCAGTTCTGGCCTCATAACATTACAAAATAAACTGCAAAGGTCTGACTAGAGAGAAATAGATAACATGTGACCATAGTCAATTATTGCCTGCAGGTAATGTAACTGTTGTGGCGACACACTAATCCATACATGGAAAGGGAGCACAGTGGGAAAGAGAAAAACATTTTGTGTTTGGCATTTGGCTGTCTTATTATTTAGGTGTCATTTAATCCAAATCTGGATGTTTTGCAAAGTCTTTCTAAGTAGAAATGGTGATTGTACAAAAACAAACAAACAAAAAAAAAAAAAAACCCAGAAGCAAACGGAAGTAATGGCTCTCTGATGGATTGGTGACTGCCTCTCGCCTGATGATGCTGGGATAGGATCCAGCTACCCAAGTCCCTTCATTGGAATAAGCGGTACAGATGAAAAACAGATTTTATTGGACTGAAGGGGATGAGATTATGGAAAAAGGTCTATCTTTTACAGCATATACTGTATCTGGGTATTTGATGTCACTACTATATGAAAAACAAACAAACAAAAGAAAAACATGAATCTTTTACATAGTTTTATATTATTATATAATTATTATAATCAACATTGCTTGTCAATCCTAAAACTGCTTTTGTCACCTCACTGCTTAACCTCTACCTCATTATTGTTTTGCTTTCACTTGACTTGTGAAAAATGTGCAGATGTTGGCTGGACTGAGCAGCTGCATCTTCATGACTTATCCCTGCCTCAGTAGTAGGTAAGATAACAGTGAATAAATATGATGTGAATTTTGGGAAAAATGGGACTGTTTTAACATTTGTGTAAATTTAACAAGCTTCATGATTAAACTGGCTAAAAGACAGGTTTGTTCTTGCTGCAGGAGGTCAAATATAAACAAAATTCTGCTGTTTTGTTTCAGACAACAAATCTTTATTAAAGAATTAAGTATCTCTGGCAACAGCAAAAGCTCAAATCTTCTAAAAAATATATATATATGAGGCATAATTGTTGAATAGCCAACTGTTTTCATCAGATCAGAACATCGTCTTTCATTAGAGCTCAGTCATTCATGAGTCTTCTAGCAAACCTCCCAAGCCTGCTAGTCATGCTATGCTTTGCTATGAGGAAAAGCTCCTTTCTGGCCCCATTAGGAACTCGCTAGTGCAGATCGCATTAATGGCTGTTGGCTGAATGCACAAGAACACATTCAACTATTGTCAAAACATTCAACAATCATGTAAATGCAAAATTTAGGTCTGAATTTTCAAGAGATTTTTATAGTTTAGTGCTTAGATTGATGAGGCTGCTTTGTTATTGTATAATGTCATATCAGATAAACAGTTACATTAAAGTGTCATCAAAGTAAGGCAAGGCTAATTTATTTGTATAGCACAAGTCAACACAGGGTGATTCAGAGTGCTTTACAGAGCATTAAAACAATATAGCAAGAAGGAAAAAAAGAACAATTAAAAATAAAAAAAAGGATTAAATTCGTTAATTAATTTAAGATTACAGAGATTAAAACATAAAAGCTCAAGGTAAAATATTTTAAAAAAATGATTGAAATGCTGCTGAGAACAGGAGGGTCTTTAATCTGGATTTAAATAAACTGAGTGTTTCAGCTGATCCGGGAGTTTGTTCCAGACATGTGGTCCATAGAAGCTGAATGCAGCTTCTCCTTGTCTTGTTCTGACTTGGAACAATATATCAGAGAAAACTCTAAAAGCATATTGTGTTAAATGAAGGGAAATAATGTGGTAAAACTTTGTAATAAGGTACACAAAGTTTGCTTAGTTACTAAGGAACGAATCAGGAACTAAGTAAGGGATAATGCCCTTTAGGTGTCCATTATCAGAAATGAATGGATAACGTGGAGGTGAGAATTGTCCGACCCAAAGCAGAGGGCGGTTGCTTCTGCAAAATCAGCTGTGATGTCTTGAGATTCTTAAACAAAATAGTTGCTATTAGAGAAAAGTGCTAGATTTTTACCATTTCTGAGCTGCTCAGCTCTCCGAGTTAACCAGAATAATAGCTTCATTTCTAGTAAACACATTTGTGGCAACTGCAAGCTGTTTGCTCACTAGTTCAAAGTAAATCCAGAATTCACCTCATTTTCCTCATAACTGACCAGCTATCCACTATGGCTGAAGTCTGTGATCAGCAATAAGTACTGGTTCACTTCCCATTAGTTCCTGATTAGTTCCTTCATAACTAGGCAAGTAACTATGCAAATTTTATGTACCTTATTATAAACTGTTACTGATAATTCCTACAATTACACTGCAGTGAGTTATTCTTGTATCACAGACTCATGCTGCCTGCCAAACACCCACACTCATCCAGGCACCAAATCCCAAATGGCTTCATTTCTAGTTAAGACACAAATTAAGTCCTTCTACATCAAAGACTCCTTCTGTGGTGGATAAACGTGAACGAGTATATTAACATGGTATTATACAGCATATTTATACAACATAAACTGCTTTTTGTTTGACCATTCTCACAATATTTCCCTGTAGTCATCTAGCAACAAAAAACATGACAAAAAGCAAATATTAACAGGTCTTGTCAATTCTAGAAATGAGTAATTTTCAGTGAAATGTTGAAAAAATACCAAACAAAACTACTAAATCTTTACAAAAGATAGTGTTCTCCATTTTCCACAAAAAGTACATATTTTTCACAAAGACAGTGACAAACGTCTAAACGGCCTTGTTTGCAGCACTATATGGAGGACTGCCTTTAGTTTAAATTATACATATTAATTATATTAATCAAATACCTCAACATCATGACACTTAGTCAACAACACACCAGAAACATTCACATAATCATAACTTTTTGAGAGTGTGTGCTGCCATAGACTGTTGGCCACACTCAGGTAGTTGGGGCTCCTTGTGTAACATTAAGCCCAATGCTTCGCTGTTGCTCAGGAATTACATCACCAGTTTGATTATGATTCAATGTTATATCAATTTAATAGATAGCAATTTGATGTTTGTTGATATCTCAAATTCAGTTCTGGTTTTGATTCTATGAAACTTAGGATCCATTGATATAAAACGATATCTAAGATTATTGAGGACACTTATTTCCATTCATATCAAATCAACTAGAGTATAATTAACTTATTTTTTCTTAAAACAAAAACATAGTAATAATAAATATGATTTAATAATTTAATTAAATGACTAAGCTATTTATTATTAACGGAATCAAATTGACGTGTGTGTAAAGCGCCCTGAGATGATGTTGTTATGAAGTGGAGCTGTACTAAAAAAGCATAAATGAACTGAACTGAAAATGACAGTCGTGGGAACTCAAAATATAGCAATTTCCGAAGGAGATTTATATCTGATAAATGGTTATTGTATCTTTTTTTGTATAATGTTTGCAATTTGGATCAATATCACTGGCTCATTGACCACATGATCAATATGTCGATGCAAATCGATGTATCGTTACACTCTCAGCTAGTGTTAGTTTTATATGCAAAAAAAAAAAACCCAAAACAAACAAAAAGCACACACTTCTCACACCTCTTCTGTTCAGTCTCTCCTTTTTTTCTACATCTACGTCTTCAAACACATTCAGACCAAAATAAAAATGGTGTGAGATCACATTCTGTGTAGAGGGAAGACTTAAAGAAAAAAACAAATATTCTACTGGGAGAATTCTTCACGGCTGCTTCCACTCCAGTGGTGAAAGAGATTGTGGAGGCTGCAGCTTAGTTACACCACAGGAACCTGACTCAGGAGGAAGACTCTTATGAGAACTCATGACAGGCGCAACGTCAGGGTCAAAAAGAATATATAAGATGCAAAAAATGCTCTCAAAAGCAGTTTTATACATTTTCTTTCTTTTTTTTGCTTCAGCTACATTTTTTTAAATAAATCAATACATGTCCTGTACTTCTCTAAACATCCTGCTCTGGACAAAAAAGAGAGACTACTTTTATTTATTCATAAATCACATCTATGACTATTACTTACAATATGGAAGTATGAAATTACTACAACACATCTCATTCACCTTTAAGAGGACAGCAAAGCTCTGATCTACCAGACATTAAAAACAACTTTTAACTGAGACAGATGACCACAAACTCATCACTTAACAACTATAGGCTGACATCAAGTCACCATCAAACACAGTGGCAAACTTAAACTGGGGTAAAGAGCGTGGCCAGAACAGTTGTCTCACACTAACTGTTATATATATATAAAGGAAAACTAGTGATGATCAACTGGCGCTTCAGCAAGACTAGAATCAGGCAGATGTGTCTGTAAAGGATGCGTTCATAATACCACATACAAGATTATGCGATAAAAACATTCATTTCCTTATTAAGACTGTGCTCACTAAGGATTACAGCAGGACAATCCTCCCAATGTACACATCCAGAGGATTCAAGGTCTTGATAGAGGAATGTCACATCAAGAGCCATAAATTCTTAAAGCTGTAGGTTGCCTAGATAGATAAGATTTAGATTTCCAAAACAAGCAACACGAGGATACTGATTTGCATAATTACACTTGTTTCTGTCGCAAGGCTCTAAACAGACAAAAAATAAAAATGGAGGAAAATAGTGGCATTTAAAAAATTCATAATTTAGCTTCAGTGTTTTTCAAAACAACATGCATTTGTGTCAGTTTGAAATCTTTGCTACAGAACAAATAGCAAATGCCACTCTTTGAGTTTGCTTCATTTTAAACACTAAATGACTATTTTATCAAGTATATGAAGCTCGTATGAATGTAGCAGCGATCATCCAAACTGTCATCGATCATCTCTTTTAGGCTGTATTCTGTGGTGACTTGACACTAAACGTACCCTCTGCTGCACTCGCAGAGAGGCGGTGTGGTAAGAAAACAGCCCACAGGGAAGGTCGAAACAGGGAAGAGTTAAAAACAGCATATTATGCAACAATGTCACGTCTTATCTGTTGCTATAACAACTAGCAATGGTGGTAGGACCCCCGCACATGGGATGTGGGGCTCGTCTCCATGGGAATGTGCATTTTAAAAACCAATCTGTGATGCTTCCTTTGAGACTCCTGGCTGCAGATAGTCCTGACCTCTGACCCTATTCAGCGAGTGCCTCTTTAGAATTTGCTCACACATTATGCTGTCCTTGGCCAGAATGTAGGATCTTCATTAGGCAGCATTCACTGTGGCCTAAAACTGCCCGATCCTTCATGCACTGCTCGTAGCATCATTCTGAAGATAAGTCAGAAACAACAAGAATGCTTGTTTCTGCCTGAAATGTTGTGCAGCATTTAAGATTTTGGTAATCCCTGAATTGTGTACTTGAATCAAAGCAGATCCAGGTTAAAAGTACACCATTTTGAAACTGTTAGAAGAAAAAATCACATTTTTTCACACCATCAACAGCTTTGGAAGAATATATCAGCATCAATTCACATCAGCTGTTTACCTTAATGATGATTTCTCTGAATAAAAAACAGAAACAACTTCGCTGAAGGTTTTTTTTTTTTTTTTTTTTTTACAAAAGGCTTAATCAGTCATCAGCCGGCATAAATTCAGTGAACATGACAGCAGTAACACAAGAAAAGTAAATGGAAAGTAAACGACAGTCAGCCACAAATAGCTCCAATGAAAACACAAATTTACACCAATAAAGCGATTAATATAACAGATTTTGCCACACAGATAAAAACACTGTTTTCAGAGTACAGAACCACTAAGAAACCTTCTTCCATCTGCTCCACTTCAGAGCTGCTGCGTGTGAATTAACAGCCTCGCTTTTCTGCCCTGCTGACAAACGGGTCGCACTGAATCAGACCACAGCACCCTCGACACAAATCACAGTTCATGTGATGATTTCCTCAGCTGCAACCTTGCTTGCATGCTCGATAATAACCGACCAATAATGTTAGGTCACTTATCAAAACCTCTGGCAGTGTAATTACATCTATGCGTGCCGATGCATCTGTCTTGGACTTCTGCTTCTTTTCCCCGTTCCTCCAAATGAGTACATGGTGTAAGGTCACAGATCAAATCTGAACACTGCTGGCATTGAAATAAGAGTTATAGAATTTATTTTGCTATATGTCAGCTTGTATATCAGACTTCCAAACTGGGTTTGCCATTCACAGTGAAGCAGGACTTCACCTCTGCCACTGTGCCAGCTTTAAGGATCTCCAGCTTGGGTTTCAAGGCAGTCTGCATGTGGCCTAATCACAACTGATTTGAATTTTTTCCATTAAAAATCCAACTTGACTTTGTGGTTGCACACTAGATTTAAAAAGTCACTAAACAACAGAACAGAGCAACAAAGACCATACTGTATTCTGCAAAAAAAATGGGTTTTCACTTCTTACTGCAATGCATGCTGACATGAGTATGTGCACATGAGTGTTTACATGTCTGTGTAAAGCTTGACTCCACAGACCTGCTGTGAGGGAAATGATATTTTCTAATCTTCCTCTGATGTGGGCAAACTTCCTCTATGTGTGTCAACATGAATATTTCAGAGGCGTCACATTGAGTGTATGGTGGCAAAGCATCACGAGAAGGAGGACACGCTGCTCTTCCGGGTAGGATATTGGACTTGAACTGACAGAGAGAAGGGAAGAAAGAAAACAAAAGCAGTGTCATGGCTAGTGGTCTCCTCAAACAGTAGATTCAACATGGCAGCTTCCTCCATCTTCTTTTGTTTAAGCTGAAATCCCAGCTGGCGTAAAAGGAGTAATTACATTTGTCTAGCAACAGGTGATTCTGCTTTCACTTGTCAAACGTTTGAGACATTTGCCTCTGAGTTTTCTGCCTCGATTTTAGACACATTGGTAGAAAAAACAGACCACACTGTAAACACGTCACCTAAACTGATCCAAGAAAACTGTTGGCAGTATATTTTCCAAAGATGTCCACAACTTCACGAGCAGTCTCCTTCTGGAAAGCAGCGATGTCATATATCTAAAAATGTCTAAGAAAAAAATAAACCACAGGTATTGTTGTGTGTTCGCAGCAAAAGAAACTCAGTTGTCTTGAAACTGAAATACTGAAAAGTTTCGACTGTCCTCAGAACGACACGTTAATAAGCAAGTACCCTGCAGGTCAAGTGGTTTAAATAGATAACTGCTCACACAATCACAAATTAGATAAACATGCATCTGCAAGCAGTATCAGTATATAATTTGTAATACAGTAACGATGGATTTCAGTAAGTTATAGTTCTTGGTGCTAATGTGGGCGGAAGCGTCAGTTCGATTAGAGTTAAGTGAAATGTTTCTGCTGTAAACCTTGCTAATACCACTAAAGCTAATACTGAAATGTCAAGCCTGTTTGCCTGAAGAGGTTAACAAGATACTGCAGGGAGGAGGAAAATAGGGGGAGAAACCGCCTGACCAACATATCAGGTCATTAGATCGTTGCATGGAAATGTATCAGTAAGAAAAAGGTTAATGTGATTTACTGAACTTATATATCGTTGGAGAAACCCAACAAACCAGTAATTACCTTAGATTAACATCAACATTAGACATTATTGGAAAATAACAGCTGGCAAATGACATATTCGGAGATGCAATAAGATGAGTATATGATTAGCTGATAAGTTATCTTTTTTTTTTGCAAAGAGCTGATTACTGTCAATAGCTTTTAATCATATCTTTTTGTCTGAGTGCAGTGGACTCTTCTGTGGCGACACACAACACAAGCTTTCATATCTTAAGTCTGATCAGACAGTCACAGCTGTGATTTAACTGCTCTGCCACTCTTTTTCAGTTTCTTTTTATTTATTTGTTTTTAAAGGGCAAAGCGAGAGCATTTCTGAGCACGTGGCAGTGTGTGTCACCATTACTAACAGGATGACTGTGCTTTCATCCACTCCATCTGCCACAGGGAAGACCACTGCTGAGTGTGTACGTGTATGTACACGTGTATGCATGTGTGTACGTGGTGACCAGAGGGGAAAAAAAATCTGAGTTCAAATCCGGTTGGGACTATAAATCTGCCAGAAACATGGAATAATGCTCAAGTCTAACATCTGCTTAAAACAAGCTGTGGCGTTGACATAATTGCTGATATTCCACTCACTGAAATATGACATAAATTTGCTGGTTAAAAATAAAATGTTCTGTATTTTAATAGCAACCCCCCTGATGTGACAATTTTATGAGCACAACATAAGGAAAACAAAAGTACCCGACATACGAACTGTGACCTTTGTGGATGATATTTATGTACCAAATACCACCATTTTCTACGGTATTCACAGAATCCTGTTAAATATTCTTACATTCATCCTTAAAATGTTCGGCTTTGTAAATGCAGACACCATTTTATAACCAGTACCGGTATATATTAAAGAAGGTCTCAAAAGACTCAGATTTCCATCTTTACATCTTCAAAGAGAGCAAACTCTGAGATTATATAATTGTGCACTATTTCTTTTCATAAAACAACTTATTTATTAATTTGTCAACAAATTAACTCACATTAAAAAAGACTACTTCATGCAACGAACCAGACTGTTCCGCTACTGTGGTCATCCCAGTTGGCATAGTAACCAAAAATGAGAAGACGGCCTTGTGTTATTGAAAATACTTATGTTGTTACATATGTGACTGACTGAAGTGCTTACTTAGAAACACTATGTTCTTTTCAAAATCAGCTCATACAAAAACAAGAAGAAAAAAAGTAAGTCCTGCAGTTCAGCAGCAGAGTTGAATACTTAATATAAATTGTCTATTCATTAGACCTTGACACATTTTATATTCTCCAAATCACTCATCTGTAATTTTATTTCACTAGTTTGCAAAAACCTAAGTCGAATTCTCCCTCCTGAACGCCTGTATACTCTTTTTAGGTGAACTGAATTTCCTCTGTTCTTTTCTCCTCTCTTTTTTAATTTTATGCATTTTTTTATATTTTGTTCAAAACAAATATAAATTCCAATACTTCATAAGTACATAGATATTACATAACAGAATAAAGACATCAGGAACATTGCCAAAAGCAATTTAACAGTTTAACAATTTAATACATTTCGGACAAAAACAACTGTTTCAATGAAGAAAGTTTTGACTTTAAAGCAGGAAAATCTATTACTGCATGTTTTATGTCTGTAATTTCAAAGAAACATGCAGTTTCACTTCCAACTAAACCAGTGCTTTAATACAAAGGGGAGGCTTAAACAGAAAGGAGTGTTGACAATGAAATCTTTCAAAGGAAACCATTATTTCCTCATTTCCTGATTTACTTCCAGACCATTTTCCCAAGAGATTTTCCTTTTACACATCTGTAACGTAATAAACGCCTCAGGGACACACAGCCTTGGTTTATGTAAATCATTCTGCATTAAGGTGAGAACATCGTCTGAGGCTAAGCTCAGGTTGGGATATGGTTATGGTATGTGTCTCTGAGTTAATATAAGTTATTATAAAATACTCTTAAGTAAATATAACGGTATGTGTGTGTGCGCGTGTGTGTGTATCATTGTGTGTGTGTGCTGGTGGCCTCAGCATTGATCGCTTTGTAAGCCTTGGTCATTGCTCGTGGCCTGAAGGTGAGGTGACAGGGGAGTAAAGAGGCTTTCATCAGATTACAGCTCGTTCTTTGTCATTCACTGTCTCTCTTTCCAGCAGC
The DNA here is from genome assembly GCA_037177515.1 of Pseudomugil tenellus. NCBI lineage: Eukaryota > Metazoa > Chordata > Actinopteri > Atheriniformes > Pseudomugilidae > Pseudomugil > Pseudomugil tenellus. The sequence continues at coordinate 17,162,828 of JBAMHX010000014.1, read as the reverse complement.
GTGTATCTTACTGCTGCTTTCACCTACTTGGCTCCATCTCTCCTTCTTCCCTCTTGAACAGCAGCCCTTCTTTCAGCCACACCATTAAATCTGTCTTTAATCCCACGTGGATTCATTTGTCTTTTTCTCAAACAGCCCTAATGAGCTGAGACTGTGAGAGGTGGACAGTTGTCAATACACTGGATTTCACAGACATTTATGTTAACTCTTGTTTCAGGCATCCGAGGTCACTAATTTGCTTTATGACACAATTGCACAAATCCTCATCCAAGCCCAAATCAGCAAAAGGTAAAATAATAAATAAATAATAAAAATAAATAGTAAAATAATGAAACACTTACTGTCAGTACAATTTTGTTTAAAATTCTTAATCTGTCCTCTCTGTTGGAGACAGGTCAGGACTGGCATGTCCAGGTTACGTATCTACAGTGGGCCTTTGTAAAGTGCGCAGAATGTGGTTTTGCATTTTCTTAAGAAAAGATTAATGAGTGTCTCTGGAAAGGATGTCACCCTAAAATCCCAGTTCCATTTCCTGCTTTTATGGGATTGGTGCAACTCCATCTCATCACACAAGCTTAAAAGGGAGTTTTCCTTCCCACTGTCACCTCATGCTTGCTCAGGATGGGAGATTGGATCAAAGTCAAGATTCGATGCAATCTTGCTGGTTCCCTATATAAGGCTATTTTTGGAATTGGCCGATCTCTGTCAGGCGCTTTGATATGACATTGTTGTGAAATGGCGCTATACAAATAAAGTTCAATTGAATTGAAGCTGATTTCTGGACTTGTTGCTGATGAAAGTCTGCACATAACCATTTCTTTGGAAGACACGTTCTGGAAGACTGATTCACTGAACCACAATATACACAAAGAATAAGCAGAAAGTCTGTACTTGTGGAATTTGAGCTGGATTCAGACTTTGACTATTTTAGTTTAAAACTAAAACAGCTTTTTTAAGAAAGAGCAAGTATATTGTCATGGATCATTTGTCACTTATAATTATCAGGCTTTTACTACCTATAATTTTATCTTTACGTATTTTACGTGGGTCTTTCTCAACACAAGGACAATGTTTGGATGCAGGTTGGCTGCAGCGATGATGAAGACTTAAACTGACACTCGAAGTTCACCAACGGTCTCTTGTGAAGCTGAGGATGCCTACAGGTGTTCTTCTGGCTGCAGGGGTTTCCTGCTAAACAGCACTGACAAAAGTGATTCTTGTTTTGTAGGAAGAAGGGCCAATAATGCTGCTTTGCCCACTCAGGTCCTAAGCTGATGGCATCAGCGATGACCTTAAGGACTGGGTCATGCCTCTAATGGGTCCGCCCTTCTCCAAGCTGCTTGGAGAACATAAGGCATCCTGATAACTCTGCTGATTCTCATATGCAGGTTAGATGGGTTTACAAGTATCATAAATTACCTGGTTAATTATTTTACTGTGCCTTACAACTTTCTTTGTTGTAAAGCACAGAAGTTCAAACACAGAAGCTTGCAGTCATTCCTGAGGAAGAGGGAGTTCTCAGAGGGTCTATACCTCCATTTCTTGGCCTGCAGCAGTGTGTCTGATATGAGCAAACTGTTTCAACACAATGGGTTAATTTATTATATGAAAATAACTTTTTCTGTCTGGCACTTAAGAAAGAAAGAAAAAGAACTGACACACGTGTCAAATCAAATCCACGTAACTAGTCAGAAAAATGGCAATGTTTGGTATGACACTGCTCCCAAAGAAAAAAAAAACCAATGCATATAAAATGTATAAATATGAAGCATAAACTTGACATTTTTTGCGTCTGGTTTAATGTAGCATGAACATAGAGATGTAATAAACAGTTTTATAAGCTGTACAGCTGTGAGCTGTCTGTACATGTGTGACTTGTCTGTGTACATGTCTTCAGGTGGACACAGGGACCCAGAATGTGTGTTTACATATTTTTTCAGACCTTTATTGCCTCCTGTTTTAATTTTTTAATTATCTAAACTGTGTTTGATGTTAATGGAAACAGTTTTATTGAGCTTTTCGCTGAGATTTTAGACTATCTGAAGACTTGTAACCCTTGTGGTTATACCAAAACATAACACTATTAATGTCCTAAAAATTGTGTTTGGTGTAGTATTTGTCTGATGATGTGAAATTGTGCACGGTATGATGAAATGGACATTTTAAACACAAGTAGTTGGCAAACCAGAGCACTTAGTGGTCGATTCGTGGTTCAGACACTTAGTGATGACTAGTTTTGCACTTTAGGGCCAGCAAAGTATAAAGTAGCGTTTAACTGCCAGGGAGCTGCTCATGACACAGAATCTGTCAGCTTATGAAGCTCATGACTTCGTTGTGCCAACAGTCTGATAAGTGTCCATTAGATTTAGAGCCATACTGGCATGCAAAGCTGTGCTTCAAACCACCAAGAAAAGTCAATAACCAGCCTCCTTTTCAACTTGGTTTTATCTTTTCCAGCAATGCTAGTATGTTTTTAGATGTATGGAGTACAACTAACCTATCACAGTTCTATTGATTAAACAGCCACCTGCTGCTACTGCAAATGGGAAAAAAATTGGCAAAACTGTACCAAAACACAACAGCTGTAAATCCAGGAGGAGGTGCAGAGGAGCAGTACTTTACCCAGACATGTTTTCACCTCTGATACACACCAGAAGTATTGATTATGATGCTATATTCTACATCATACAACCAAAAGAATTTCACTTAATAAAGTCGGGTTTTTTTAACAGAAAAACACAAACAGTATGTGTTTAGTATGTGATGGTGTGAACAAGTGGCTGTGGGATACACTGCTGAGTAACCAATACACACAAACACACGTTTCCTCTGAAGAAAACCTCGCCTTCTATCACTCACTGTTTCTATAAACTGTGCAGCTCACAGTTGTGTATCTTTGGAGACTTGTCTTGAATAAATGTATTCTGTTGTAACTCATTTTCTTCCTTTGCTGTTTGTTGATGTTTACTGTGGTCGCACAAATAACCCAGCATTTGTACGCACAGCGCAGGAATGTCACCACCTCGCCGATCCTTTAACTAAGACATAATAATATATGAGCAACAGCACACACAAATGCAATTATATATTCTATGTATATGTATATACTGAATAAAAATGGGCAGCAGTGCTGATGTTTTTGCTCTGATAATATGCAGTCTTCAGCTACAACATAAAAAACAGAAACATACACATAATACGCTGCATTGCCAGAGGGCTTTTAAACACATTAGGGCAAATGAAACCAGAGGCTCCTAACGTCAAAGTGTCAACATCTCACTGATGGTGCATTGACTTATGTACAGATTTAGCCCGAGGCAAGCTTGTCATATGAAGCATACACACATACATAACCCACTACCACCACTTTTCAATAGCTTGTATGATGTTTGGGCTCTGGTGAAAAGGGCAGAGAGGAAGACAACACTGACATGTATTAACAGGATTATGACTGACTCACTCCCTCCTCATCTTTTCCCTATCAACCTTCCTCTTCATTCTTTATCTGCATCATTTTTTATTATTTTATTATCCACAACACTCCTTCCTCAGTCATCCACCATATTTAATTAACCCTCTGGAAAACACTGAGGCTGCTTGTTTCTGGCTCACTCTGTATGACAGCAGAGTCCCTGTAGAATTTTTGTGCTCTGCTTTGAGTCTAAGTCTTTTTGGCTTATGTTCACTAGACTTACATAACTCTTTGTCAGAGCAGAAAACGGATAGGAACACAGGGAGTCCTTGAAATGTATCTTCTACATGAATGATTGCTTCTCTGGGAGCCATCATGAACTCATCACAGAATTCTATGAGTCTTTCTAGATGAGCTGTTTCTTAATCATGATTATTAAACTGAAAAGGGAGGAATTTGTAAAACTCAAATGTGCCCCTTCATAGTACTTTCAAACTTCATTGGTATAGGCTTAGAGCACTATAAAATGTTTCTCAGTAAAACAAAGAAACAAAAAGCCCTCTATTGGATATTTCAGTTTTGTTAAGGACAGACACCACAATGATACTGAGACTTTCTCTTCTGGCCAAACTCATCATTAACTAAGCTTGTTGCTTTGGCAAAGTCCCGAGTCTGAAGACTGGTTGGCTTTAAATTATGGTTATATAACTATCAACAAAGCACCATATGGGGACTTCATTGGGGGTATAGGTGTGGGTTTGAATTTCAATGCATGTGGCCCCCCGTCTTCTAATCTTATTCTTCACACTGCCATTTAGATTAAGAGCTTCCATTAGTCAAACATGGAATAGCAAAGTAGACCAGGCATCATTGAAAAATTGCTCAGAGGATAATTTGAAGATCATCTGATTGCAAAGGAAATCTTGAACACTTACATTTTTTGTCAATACATGTAATCGCAGGCATGTTATAGTCCCACTCTCTGGTGAGGTTTGGTGAAGGAGCACTATTGTCAGATTTAGCCCATAACTGAATGTAAATGTGAGCCACTAAGCCAGCAAAGTGTTCCTGTACTGATTTATTTGACTGTTTATTTCTCTTTTGTTCATCAATTTGAGCATAGATTTCAGCTCAGGAAATTAATCATAAACCGAAGGAGAGTCTTATTAAGGGATTTAATAGCTTGCATGGTGAGAGTGCCAGTGGGCTGACACCGATGTACTCTCCAATGCATCACTCCAAACAAAAGGATGTGGCAAGTGAATACTTGTGCAGCAATAAACTGCACTTAATTCATGCTTCTTCGCGTGGCAACTTTTCATTTGTAACCGCTGTTGAAATACGGTTATAACCTTTAAATCCATCTTTATATCACTAGTGATCTCACTGTACAGGTTATGTATTTTCTTAATATACACAGAACATTTCCCACGCTTTTCGGAAAGACAAAAAAAAGGCTCTTTATAAAAATAAAAGGGAGCATAATTATGCCCTAATTTACGCCCTTTTGTTTTTCACACTCCCACACTTCCTACGCTATCCAAAAATTCAATTGTGGAATATGCTGGTTTGTGTATTTTCTCTTGCACCACATGGGCAGCTGTGCACACACAACCAAGCACACAAACACTTACTAATACCAACACAAAGCTAAAAGCATAAGAGAATAAAGCCAACAACCACAACCTGAACTGCTTAGCATTGGTGTATTTATGAATATCTTTAACAGCAGGAGAGGGAGCTCGCTTTGCTCTTTTTAGAACAGTGACCTACAACCTTTTGCATGTTAAAGAAGGAAATTCTTAAGAAATGTAGTAGTGCTGCTTACAATTACTACTTCATCTTGCTCTTGCAAGCTACTAATTAAGATGATGTTTCATGTGCAATTAGTGTCCTGGGAATGGAGGAGTAATAGGAAAGAAATACAGAAAGAATGACTTATTTTATCTCAAATAGATAGATAGATAGATAGATAGATAGATAGATAGATAGATAGATAGATAGATAGATAGATAGATAGATAGATA